>CAMAPF010000272.1:0-320176 GCA_945859915.1 Cuscuta epithymum | reverse complement strand
AATTATCTACCAATACTTCCAAAAATGGGGAAAATGGGTCCTATTGTTTTATCTTTGTCAAAAGATGTCTTTTTGTACTCATCCTAATTTATTTAGAACAAGTCAACTTCTCAAATCACATTATTGATCTCCAATATGTGTAGGCTCATCCCAATAATTTACTTGATAGATATTATAGAAGGAAAATCCTACTCCCATTATTTAGCTCAATAAGGCCAAAGGTGGGGTTATAGGCATTTGTATTCTTCTTTAATCATCCTATCACTTATTTGACATTTGTCATACATATTATTGGGCTACTAGCCGTGTGGGTCACCCCCCGAGTGGATCCAGAACGCCATTCTCGAATACTTGCTATTTTTAGCAGGTTGGGCCCAAAATGAGTATTCGCAAGCCCGATACTAATATACGAGTTCGAACAGTATAATAATCGGTCATTAATTACGTAAAACATTAATCGTTTAACAAATGTTTGGGAATCGGAAATCCAATACATAAACTTTGAATTTTAAATCAAATTTTCAAGGACCTTCGGGGAGCGGTGTCACAAGTTCACCCCCCCTTAACAGGAATTTCGTCCCCGAAATTCACAGCTCTACTCAAATAGGAATGCATACTGCTTCCTCATCAAAGCTTCTGTTTCCCAAGTCTCTTCTTCGACCCGGTCACTTTTCCAAAGGACTTTAACCATTGGAACTTCTTTACTCCTCAGTTTCTTCACTTTTCTGTCAATAACTCTTACCGGTTGCACGGCATAGTTCAAATCTTCACGTACCTCCACGGGCGGCTTCTCCAACACATGAGAAGGATCATGCACATACTTCTTAAGCATGGATACATGAAACACATTATGTATCTTCTCTAACTCAGGAGTCAACTGTAGACGATATGCAACGGCTCCAATCCTCTCTATAATCCTAAATGGACCTATATATCGTGGGTTAAGTTTTCCTCGGGTTTGGAACCGAATGATCCCTTTCCAAGGAGAAACTTTCAAGAATACCTCGTCATCAACCTTAAACTCTAAGGTTCTTCGACGCTTATCTGCATAACTCTTTTGTCTATCCTGAGCCGCCTTGAGTCTCTCTCGAATCAACTTCACCTTTGATTTGGTGACCTCCACCAACTCAGTACCCTCGAGTTTGGCCATGCCAACCTCGTCCCAGCATAACGGTGTACGACACCTCCTCCCATACAATGCCTCGTATGGAGGCATGCCGATGCTGGCCTGATAACTGTTGTTATAGGCAAACTCCACAAGTGCTAAGTGGTTGTCCCAACTTCCTTGGAACTCCAATGCACAAGCCCTCAGCATGTCTTCTAGGATCTGTATGACTCTTTCAGACTGCCCATCCGTCTGTGGGTGGAAAGCAGTACTGAACTTCAACCTCGTTCCCATAGACTCCTGAAATTTTGGCCAAAAACGTGATGTGAATCGTGGGTCTCTATCAGATACAATGGTCACTGGGACTCCATGCAGCCTCACGATCTCATCCGTATACAATTTGGCTAACCTCTCAAGTGGGTAGGTAGTGTTGATAGGCAAGAAGTGTGCACTCTTTGTGAGCCTATCCACAACGACCCAAACTGCATCATAGTTTCTGATTGTCCGTGGTAAACCTACCACGAAATCCATAGTCACGTGTTCCCACTTCCATTCAGGAATGGAAAGTGGCTGCAATAAGCCTGCTGGATGCTGATGTTCCGCCTTAACTTGTTGACAAGTAAGGCATCGACTAATGTATTCGGCTATTTCCCTCTTCATTCCAGACCACCAGTAACTTTCTTTCAAGTCACGGTACATTTTCGTGCCCCCCCGGGTGCATGGCATAAGCCGACGAATGAGCTTCCTCTAAGATGGACTTTCGGAGCTCGTCATCTGCCGGTACACACACTCGGTCACGAAATAATAAGAGACCGTCATCTCTTTCTCTGAAGTCCTCCACCGGTCCCGCTTGCATGCGTTCCCGGATCTTCATAATTTCTTCGTCGGTTTCCTGACCCTTCTTGATCTCATCAAGTAAAGTAGGTCTCACCTCAAATCGTGCCAATAAGGCACCATCGCTGGATACCTCCAGTTGGGCTCTTAATGCCCTCAAATTAGCTAGCAATGGCCCAGACGAGCTTTTCCGGCTCAAAGCATCTGCCACCACGTTAGCCTTGCCTGGGTGATACTCTATCACCAGATGGTAGTCTTTTATCAACTCCATCCACCGTCTCTGTCTCATGTTTAGCTCTTTCTGAGTAAACACGTATTTCAAGCTCTTGTGATCAGTGTATATATGACATGTCTCCCCGTAGAGATAATGTCTCCATATCTTCAGTGCAAACACCACTGCCCCCAGCTCCAAATCATGAGTAGGATAATTCACCTCATGCTTCTTCAACTGTCGTGAAGCATAGGCGATTACCCTCCCATTCTGCATCAGTACACATCCGAGCCCTTGGATGCTCGCATCGCTATAGACATCGTACCCCACACCTTGTTTGGGTAATGCAAGTACCGGTGTCTCAGTCAATCTCTTCTTTAGTTCCATGAACCCTTTCTCACATTTGTCATCCCATACAAACTTAGCTCCTTTACGAGTGAGCTTCGTCAATGGCGATGCCAAAACAGAGAACTTCTCCACGAACTTTCTATAGTAGCCTGCCAATCCAAGGAAACTACGGATTTCCTTGACGTTCTTTGGCCTTTCCCATTCAGTAATGGCTTCTATCTTCTTGTTATCAACAGCAATCCCCGATCCCGAAACCACGTGCCCGAGGAAGCCAATCTCCTTTAGCCAAAATTCACATTTAGAAAATTTGGCATAGAGTTGCTTCTCCCGTAGTGTTTCAAGAACAAGTATCAAGTGCTCCTCATGCTCTTCTTCACTCTTTGAGTAAATCAAGATGTCATCTATGAACACAATCACGAATCGATCCAAGTATTTATGAAATACTCGGTTCATCAAGTCCATGAATGCCGCCGGGGCGTT
Organism: Cuscuta epithymum; assembly: GCA_945859915.1. Classification (NCBI taxonomy): domain Eukaryota; kingdom Viridiplantae; phylum Streptophyta; class Magnoliopsida; order Solanales; family Convolvulaceae; genus Cuscuta; species Cuscuta epithymum. The sequence goes on along the minus strand of CAMAPF010000272.1, from coordinate 317,198 downwards.
TGTTAACCCAAACGACATAACAAGGAATTCAAAATGCCCATACCTTGTGCGGAAAGCACTCTTTGGTATGTCATCCTCCTTAATCTTCAATTGGTGGTACCCCGACCTCAAGTCAATCTTTGAAAATACGGTTGCTCCTCGTAGTTGATCAAATAAGTCATCAATCCTAGGCAAAGGATACCTATTCTTGATTGTGACCTTGTTCAGTTGACGATAGTCAATGCACATTCGGAGTGTCCCATCTTTCTTTTTCACAAAAAGAACTGGTGCTCCCCCACGGGGAGTGGCTGGGTCTAATGAAACCATTATCCAAAAGCTCCTGCAATTGGGTTTTCAACTCGTTAAGTTCAGCGGGTGCCATACGGTATGGCGGTATGGAGATTGGTTTGGTGCCGGGCTCAACCTCGATCACAAACTCAATCTCCCTATCAGGTGGAAGCCCCGGTAAGTCTTTAGGGAAGACATCCGGATACTTACAAACCACCCTCACATCATCGATGTTCGTTTCTTCTTTGGTTTTGTCAACCACGTATGCTAGATATGCGTGGCATCCCTTTCTCATCATACTTCTCGCCCTCGCAGCGGATATGATACAGCTGTTTGATTTACCTCGGTCCCCCTCGAAGCGTAGGGTATCCCCATCATTGCCTTCGAGTCCCAAGACCTTTGTGTAGCAATCTACCCTAGCATGATGCTTTTCTAGCCAATCCATCCCTAGGATTGCATCGAACTCCATCATACTCAGCGGTACGAAATCACACGTCAAGGGTTGACCCGTCACTTCCACCTCACATGATGGATAGTAATGATTTCTCTCCACATCGTCTCCTAACAGTGTGGAGACTAGCAACGTTTGCATCATAGGTGTCAATGGCACGTCAAGGCCCTCGGCGAACGCCTCACTCACAAATGAGCGTTGTGCCCCGGTATCGATGAGGATCCTCGCATACCTACCATTGATCTTTAATGTTCCTACATTTATACACCATGTGGGATACCTTTTCTAATGTTTTTACACATAATTAGGAGGTTATTAGGTTCATACTAATGTTTGGAATCAATCGGGGGTCCAAACGTAGAAGAACGGAGCGGAAAAATTCGATTTTCGGGTTCTGGGGCCTACGCACGGCGTGCCTGGGTGGCACGCACGGCCGTGCGTGCCTCGGATTCTTCCTGCTCACCACTGCCTCCCAGGCACGGTGCCAGGCACGGCGTGCCTGCGGCCGTGCCTGGCCAAATTTTCTTCGGGCGATACTGCCTTCCGGGCACGGTGCCACGCACGGCGTGCCTGCGGCCGTGCCTGGCCAAACCTCCTTCGGCGCGCCACTGCCTTCCAGGCACGGTGCCACGCACGGCGTGCCTGCGGCCGTGCCTGGCCGGCAGTGGCTGTTTCCCAGCCGATTTGGCCTAACTTGCCCGGTTTGACCCCGGGGTGGCCCGCACTCAATCCCAACGACGCATATGATCAAAGTAAGCCTAGAAATGACCAGAATAAGTGTATTACCTGCGACGGAGTCGGGATTAGCTCGAGCATCTGCCTCGGTCATTGCGTACACTCTCGCTTGAGTTCTTCCTTGGTTCACGGAGGGTGCATTGCTTGTACTTGCCCCGCCGTGGCCCGCGCTTGCATTTGGTGCCCCACCCCGGTTTCTACTCACCGTGGTGGCATTGCTTGGTCCTGATGACCGGTTCCCACCAAGCTGAGGGCAATTGGGCTTTATGTGCCCCGTATCTCCGCATTGGTAGCACCGTGGGGGATCACGACATTTGCCCTCGTGATTTCTCTTGCAATTCCTGCACTTAGGCTTCGTCGAGGCTTGTGACCCCGAGTTTTGCCCACCCATGTTGGGATTCCCCCTTGATGGTGGTGCGGGTGCCCTGAAGGATCCTCCTCCCCCGTGATTGCCCTTCTTGTTTGAACCCTGGGTGCCATGGTTCTCCCATTTTCTTTTCCTTGCCTCCTCGGCATTTCTTCGCTTCCTTTCCTCCCATTCTTTCTCCCCCTTCAAGCCTTGTTCGACCACTTGGCTAAACGTCATATTAGGCAATTGTGTTGCCCTCTCACGTATATCAAGGTCCAAGGCGTCCCAGAAATGGTTCACCATCCGATTTTCATCACAAATGTACTCCGGTATGAACTCGGCAAGCTTTCTGAATTTGTGCTCAAGTTCCTTCACCGTGCATTCCCCTCCTTGGGTCAAATTCGTGTACTCCCTCCTCTTCAAGTTCACCTCGAAGTCGGAGTAGTATTGGCTAAAGAATTCTTGCCTGAAGTTCTCCCAAGTGACCGCCTCACCATACTTCCCCTTGACACCGTCCCACCATGTGGACGCCATTCCTTCTAGCAATCTTGTTGCCACTCTCATCTTCATATGGGGTGGCAGCTGCATATCAAGGGCCGCTTCATTGAATCTTTTGATCCATTCGGCTGCCACGGAGATGTCTCCCATTCCATTGAATGGTTTGCATCCCAACTCTCTCGCCTCTTTGAGGTATTTCGAGATTCTTATGATGGGAACCTCGGTACCTCTTCCTCCTCGGGACTCCTCATGTTCCCTAGAGCTAACACGGCTCCCTCTTCTCGAAGCCCCTCCCGAAGCACGCCTTGCCCGGCGCCTTTGGCGATCTTGTTGGTATTGCCGAAGCAATTCCTCAATCCTCTCGAGAGCGTCATTATCATTGCTCTCTTCGCTAACGTCATCGTCCCCTCCATCATATGGGGTTTCAACCGGCTCAGTTCCCGGCCGGTAAGTTGAATCCTCCTCGGATTCATGATGCTCGTCAATCGTCTCAACATGGCCGTCACTCACGGTCAGCGAGTGGCCTGCACGACCTTGTCCCCCGGACATCCTTGATGCTCCCCGACTGCCACGTTGGGACCTTCCCGGTGCCTGGCCAGTCGGGTTCCGTCGAGTAACTTTCCCGGTACGTTCCATTTCAGAAAGAAATTGAGAATGAGCCATTAGACTCGTATCAATGTCAAGTGACGGATAGGCACTTAAAGACATCCTTTGGCTCAAATCACCGTCATACCAATTGCTAAGGGTACCATCTTAACAATTAGAGACCTTGCAACCCAAGTACCAAAAGCTCTCCAAGTACAAAACTTCTATGCTCATGGTTTTCAAAATCTTTTCAAAAAGAGAATTTTGAGACTTCATTATGAAGTTTATGGACTAAGGCTCTGATACCAACTTAATTGTCACGCCCCGGACCTCCCCGGACACGTCGACAACCCGCCGTACAATACGAATAGTCAACCGCAGTCCAACACATTCATATTATACAAGGCGTCATGAATATCATTCACACACAAGTCATCCATAAACAACATAATAAGTAATTCATAAAGCAGCGGAAAACATTGTTTAAAACAAAAGGGCCACACAGGGCTATTCATGAGCACGCAGGCTCTATAATAAAATATCCATGAGCATGTTTATTAATGTTTAAAATCCGAATGGAGGAAGCACGAACCAAGTCTTCGCCCCTAGATGATCTCTCGAGCAACGAGCACAGGAAGCAAGCTCTAGCCTCAACCTGAAAAATGGTGGTGGGACGCCCCCGAAGGGGTCAGCACTCTATACGGCTATAAAGTGCTGGTGTGGCAGGCATCTAATAGATATACAACAAGTATTTCAAACACAAGACCCTCAAATAGGGTGATAGTACATTATGATTGTAATCCTAAGTTACCCCGTTTAAAAATATACTTACTTTATATAAAAGTCAAGTAGACGGCCCGTGGGCCCATGTTCATTTGGAAATCACCATTCCCAACCCCGTGACTATAAGCCACGACAACTCCTAGAGTCCAACCCTAGTACATGACATTGTATTCTAGAGCTCGGCTCTACCACATCACCATACAATTCATATACCTCGGGTCAATTTCCTTACCTTGCGTTCTAGAGCTCGGCTCTACCACATCACCACGCAAGTCCTAGAGCTCGGCTCTAGCTATACAATACATAGACTCCAAGTCTACACCTTACATGCATTCTAGAGCTCGGCTCTACCACATCACCATGCATTAAGGTCCAATTCTCAAGCAACCCTATGCCTAGAATTGACATATCATTAAACTACCATGGGTCATCCTTAAAGACTTCCCATCACTTAACCTTAGTTCCATACTAAGTTATTATATACACTTGAACTACATTCAAGTACCTTTCATACAATCCAATCCCTAGGATCAATTTAATCAACAAGTTCCAATAATCACTAACTAGTATTCCAATACTATTAAGATTATTGTTATCGTACCATTATCCTCATTGTTTGTAATTCTCTACATATTTATAATTATGTAGCAGCAACTTAAGTATTCAATCTCAATACACAAATATTCATTTATGTATCCACATAATTCATACATGAGCAAAATGCCCATTTTCACAAAATAGTTCATTTATACTCATTTAATCTCATATTATTCATACTTTCTCAAATCATTCCAAATTCATTCTTTGGCAACTATATCAATATTTCATCAATATATAGTCATCATAATCCATGAAAAATCATGATTTAAGCATTTAGGTAATCTTATGCTTAACCTACAAGTTGTAAGCAATTAGATGTCAATCCTCACCTCAATTGAGCTTTAAACTTTCCCTTCTTGGTCCAATGGTCAAAGCTTTGGTCAAGGTGGATTTGGAACTGATTCCTTGCTCAAATATGAGTGTTAAACAGCCTCCTCAAAGTGCTAGTTCAACCCTTAATCGTTGATACGAAAACAGCCCCTAGAACGGGTGTTTCCCGGTCAACTCGTTTCCTAGTTTTTCCAAGATTTGTTCTAGGTTAGTATCTAACCTTTACATCAATAAAATAACTTTATAAGGACATATTATACACTTGGATTAGTGTATAATAGTCTCACCAATCGTTCATATCATTTGGAGAATGAAAAGTAAAGCTTTGGGGTTAAAACTCACTTTAGAGGATTAAATCCTCTCCTGCGAGGTTGCGTTTTTCTCGGACGATTTGGAAGCCTTCCACAACTCCGATTCCTGCAAACCAGACCTTCACGGATTCCTCGTCTTGAGAGCTTTCTGTGGGTATCTCACACGCCTTAATTGGATTTGTAAAACTCGAGATATCGACCAAACAGTCTCAGCACTCTCACAGCTCGAGTTCACAGACCTCTGCTCGTTCCAGATCGATTTTTGGATGATTGCTCTCTCCTCTCGAATTGAGACCACTCAATTATAAAAATAGACTTCAAAAGCTATCCAAGGACACCTCATACACGTTATTTGGTTGAGGATAGCTCCTATAATGAGAGGAGACAAACAGCACACCAATTTGTGCGAAAATAAGAGTGGTGGCCCCAAACTTTGATTCTTATCAAGTCATGTGCAGCTCTTCTCCATAATGGCCGGCCAAGGTAAGTCTACTAACCCATTTTTATTTGTCTTGCAGGTACTAATATCATGTGGAGTGGTTCCCAATTGATCCCAATCATTTTGGGATCCAAATTATCTACCAATACTTCCAAAAATGGGGAAAATGGGTCCTATTGTTTTATCTTTGTCAAAAGATGTCTTTTTGTACTCATCCTAATTTATTTAGAACAAGTCAACTTCTCAAATCACATTATTGATCTCCAATATGTGTAGGCTCATCCCAATAATTTACTTGATAGATATTATAGAAGGAAAATCCTACTCCCATTATTTAGCTCAATAAGGCCAAAGGTGGGGTTATAGGCATTTGTATTCTTCTTTAATCATCCTATCACTTATTTGACATTTGTCATACATATTATTGGGCTACTAGCCGTGTGGGTCACCCCCGAGTGGATCCAGAACGCCATTCTCGAATACTTGCTATTTTTAGCAGGTTGGGCCCAAAATGAGTATTCGCAAGCCCGATACTAATATACGAGTTCGAACAGTATAATAATCGGTCATTAATTACGTAAAACATTAATCGTTTAACAAATGTTTGGGAATCGGAAATCCAATACATAAACTTTGAATTTTAAATCAAATTTTCAAGGACCTTCGGGAGCGGTGTCACACACCTTGCTCTTCTTCAAACTCATCCTTAATCACCCTTTTGCTTTAGTATACAACATTGCTTATCTTCTGCGGTTTATCCCTCTGTATATAGCTTTAAGGTTTAGTTTATCTTCTTTCGTATTCCAGCACAACTACTTCTTTTATTTGGGGCACTGTTTAACAATGGTTTTTATTTTAAAATCACAATTTGAGCTCGATTAAAACGAGCAGGGAGGGATTGCAGAGAACTTGTGAAGCAAAATGCTTAGAATTTACAAGATCACCTCCTAGAGCATGGCATTATTTTAGTGTGCTATGTTGTGAACATAGTTTTATTGTATCTCGTGGTGATAGGTCATAACTGGTATTTGTACGAGGCAAGTGGGATGGACACATTCTATAGTTCTTGGTCATTCTTATGAAAACATGAATCACCTCCAGAAAAGCGTCAGTTAGTGTAACACCCCAATTTAGTGAGCTGGCTATTGTAATATAATCAATCATTATTATTTATTTTAGTCGATTAGATATGTTAATTCTATGAATAATGTGATATATTCTTTTACCATGATTTCTTTGTGGCAGATAACGTTGACCGGTAAGCTCCCAGGATTTCGAATAAATAAGTAATTAGTGCTCCAAAGTTTAATCAATTTATTTTAAAAGGGAGGATACCTTTAGTGGTATTAAAGACATATATAAAAAAAGGACTAATTAAAAGCCCGATGATGTTAACTTGGCCCAAATTAAGCATGTTAAGGAGTATAATCCCTAGGGAGAGTTAATCTATACGGAGTATATATTATCACTATTAAGACCTCAAGGCTTAAACTCTCTATTCTACCAGTAGCCGTGCTTCTATCCTCTATGTGCCGCTTTTCCTTTGTCCCGGTGCCAAAGTGAGGGTCCTGATCTTGTTTTTTTTATATCAAGCTGCTTGCTTCAGGTAACAGTCAAAGAATCTCACTTTTCTTTTCACTCATAGAGAAAGATGTTAAAACAAGAAACAACCCGTTGCTCTGCCAATAGCGATCGACTCAGTCTCTTTTAGATCAAGCGTAACCTTACGTTTTGAAACATCAAGTCCCAATCAGTTTTGAATATCTATTTTGATTAACTATTTCGAATTGTCTAGGTTTCATATGTAAAAATTTCAGTTCAAATTTAATAACATCAGTGTTTCTTTTTAACCCCTGGGCAAATCTTATTACTATATTTTCGTGGATCAATTGCTTATAGATTTACAATGGTTTAAGATTACAATGGTAAAAGACCTTTGTGTTTTTATAGTTTGAGGTGATAAAGTGTTGGGTTTTGTTAAAAAACAACAACAACAACTAAGGTTAGAAGCCTCTTTTCAGAATGACATTAAAGTTGGTTTTTACACCCTTTTCTTCTTTCACTAGAGAGCTACGGCACATGTATATGTGTGTCAGTGTGTGTATATTAGATTGTTTTAAACGAAAATTTGTTACAACAGCTGGTTTTAAGTTCAGGTAGTTAATTTCTCTAATACTCCGTAATAGATTAGAAGTAGTCTTAATCAGTCTACTAATTTTGATGTCCAGATATTTGAAAGGAATACTTTTCATTTGTTTAAAATGGAAACTCCCAGTGGATCAATATTAGTTGGTTCAAAATTCCTTAAAATATAACAAGTTCTAATTATACCTTTATATTCAATTAAAGAGTTTTAACAAGAGCTTATCGGGAGACGTTATCAAGGTGCCACACTTATCTGAGTATTCGAGTTTAACTGCTACCAGGTAAGTTCACTACCACCTGTACATGTTTGTTCAACCAAATAAAAGGAAGAAGTCTGGTTGATTTTAAATAGATGATTTTAGTCTATGTGAACCTGGTGAATTATTTGCTGAGTTATGTTATTTGATGTACTAAGTTATGTTTATTATATGGTATAGTCAAGATTTTGTCAGTACTTTTATGTTCACATTGAATGATGTTTTTAATCAAACGTCACACTATAAAAAGAACTAATACTTAAAGTGAAAGATCAAGTGATATGTACTCGGGAACAAGTTCCCACAGAGTTATCAGTTATCAGTTTCAGAGAGTCCGATATGTTTAGTGGGTCGCTCCCCTGAGCTGTCGGATTGGCGCCTTTGAGTACATATCACGGGCCCACAGAGTAAAATTAGCCACAAAGAGTAGTACAGAAAGTTGTTTTAGAGATCTCTTTCAGAAAGTTTTACAGAAAGTTCTTTAATGAGATCTCTTTCAGAAAGTTTCACAGAAAGTTGTTTTTGAGATCTCCTTCAGAAAGTTTTACAGAAAGTTCTTTAATGAGATCTCTTTCAGAAAGTTTCACAGAAAGTTGTTTTTGAGATCTCTTTCAGAAAGTTTTACATAAAGTTGTTTTGAGATCTCTTTCAGAAAGTTTTACAGAGATGTTTTAAGAATGAAATTTTGAGATCTCTCCAGTAGTTTTGAGAAATTATTTTTAGAAAATATTTTTCCTTTTGAGATCTCCCTCAGAATATGCTTGAGAAGTTATGTGTTAGTTATTTGTTCAGTGCATGCTTATAGCCAAAATTTATCTATTGATAAATTGGCCTAGACTTCTAGATATTTTTGTGGAGCCATAGTGACTTACTAAGCGTAAAGCTTATCAGTTTTTCTTCCTCGCATGTACAGATACTAAGGGTAAGGCCAAGGCCTAAGAAGATGATGAGGGAGTGGAACGTGTGTCAAGATGAGTTAACGGGAACGACCTTGGTGACTTCTAGCTAGATATTATTTTGTTTTCGGTATTTCAGTGTTACAATAAAGTGATAAATATTACTTTATTTTTATTTGAGGATTTGAAGTTCAGTAAATTCCTGGATCCAGGTGGTTATCACATTTCCTGGTGATAACTATATTTTATCAAGTTTTTATTTGGAGTTGTTTTAGTTACTTTTGAGATTTTATCAGGGTTATTTTCTTAAATAGACGGCCGTTATTTTTTAAAATAGTAAGTTGGTGTAACGATTCCTTTAACCCTGAGAGGGGCGTTACAGTTAGCGTGCTTCTCTTATGTCGGGCATTTGCTCAAATGTTGATTTTTAGTTGTTGTGACCATTCATGTTCATGACTTCCATGTTATATCCTCATTGTGCGTTATTTTTCGGCCATGATTTGTTGCACTTGTTCTAGTGAGCCCGTTGAATGGGTTTTTGGACTAGTTATGGGATCGTTGTGGAACGTCATTGAGTTGTTTTGATAACTTTTATATTCTATAGCACAAACAACCCTTTGACTTCTTATCATAAAAACATATATATTTTGTGAAAAATTGTCCATTATCAATTGTTATTTTTACTCAAATTGATGTCTTGTGGGAGGTAATCTCCATTACTTAACCGCTTTCATAAAAGGCCCAAATCAATATTTCCAAGAAAGAGAAATTTATTTATGCTATATTGCATACTAAATACTACCAAAAAGAGTCATATGGCATGCGGGCTGCCCTTAAGGTCGATGAACCAGTGCTTCTTCGCTACTTCTTGTCCCAAGATGAACCTGTAAAATGCTTAAGCCTTATCACCGCTTTGATGGTAGAGACATTGCCGATTGTGGTTATATATCTCAGTCCACCTTGAGATAGTTCCGAAGTAAAATTTTTCTGTTACCATGAGATTTTGACTATATGTCATCTAAATCCTTTCAACATGGCTAACCAACCGATTTTCTTTTGGGACCCTTGACCATGTTTTTTTTCCCAAAACTCGTTGCACTTGATCAATCCAATGCTAAAAATGAAAAGAAGAAGAATGAGCTGAAAAGGGGCAAAGAAAAAAAAGGAGCTGAAAAGGGGCTAAGAAGGCGAAAATAGAAAAAGAAGAATGAAAAGAAAAGCAAAAATTGAAATACAAAACAATTAAAATTATAACAAGTCGTGTAGCATAAAGAACTTTAAAACAGAATTAATTGAATAGTAATACATAACAATGAAATAGAGTAAAAACGGGAAAAGAAACCCTGTCGAGGATAATTTTACAAAAAAATTGTTTTGGTAAGATGGAAAAACAAATACATAGAATAATAAAATAATAAGAAGATAAAGAAGGGGAAACATGTCGAGATGATAAAATAAAAAACAGAAAATTTATAGAGAGAAAAGGGAAAAATGATATATAGGATTATTTTGAGAAGATCGATGAAAGACGATATTATTTATGTAAGATTAAAAAAACAAGTATATCAGGTGATTAACGAAAGAAGAAGGGATATAAATGAAGATTATTATTCTAGAGTAAGGGTCTGTTTGCAACAGCTTCTGCTTTTAAAAAAGTGCTTTTTTTTAATGAAATGGGGTGAAGTGATTAAATAAAAGTTGATAGCGTTTGAGAAAAAAATGATTTTGAAAAGTAAAAGTGGGTAGTGTTTGGTAAAATAAGTGCTTTTTGTGTAATAGAAAAAGTAAAAGCACTTTTTACGCGGAAGTCGAGACAAATAAAAGTTGTAATGTTTGAAAAAATAAGTGCTTTTTAAAGTCAAAAGTTGAGAAGTGCTTTTTAAAAGCAGTTGCAAACTAACCCTAACATAATGATGCGATTATTTTGAAATGAAGAATAATAGATGAGACTCTTGTTGGCACATTTTCTAATTTTATTAGAGTTTTTTACCCTAAAAGGGACTTAATTATTACTGAAATTCCTAAATAGGAGTGTGTATATTTTTTTTCCCTAAATAGGACTTAATTACCCATTTAACCTTATTCTTTCTCTTTCTCTACCCTACGCGCGTCTCCTCTCCTACGCATCTTCTTTCTCTTCCTCTCTCCCTGTGGCATTTCTTCTCCCCCTACCCAACTTCTCTTCTCTTCCATACAGATCCCCTTCTCCTTCTTGCAAATGTTCTCCTCCTTCCCCTTCCCACAACAACAACCAAAGTTAGAAGTCCGGTCCTAGCAATCGCAGTCGCTGAGCGAAGTCCGCCGCCGCTGAGCGAAGTCCGCCGCCGCTGAGCGAAGTCCGCCGCCGTCGCTCCGAAGGTCTTCTTCTCTTCTTCGAAGGTCAGGTTCTCTTCTCTATTGGTTATCCCCGTCCTTCTTCCCCTCTTCTCTCTTCCCCTGTAATATTTCGTTGCAAATCTCTTTTTCTTCTTTGATTGGTATAAAATGCCAAGTTGAACTCTGAAAATGCCACCAAAATGGCATTCATATTCTATAAAAAAATTGTATTTTTCTTTGAAAATGCCATTAAAATGGCATTCTCGATTCATTTTGGCATTTTGATAAAAATGTTGGCATTCGTGCCGGCAAAGGCTAGATCTACAATGATAGAGACCTTATTTGCAGTTGTAGTTGCCGGATTGGATGTTAGGGTGGTCGGATCTACGAGGGCAGCAAGTGGATACCGGCGGAGCATAGATCTGACCAGATCTCCGGCGTCGTCCGCAAAATCTGCAGCGGTAACAACCGTATCTACATTGGCAACAGTCAGATCTGCAACGGCGGCCGGTTTTGATGTGGCAGAGACTTCCGGCGACGGGCGGCGACGGGCGGCGACGGGCGGCGACGGGTGGTCTGGTGTTCTGGTCGGTGGCAGTGTGTTTTTCAAGCTTGAAGGGCGTTTTAGTCCAAATACAAATAATAACTCCTGTTTAGAGAATTTTCAAACTTTAGTCCTATTTTGGCAATTAAAGATCTATTTACTCCCATTTAGGTAAATACCTCATTTTATTATAAATGAAGTCCAGATCTTTGTTAGTAATATACGGTTCGTGATTAATACAATAATACGTACGTTCGTGTATAATACGATACAATTATATAAAATACGGCTTAATATATGTTTCATACGTTCGTGAAATATATAAAGATACGGACGTGTTTTAAACGTTTCACATTTTTAAAATACGGCATATAATATGTGTCTTATATACCAATTTAATGAAAGAAATAAAGAGTTATCAGTACAAATTTGAATGCATAGGTACAATAAGTAATAAAAATGAAATTGCCTATTTGAGTAGAAGTACAAAGATATTACCAAAGAATAGTTTATATTACTGTGATTGTGAGTTTTGTGAGCCACCACAACATTTTTTTTATCTCTTTGCAGTCTTGGTATGTGGGTGGAGAACAAAAGTAATACAATAGTAGTACAATAGTAATGTCGAAACAAATTAAGAATTTAAGTAGCTAATTTATAAATAATATTGAGCAGCTAGAGTGCTAGACATTTCGTTTCAGTTGTATCACTCCATTAGACTTCTGTTTAATGGTGTGTGTTTAAGAATAAAATACGTATCAATACATACAGTACGTGTGTTATACATTTTATCCTTAAAGTACGTGAGTTTTTCAGAATTTTCTGAAAAATTCATTAATAGGAGTATTATTCGTGAATAAAATACGTATCAATACGTACGGTACGTGTATTATACATTTTATCCTTAAAGTACGTGAATTTTTCATAATTTTTTGAAAAATTCATAAACGGGAGTATTATACGCGAATTATACGTTTGAGTGTATTATACGCGAATTATACGCGAATAAACTAACAGAGGTCCAGATATCAAAGTCCATATGTTGACTAATTGACTGTCCTTCAAAAAATTCCGTATATCCATTATCCAGTTGAAGTCCTTTCGGCCAAGAGGCCTAGGAACAAGTGGAGCTGCATGCCTCACAAATCACCATGGCATTGAAACTATGTTATCTGCCATTTCACACGGCCAAGATGCCTACTGCTTCTCAATCAAAGCTGGTGCAGTTCTCTTGCTCAAAGTCGCCCTCTTTTGTACAAATTTTTCCAAAACAGGCCAAGGATTCAGGGCGGAGAAGGTCGTCTTTTGCGTGCGTGAAACCGGGGGATGACAATGTTTCAGAGGTGGGGAACCAATGGGGAAAGGTCTCAGCCGTGCTGTTTGATATGGACGGAGCACTTTGCAATAGCGAGGAGTTGTCTAGAAGGGCAGCTGTGGACGTTTTTGCGGAAATGGGGGTTCAGGCTACTGTTGAAGATTTTGCACCCTTTACGGGCATGGGTAAGCCATGAATTTAACTTATTTATATTCGCACACCCAGGAATTTAACTAAGTTATATTACTTGTATACATACGTCCTCTTATCATTCTTAGTACATATAATGATATAAGCCTCAGAAACTAATGCTCCTAGAGTCCACAACCATTACAAATCAACACTCACGTTCTGGGATGAGGTCAGGGTGCCGACTGCCGTGCCTACACACAGTGACACAGGGGTGCATTTAAGGTAGACAATTGGCCCCTGTCCCCTGGATGTTTACTACACGTTTCCTGCCGTGCCATGGTGCCAAGAAGGAGTCTTCTCTCAAAGAGATTATAAAAAGAGCCCGCTTTTAGAAGTCAACCTTAATGTTAAGTAAATGTTTTAAGTTCAAGCGTCAATCTGCTTTAACAAATGCGGTTTCTGACGGTTCCAGTCTCAAATTTCACGAAATTACCTGATAATTTTAAGAAATGAATAAATATAATTTAAAGAATCGATGTGTTCTACTAAAATCTATACCTTTCTTGATTTTATAACAAAATTCAAGCTTTAGCGTACTCATACAGGACTCCTTGATTTTATACCCTTAATCCTTTATTGAGCTGATTACAAATGTTGACAGATTAGAAAATATGCACTTGTTTGTACTCTACAAATGTCTAATTTAAGTGAGCGAAGTAAGAGTTCTTTGTTGAGTATTCATACTAATGCTTTATATATATTTTTGTAAAACACTTTCTGAGAATGCAACTATTGTTGAGGCACCCACATACATCATAAGGAACAACCAAACAAGTTCAGAGATAAGGACTAGAAATTTAATACTGTTCCTTGATTTAATTATTAAAATAGAGGTTTAAATGTGACTTGTTCCGCTCTTGCTCCATTTGTGCAAAGTTGATAGGACTTGTGTATGAATTGAAGCAATAAAGTTTGGTGGTATTTCGTGCATTGCTGAGTAGTTGCCTATAACTTGATTCCTGTCGCAGTGTCTTTCATTGACCTATTCTAAATTTATATGAATTTACTCCTTATTTTATTCTCTGGCATTTCATTTATGATCTTACCTGCTTGATTTCCCTTTCCAATTATCATTATGTAAGATTCAGAGGAAGTGAACTTCTTAGGCGGTGTTGCTAATGTGAAGGCTGTTAAGGTATTCAATCCCGATGCATCAAAGAGGTTTTTTAAGATATATTCAGATAAGGTAATGAAAGTTCTTTTTTGTAAATATTTGCAATTACTTTTAGCATTTGGCAAAGTTTTAAAAAAGCTACTGGAGCTTAAACCTCGAGGCTCATCTCATTGTGAAGCTATATAAAATGAACTACATGCTTCCGCCTCTCTCTTTCAGGACGAAGCAAACACCTTTAATTCGATTTTAGCGCTTTAAAACCTTGTTGTATGATAAAAGAGACTGTTTGAGTAGCCAATTACATAGTACCAAGCTTTATTCTCTTCTGCAGTATGCAAAATCAAATTCTGGCATAGATTTTCCCAGTGCCTTTGAGCTTGTTGCACAGGCATGTAATATTACTCCATACTTGATTTTTATATTCTTTCATGTAATTATATTTAAGTCCTCTTTTGAAATTTGTTTAATCTGTTTGACAGTGTAAAAGCAAAGGTCTCAAAGTCGCTGTTGCCTCAAGTGCTGATCGTGTCAAGGTTGATGCAAGCTTAACAGCTGCTGGTTTGTCATTGTCGATGTGAGCTATTGTTGTCATTTGATTTAGATATATGATGATTGGCTGTCCTTTAGCCTTGGGTGGGCAAGTCCTATAAATCATTGTTTCCTGATATTTTCTCTTAAAAGGAATGTTTGTATCTCATATTCTCACCCAGTTCATTGTATTACAGTATCTTCTTTCTTTATTTTGCTATCTACTGCACGTACTGCCCCGCATTTAATCATACCTTGTTCCTCTTGGAACCAAATCTGGTTTTATTTCTATCACTTCTTGAATTCCAAAATTTTCAATTCAGATTCTTTAACTTAATAATGTAGATTTTGACAGTGTTCCTCCATTTATGTACAAATTAAGAATGATCATATTCAGTGAAAGGATGGGTGTTTGTGGTTTGCTATTTCTTATGTACAAAATTCAAGCTGTAGCTTACTCATATGAGACTCCTTTATTGAGATGGAGTGATAATAATGCACTTAACCGAGAAAGACAAATGTTTTTTTATACAAACTCTTTTAGGATTAAGGCTTGGATGCTGTTGTTGTTGTTGATAATTTTCACTAGCTTTGCCCCTGCAAATCTAGATATAAGTACCATCTGATCTGTTAATGCCTTAATGGTAATTGGTTATTTGGTTATGTACATAATTTGAAATCCTTTGCAGGATTTTTAGATTTATATGTTTTTGTCTGTTCTGGTGTGGATAGTAGAGTGCCTTATTCTATTGAGGGTTTACTAATTGATGCTTTACTTATTTTAACCTTTTGAGTGGTATATATGAATCAAAGATTTGGGTGTACAACTGTAGATAGTCAGATACAATAGTTTAGATTGGAACAAGGAAAAGTAAGACCGATAAAGGGTATACATTTGTAAAGCGCAATTAAAAGAATGAAACTGCTGGAATTTATTGAGTTCAACTGCCATTCTAGTTTGCGTAGTTTCTCTTATAGTGTTTCCGCTATCTAGCAGGTGGTGGTTTACAAATGCCACCTGCTAGCCTCCTAATATCAGAATCAGAATACTTTTTCTTGCCATTAGCGTCCACGTCTTTTCTATCCTTTGTTGATTGAAAATCGAGTCACTATTGAAAGATTATATTTGTCCACTTTTCCTGAGCTATGACTCGAACTGTGAGAATTGAGAGTTAGTTCTTTATTTTGACTTTGTTAAGTTTTCTATATTAGTGGATGAAAGAATTGGTTTCCTTGATTGCATGCTAAGAAACAAAGTTCAAATTGCACGAGTTGTATTGCTATGTTTTGTTTTATATTGTTATCATTGTGGTGCTCAACATCCTCCCCCCTTCAGGTTTGATGCAATTGTCTCTGCGGATGCATTTGAAAATTTGAAGTCTGCTCCTGATATTTTTTTGGCCGCATCAAAGATTCTGAATGTGCCCCCTAGCGAGGCAAGTTAGCATGCATGCAGTGCCACCATTAGATATCTCTTGAAGAATACATAAATTTCAAACAGCATATGAAAGTTAACTTTCTCTACTACATAATAAAAAACTTGAGTATTGGTTGCTTAAATTTTATGCTTGAAAATAATCTATTACTTGCTTTTGATGTAGTGCGTGGTGATTGAAGATGCATTAGCTGGCATACAAGCTGCCAGAGCAGCAAAAATGAGGTAATAATAGCGGTGTCCTATGTTCCAACTTCCAAGGGAACTTCATATTTTGTGTGTGTAGCACTAGAATGAGAACGCCATAACGGATACCATTTATTCGCATCCATCACTTGAGCAAAAAAAGTCACATTGTTTAATAATGTTAAGGTGTCCACTATCTATTACATTGTCTTCGTAATTGCAGTGTCCTGATGTTATGATTTTCTAATATAATTGCAGATGCATAGCTGTGACCACAACATTAGCAGAAGCTACTTTAGAAGCAGCGTCTCCGACTCTTATCAGAAAGGAGATAGACAATATTTCAACTGATGATATTCTCAGTGGTGGATCCGGTTCCAATGGTATGTATTATGTAGTTCTAAAATCTAACGAGTGGTTCCATTTGTACAACTCGTGATAATGATGAAGCTGATCTATGCGTATCTAAGAGTAAAATAATCTTGTAGTTGATTCCTTATTATTTAAACTTAAAGGGGTTTCTTCCTTTCTTTGTAAACAACTTCCATGTGTTATCTATTGGCTTTTTATCAGCATTAAGCTTTGAGCTTTACTTACTTTTTTGAAAGTTTCAAGAAGGCTTTGAGTTTCAGGATGTTTTTACTTGGACTGAAATTTGCTGGTTTGCTGGTCTAGTCTGGTTATGTTTGGTCTGGTCGTCTGGTCTCTGTGTATTTTATAACTATAGAAGTCTGGTCTAGTCTGGTCTGGTCTGAACTGTTTAAGTCCGGTCTGGTATGGGACTGAAAACAGTCCAAGTAAAAACATCCTCAAGCTTCTGATGGGATTGAACTTTATGTTCAATGTTAAGTTTTTAGATTCTAGAAAATATGAAATGAGTTCTTATGGGGATATGAATTGCAGAGATGAAGATGCAGGCATCTCAACCTATCAATTATTATGGACCATCTTCATTTGAACCCAACAATAAAGGGATTACATCTATGTGGGATAAATACCATTTTATTGATCCAATCTTCTGGTTTGGAGGGTAAGGGACACTCACATCTTAATCAATTAACTGAACATTTTTATACCTCTATTGAATTACATCCTCTCTCTTGCTCTACGCTAAAGAAGTATCCATCATGGTTATCTTCAATAGTTTAGATTTAATTTCTAGTGATTATGAACCTCCAATAAATGTTTACACTAAATTAAATGCACACATTTAAGCTTTAGTTCATCCCTTACACCAATGGATTCTGGCCACTTGCAGCTACAATGAAATACAAACCAGAAGTTACGGACTTTGATTACCCTGTTTGGTTGCAAAAGTTATCCGAATCTGGTGCTGCATAATCTGCATTCAGCTGCCGGAAATTAAATTTTTTTGGCCACATTTCCTGTGAGACTGCAGTAGGAACTCCGAAAAGCTAGTTAAACCTTAGCTCTCTATGCGTTATTGATATGGATGGTGCCATTTTGATCTTATTTCATTCTGTACATGCATATCTTGTATGCAAATGCATTTGCCACAATCAAATATCACTGAAAAAAGTGAAAGACACTATGTGCCCATGTGGTGGCATCTTATTTATACCTATCAGCCAGTTTTTTTACAGACTATGTTATGTTAACTAGGTTGAATTAGTTGATTCTTAATGAGGGATCATCTAGTTCTAGGCACCACTCCCCTCGTCCCAAATTGTAAGGGATGTCTGATGTCTCAGATCACATGACTTGATTGAAGTAAGTATTAAATCTTCTAGAGTAATTCTTGTTCGGAGTAGGGTCAAATAAGCTTATAAGCCCTCCAACTTTTCAGGATTTAGCAATTGGTCCCCTTACCTGTCTACCTTACAACTAAGCATCTCAACTTGTCAAAAAATGCATTTTTTTTAAACTTGCAGTAGGATGAAACCTTCTGGTCATTGCCCACATTTTCACCAAATCACCACCACCGCCTAATCCTTATCCCGGCTAACTCATCATCTTCTTAACTTAATTTATTATTGATACCCCCCCTTCTTTTTTTCTTTCTTTCTCTTCATTTTATCATTTTCCTTTAAATAGAAGCATCAGACTTGACAAAGAAAAAACCTAAATGTAATAAAGAGAAAGAAATCACCTATTTGGATATCCACTATCTAGTCGAAGTCCTTTGAACCAAGAGGCCTCTCAATACTGCCCTCAAAATATCAACTTAAGAATGTCAAACTCTATGATCTGCTGTTTTTTGGATTTTTTTAATTTTACATTTTTAAAAAAAAATTAGATTATTTATTTACTATTTTTTACTACGTACATATTAACTTTTTTTCACTTTTCTTTTTTTTTTCTTCATTTTTTGTTTAGGGTTTTAAAATTATTAATCTTTTTTTCTTTCACTTTTACGAATTTATATACTCCCACCTTATTTAAAAGTTCCCTACACTTTCCTTTTTGGGATGTATTTAAAAGTTCCCTACACTTCCACTACTTTTGGTAAGTTTACCGTATATAAAATACTCAACTACCCTTACTTTATCTACTTTTTATCTTCTCTTTCATACTTTTACACACTCTCTCCTACTTTTTCTACACTATTCACTACCCCTACTATTTTATCCTAAAATATTGTGCCCAAAGCTAGTGTAGAGAACATTTCAATACAAAGGGAGTATTAATATTACATTAATGGCTTGAGTGACTGTGTTTTCACGTACCCATATCAAAAAAAGATATTGCAATTAAATGTTCTGGATCACATTTTTTGGGATGAGGTGTGAGTTGAAAAAGATACGTAGTATTAGTTTCATAGGTCATAATGAACCATAAAGCAATCAATTCTTTCAAAAGAATTGATAACTTACAATGACCTTGAGTTTGTAAAAGATGCAGTGTTTGTTCTACAATGGACAAACTACTGTCAACAAAGGAATACGCTGTTTAATGAAATGATAAAGAAGTAAAGAACATTACCCAAGTTTAAAATATTCTGGCCTCATTCAGTACTCGAGGATCTTGGGGTAGGCTTCTGTGACATATTGTCAATCTTTGCTCAATAGTGCTTCTCCTTCGTAATTTACTTTGATTGCTTATTGCTTATTTCAAATCAAGGTAATTAGGTATTCAATAGAAATGTCTGTGCTCTTATTGATACAATTGATGAAGGTGCAGGGTAGCTAATTTCAAATCTAGGTGTTCAATAACAAATATCGGTATTCTTTCTGACTCAACTGATGAAGAAGTTAAGGAGAAATTTGAATCTGATGATTGCAACTATCCAGTTCCTGTTGTAAATATTAAATCGGATATTCTGGAGAGTGAAGCGCTGAATCTACTGGCTGAGGGAACATATGTGGATACTCTTTTGACAACACTTCCTGTCTGTTTACCACTTTCTATAGTCTATTGCACTACATTCATTATTACTCTCATAATAAATAACATAATTACTGCTACTGATGCTTCATTGTTTATATATCCAGGTCTTATCAAAAGAGGAGCAGAATACTATTGCTTCAACTCCAGCTCATCCAGCAGGGTTATATGGTCCGTGCTTTTTGTCTTTGAACTTGATGGTGCATATGCTTTTGTATATATTCTTTTTATAAAACTTATTAATTTGCCTAGCTGATGAAAATGGAGCATAGCTATCTTTCTTTAACTCAATGCATTTGTGCTCCAACAGCTTGGAGCAAGGACAATGCCTAGTACAATGAACAACATAGAATGGTTGTTAAGCATGTTCTAATATTTTTTATTTCAAGTTGGGTGGGGGGAGCCAAAATAAAGGAAGATGACAAAATAATTGTAGGTGGATGTAATTTGAATTTCAAAAAGATGCAAAATTAATAAACAAACAAATATTAGAAGCTATAGCATTCTTTTAAAACTCCCTTGGAGATGTGAGATCTTGGGGCTATATTTTTTCATTCCATGGTAAAATATTTTGATATCCTCATTCAATATAAAATATACTTGCAAAATACAAAAAATCTGCAATAACTAATCCCAATAGGAAGTAACACGCATACTTAGTTACAATTCTGACAAATGTGTTCAACTGACGTAATCATTATGCCTAAAAAACTGATATGAAGCAGAATCTGGGCTTGGAAGAAGAGGGGAAGAAGCCCCGTGGGTTTACCAAAGGCGGGACGGGCTTGAGCCTACCTCCGTGGGCTGGTTACGGGCTGTTTAATTAATATTTATTCTTTTTAATTTTCCTGATTTGTTTCCTATTAGGAGTTAATTAGGATTTCTAATATTTGTTTCGTATTAGGAGTTAATTAGGATTTCTATTATTTCTTTCCTATTTGGAGTTGATTAGGATCTTTATTATTCTGTTTCATAGTTAGAGTTGATTAGGATTTCTAGGATTTTGTTTCCTAGTTTAATTATTAGTAGATGGGTATTTAAACCCCTTGTTAGGATTCATTCTGGATCATCTTGGAATAAAAGTTTGGTTTAGCCTTTTGGCTCTGGGCAACGATATTAATTTATCGTTGATTATCTAGGCAACGGTTCACACCGTTGATTGTTATTTTTCTGTTTTTATCAATTGGTCTGACCTGCCGGATCTCGTCCCGCCAGAATGACGAGATCTATCAGTGAACATTTGTCAAAGATGAAGCAAACCCTGGAAGCAAACGGCAGGCGGCTGGATGAGATCGTTGCATCCCTTGCGGCACTGACCAAGGCCCTTGTGCCATCGATCACGACGGAGACACCATCAGACACAGTCATCGGTGCCACCATCGTAGCGGCAACACACGACGACGGACCTCCGCGCAGCACTCCTCCAACCTTGCTGCCCATGTTCGACACAAAAGAACCGATTAGGGGGATAGCTAGGGCTGAGCAAAAGTTCAAAATTAATCAAACCCTACCTGAGAGGAAAGTGACAGCAGTTACGGTAGCCATGGAAGGAGCTGCCTTGGACGGGTTGACCTGGTTGAAGGCACAAAAACCGAGCATGACCTGGGAGAAATTTACACAGGTGGCCCAATTTGATTCACGGTTCAAAGAAAGCCGATTCAAACGACTGTTCGGGGTCAAACAGTTGGGAACCGTAGAGGAATATAATAATCTTTTTGTTCAATTGGCCAGTCAGGTTCTCGGACTGTCCGATGATTATTACTTGGGGTATATCATGAACAAGCTAAAAAAATCAAGTGACAGCTTTCCTCAAGATACGGGGCAGCCCCCGGGGACAAATATGAGCCGGATTTCAACCTTGAGGACAAGGTTTTTTCGAAGGGGGATGGAATTGATATGAAGCAGAATCTGGGCTTGGAAGAAGAGGGGAAGAAGCCCCGTGGGTTTACCAAAGGCGGGACGGGCTTGAGCCTACCTCCGTGGGCTGGTTACGGGCTGTTTAATTAATATTTATTCTTTTTAATTTTCCTGATTTGTTTCCTATTAGGAGTTAATTAGGATTTCTAATATTTGTTTCGTATTAGGAGTTAATTAGGATTTCTATTATTTCTTTCCTATTTGGAGTTGATTAGGATCTTTATTATTCTGTTTCATAGTTAGAGTTGATTAGGATTTCTAGGATTTTGTTTCCTAGTTTAATTATTAGTAGATGGGTATTTAAACCCCTTGTTAGGATTCATTCTGGATCATCTTGGAATAAAAGTTTGGTTTAGCCTTTTGGCTCTGGGCAACGATATTAATTTATCGTTGATTATCTAGGCAACGGTTCACACCGTTGATTGTTATTTTTCTGTTTTTATCAAAAACCATGCAAAGAAAGCTAGTTACACTAACAAATCCTAAATGGTAAAAAATTCAAAACATATAAACTTGAATTCAAACATTCTTGTAACTTTCCATACCGTGGGCTGTGGCTACATCTTTGCATCCATCACACATATCGATACATCTCTAAATATCGAGACTGTCACCAAGCTTGAAGCTAGTAAATGAATGCTTTAAAGTCTGCCAAGTTTTTCCAAGAAAGTAGAGGCAAGGTGGCATTAGATAGAGTTCTTTTTCTTAAAGTCCTCTCGTAAGAGCACATAAAACATATCATGGACACTGTTTATCCGGTCAAAGAACATATGACAAACAATATCAGAGAAGGCTAGTGGTTGGTGGTGATATGAATTGAGTTTTGGCCTATTAACTTCCCTTGACTGCGGCTGTTTCTTGGGAATATTCCTTGAGTAGAGCTGTAAGTTCACAGTGAAACCAAAATCTATCTCGCAACCAGAATACGGTCACATATCACTTGATTGAGACTGCTTGTGGTGCTGGTGGGCGTTGGACTCCAGAGTTGTGCATTTATGAACTGATTGGGCATCCACAACATGAATGTTTTTAATTCTCGACATCTAAGATGTTGGACACCTTTGTATGTGGATCATACAAAATCTGCTACTCTTTGTTCATTGCTACTGATAGAGTTGATGCTTTCCGTAACATTCTGGTCACCATGAAGGCTTTTTATCGTAACCAATATGTAGTGGGGTTGAAATTCGGGTTGTGTTACTGGATGATGAACAATATAGCTGGTTCTGTTTAAGTTATATTTCGTTGAGGTGCAATTGCCATGGATAAGGGAAGATGGAGAAGTAATTTACATTTATACGTGAAGGTGATGTCAGAAGATGTAAAATAAACATAAAACATACTACCTCCGTCCCGGTGGACTTTGCCAAGTGCAAAGTATGTGAGAAATAGGAATAGTAAAGACTGTGTGGTTGAGATTTGTGCAGAGAAGAGAGAAATGTGCAGAACCACAAATCAGTTGCTTTAATAGGAAAATGGCAAAGTTTTTTGGGACAACCAAAAAGGCAAAGTTGGCAAAGTCTAATGGGACGGAGGGAGTATATCAGTAGACATGGAGTTGTGCTAACTCTTTTGGAAATGTTATCGTGTTCTCCCAGACACTGTTGTCTAATCTCTTGGGAAAAATGTCTGACATCTATTGATGTGAACATACTTTTTAAATACTCCCTCCGTCCCGCTATGATTGTCCCATTTTACCATTTCAGTCCGTCCCACTAAGATTGTCTCATACCTTATTTGGTAAAGTTTGTGTGGTTCTAAATCATTCCTACTTTATTCTTACTTTATCAATTCAATATCAACCACATAAACCCACTTTTATTAATAACCGTGCCACCTTCTCTTGTCCCAAACTTAGGGGGACGGAGGTAGTACATGAAACCCTACAGTAAGTCGGTAACTAATTATCAATACAGGGAACCCACTACCTACCTGAAGTACTGTCCATTTATGGTTAACATATTCTCAAAAATGTGCTAAAGTTGTCATGGATTCGTCTAGGAGGTGACTAGGCGACGCTTAGGCATCCGGGTGGTGGAGAGAACTCGTCATGTCTGGTCGCCTCACCGAGAGCGCTAAACATTGAATGACATTACTTAGACGTCAACTAGGCATTCATAGGGTGCCCAAGATAAGCTTTTTGCCAAATCTATTTTGACCTGGCAAACCAACCCGTGAAGTTCACATTTTCTTTCTCTTTTATTCTTTCTATCTTCCCTTTTCTTCGTTTTCATTTCTTTATTTATCTTTTATTCTTGGATGTTGTTGTTGTTGTATGAACTTTTTTTTGTTTCTTTAGATGTCAATTACATTGATCCCGTCACTACTCTTTGCTAAACTTTTGCAGTTTAATGTATTAAAAAGGTATTAGACTCTTCTTTGAGTTAGTGATTCATGTACTATATTTCATATTATATTATTATTTATATATGATACAGAATGTAATATATTATATTAAAATATAATACTAGGCTACAAGGCGGTTTGCTGGCGCCGCACCTTGCCTACATGCCAGGACAGCATTGAATCCATGTTCCTCTTTCTGATTTTGTTTGTAGTAACTTCCTTATTGCTGGGGTACAAGTAATTGAATTTTTGGCTCGTTGGTGTTACTATTTTGTCTCTAGAGTCAATACATTTTTTTATAGAGCTACCCCACTCCATGTTAGCCGACCCCAAACTCTTATGGGATTAAGGTTTGGATGTTGTTAGTGTTGTTTGACCACATTCAATCACTTCCATAATCTGTTGAAGAAATTCCTGCATACTAAATGTATCACTATTCAACATGTATGCCTCATAAGAAACTGATTTCTTCAATTATAATATTGATTATTCACTTCTGAGTAAATGTGATATATTCAACCAGCTTTATATGCCAGTTGCCTGGCTGGAAACTTAGTAGAACAGCTTTGGAATTTTGCCTGGCCTGCTACTATTGCATTGCTTCATCCAAGCCTTCTTTCTGTTGCAACAATGGGTTTTGTTGCTAAGGTACTATTTATTAACTGATTCTATAAGAAACTATTTATTAACTGCTAAAAGAAAATATTGGATAATTAGGACTAGTGTATAACCAGTTCCCTTTGATAGGTGGCTGTCATTGTGGGAGGTCCAGTGGTTGGCAAGCTTATGGACCATTTTCCCAGGGTACCTGCATTTAATTGTCTAACACTTGTTCAGGTATAATTTTCATCGGTGTTACAAGTGGGTTAAAATCTTCCTCCAGAAGAGCACTTCTAAGAACACTTCTCTTATGTCAGGCAGTTGCTCAGTTGTTGTCAGTTTGTGTGATCATTCATGCCCACAGCTTCCATGCTACATCTTCATCCTTCATTATTTTTCGACCATGGTATGCTGTACTTGTTCTAGCCGGGGCTGTTGAAAGGCTATCTGGACTGGCTCTTGGGGTTGCTGTGGAACGTGATTGGGTTGTTTTGGTAACTTCTATTCTCCGTTGAAAGCATTTTGACTTCCTAGTTTAAGAATCAGAAATTGCCCTAAATAGGAGTAAAAACGTTTTAAAATTCCAAAATAGGACTATCATGTTTTTTATTCCTTGAATAGGAGTAATCTGCCAAGTTTGAAAAAAAATGTCATGTTTAAAGCCTAGTACCAAACTTGGCAGAAATTTACTCCTATTCAGGGAATAAAAAACATGATAGTCCTATTTTGAAATTTCAAAACGTTTTTACTCCTATTTAGGGAATTCTCTCTTTAAGAAGTCATCTATTATTAATTATGTGTATGTGTCTTTGCTTTTATTTTGTGAAAAATCTGCCCATAGTTAGCTGGTACCAGTCGGCCAGTTGCTCTTGCTCAAGCAAATGCTATTCTTAATCGAATTGATGTCTCATGTGAGGTAATCACCATTACTTAATCTCTTTATGAAAAGGCATTAGTTAATATTTCTAAGTAGAGAATTTTGTTTACGCTTAGTTGCTTACTAAATACTAATAAAAAAGTTCATCACGCGACACTAATGTGATTATGATCATTGTCTTAAGGTTGCTGGAGCAGCACTATTTGGCTACTTTCTGTCCAAATATGAACCTGTAAAATGCTTAAGGCTTACCGCCACATTGATGATAGGAGCATTGCCTATTGTGGTAATATATCCTAGTTCACCTTGGGAGAGTTCCATAATGAATTCATGATGTTATTATGAGATTTTGACTATAAGTCTTTCTAGATCCTCTCAACATGGCTAACCAACAAACTTTCTTCTGGGGTACTTGACCGTGCCAAATCTGTTCAAACTTGTTGCACTTGTCACTCCAGTGATTCTTTGCTTGAATCTGAAACTATAGGTGAATTTTGATTATCTTTGTTCCAATTGGATTTCACTCTCAAATCTTAACTTGGGTTTGTGCTGAACCTACTGTTCCTCTTTTTAGTGGGAATGAGTATTGAAGCCATGAAGCATGGATGGGTTGAATATATCCAGCAGCCTGTTCTTCCAGCAAGCATCGCCTCTGTGTTACTTTACTTCAATGTTGTTCTTGCACCTGGTGGTTTAATGACAGCATTCTTAACACAGCGTGGTATTTTCTCTTTATTCTATTTCTTGGTATCTACTGCTCTGTGTATGATGTAATTAAATCTAATTACAGTATAACTTTTTTGTTGAATTGTTGATTGTTTAATGCTAAAATCACAACTTACAAGTAGGTAACTAGGTATGGGCTTTACCTACGTATAGACACTTAATATTTTAAGTGGGTTCGGTATTATTTAATATTTTTAAAGCATTTATAATTGACTTAAATCTTGATTTATCAGCACTTTTCTTTTGGCAACATCTTGTTATGGACTGAAAACACCATGAGCTTAATTGCGGTGGGGAAGTGCATTTGTGGTGGGGTCGAGATTTTTCTGAAAGCTTTAATTGTTCTAATTATAATTTCTAAACCTTCTACTTATTTTAGAGCATGTGGAGCATGTGACCAACTTGATAGGGAGTTCCCAGGGTTTTAAATCGCAGACCGCAACCACAATTGCGGTCAAAATAGTGATGTTGCCGCCTGCGCTGCAACATATCACAATTGTTGTGAGAAACCATCCATCCATTCATTCATCTTCATTACTCCAGTGCCGCAAAGGCTCCCACCTTCGGTAGGGTAAGGGGGGGGGGGGTCGGATGTATGCAGTCTTACCTTTGTACTAAAGTACAAAGAGACTGTTTCCGGATGACCCATAGTGAAAATCGCGTCGAGAATAGCATGGACTGACTGCTGCTTCATTAACAAAGAAGCGCAGACAGTTTAGTGAGCCATTTTGCTTTATTCCATCATATTCTCAAGCCAAAAAATAGTGATTCTTTGGCTCCATTGAAAATGATGGGCATGTGGTGAGAAACCAAATCACATTAAAAACCGCAACGCAGCCGCAACAGACCGTATCTGGCTGCAACGGACCGCATCAGGCCGCAACACAGTCAATATACTTTTAAGCTATTTCTTTTATTTTTTAAATACATTATATTTCATGTTTATTAGAAGGGAAGAGAATGGAATGATCTTATTTCAACTGAATCAAGTATACAGAGTATTTATAGAGTCGGTTAAGTCAACAGACTAAACAAACTTAACCAAAGCTCTAACCAACTACTAGACTATTACAAGATGTAACTTGTATAGCTAACATCCCCCCCCCCCCCCCCCCCTCAAAGTTAGGGTGTTTGATGTGAAAACTCAATCACACTAAGTTTGGTCCTTAGATCAAGAAAGCTGGAGCTGGAAAGTGGTTTAGTTAAGATGTCAGCAATCGGATGGAGAGAGGGAATGTGGTAGACTTCAAGTTGCTTCATATGAACCTTTTCTCCGACAAAGAAAAGAAAAGATCAAGCTCCATATGTTTGATTCTAGAATGTAAGACATGATTATGAGCCAGTTGAACAGTGCTGAGGTTGTCACAATACACTTCAGGAGTAGCAAATGGAACTTGAAGTTCTTTTAGGAGGAACTGAATCCATAAAAGCTCTGCTGTGGTATCTACAAAGCTCCTGTATTCAGCTTCTGCTGAAGATCTTGCAACTCGAAGTTGTTTTCTTGACCACCACGAGACAATTTTAGTACCAAGAAAGATACATGAGCCAGATGTAGATTTTCTGTGTCATTGGGGTCAGATGCCTAGTCAGCATCCCAGTAGGCTGAGATAGGAAGAGGCATAGTTGACAAAGGGATAGGTCTGATGACAATTTCATGTGTAATGGTGCCAGAGAGATATCTAAGAATATGCTTAACTGCCTGCCAGTGCTCCTGCAGTGGTTCAGCCATAAATTGGGATACTTTGTTAACATCATAACATATCTCTGGTTTGATGAGGGTGGCATACCGTAAAACTCCAACAAATATAGTTGTTACGGCAGTGTTTCGTTGCGCGGCGCCTCCGAACTGCCATACCGCCATGGCGATATGGTACCCGTTGTGGCGGCATCACGGCGATAAGTCGACATAGGTACACTAATAAATTCATAATATGTTTTATATACTAAAATGTCTACATGTAACACTTATAGCCAATTCTACTAATGAAGTAGTAAAACATGTAATCATAGAAATAACATAATCCATAAGACCATAACCATATGTTTGTAGTTTATCAAAAAAATCACAAACATTATCCGTAATCCAACAAAATAAAGAAATACGTAGTACAAAACAATAAAATATTAAATAGAAATACTCGTAAAATAAAGCAATTAATTAATACAGGCTACTGGACAACGAAAAAAGAAATACAAAAAGTAGGCAGTAGATAACGGAGGATAATGTGGGAGCAAAAAAACAAGTCTAAATTCAACCGATGCCTATCCCAAAACTGAAGCAAAATAAATACGCGATGCCTATTGCAAAATACCGAAGCAAATACTCCAAAAATGCGACGAACAACGGAAATACCTAGCGGAAGAAGATGCTCGACTCTAGACGTGGACAACGACGACCAACGGCACACATGACGACTCGAGTATGCGTTTGGGATGGCAATGACTGGAAGCTGGGAGTCGTCCGATTTGCCAGATAGGTTAACTGTTTTTTTTTTAAATTTTGATGGGTTATTGCTAATCACTTATCAAATTACTGGGTTTGGGCCTTTTGACTTATGGTGTGTCAAGCTTATGTGGCGACCTGCCCGAAGCGCCAAGGTGACGAATGACGATGCAGCGACGCCATAACAACTTATGCCAACAATAGATCTATAATAGGAAGGATTGGGAAGATAGTCACTGCCTTCTTTTAGGAGTTTACATGTGCTAACCATGGGTGTTTTGACCCCTTTAGAATCCAGCATTCCAGCTTGATTTAGTATATCTTTGATATACTTAGCTTGAGAAAGGTGAAGGCTACCATCAGGTAGTTTGTGTGCCTCTCTATGCCCAGAAAGAAATCAAGATCTCCTAGATGTTTAAGAGAGAATGATGGGTCTAGCTTGTGAATAAGCTGATGTATAGCAGTAGAGTTATTCCCAATAATTAATATATCATCAACATATATGAGGATATATACTTGAACTCCAGAGGACAGAAAAATAAGTAGAGGGATCAGACTTGCTTTGTTTGAAGCCAGCACTATAAAGAACTGAAGTGAGTTTGAGAAAACAAGCTTTAGGGATCAGACTTGCTTTGTTTGAGGCCATACAAAGCTCTCCACTTGAAGTTTACAGACCAAAGAAGTGTAAAAACAAGCTCTCCCAAAACAAGCTCACCTTGAAGTTTACAGACCAAAGAAACTCCACCTTGATTAGACTTGTTTTTTTGCTCCCACATTATCCTCCGTTATCTACTGCCTACTTTTTGTATTTCTTTTTTCGTTGTCCAGTAGCCTGTATTAATTAATTGCTTTATTTTACGAGTATTTCTATTTAATATTTTATTGTTTTGTACTACGTATTTCTTTATACTTCTTTGGTCTGTAAACTTCAAGTGTAAAAACATGCTCTCCTTGTTTGAGGCCATACAAGGACTTGTGAAGTTTACAGACCAAAGAAGTGTCCACTTGAAAACCAGGGGGCTGCACCATGTAGACTTCTTCATCAAGCTCTCCATTTAAGAAGGCATTGTTAACATCAAGTTGTTGAATGTTTGTAACAACAAGTGTAAGAAGGATTCTGATAGTGACATGCTTCACAATTGGATAAAATGTTTCTCTAAAATCAAAACCAAACCTCTGATGAAAACCTTTTGCCACAAACCTGGCCTTATACTTATTTAAAGAACCATCAGGGTTTTCCATAACACTATAAACCCACTTGCAGCCAATGGCTTCTTTATCTGGAGGCAGAGAAACAAGAGACCAGATTTTGTTAGCAAGCAAAGCATTGTATTCACATTTCATAGCTTCAAACCATTGAGGATAAGAGTCTGTTTAACTGATTTGGGCTCAGTATGAGCCAATAGTAAGGTAAGATTAAATCTTGGTTTTTCTATTCCTGATTTAGCTCGTGTCCTCATAGGATGTGTATTTGTTAAGGGAACTAAAGCAGCTGGAATGGTAGAGGGAGAAGATATACCAAGACTGGGCAATGCTGGAGATGATGAGACAAATGATTCATGAGAAGCATATTGAGCTGATTGAGCTGACTCATTAGGAGTTGATGTAGTTGGTTCATTAGAAACAGATGGAGAATGTTCATTAGAAGAGGTAGGCTCAGCTCCAGTAGGAATATAAGAAGTGAAAGTAGTGATGGTTGAAGGATGAGATGGATGAACAACACTTATAGGAGCAGAAATAGGATTGGGGCCAGTAGGTAATACAGATGGTTTAGAAGATAATAGAGTAGGGTAAGGAAATTTGGATTCTTGAAAGGTAACATCTCTAGAGATATAAATCTTTTCAGAGGGAGAAATACATTTGTAGTCTTTGTGATTGGAGTGAAAGTCCAGTTTGTGTTTGTTGTATGGGCAAATGAAAGGGTAAAAAGAACAACCAAAGACTTTAAGGAAGGAGTAGTCTGGAACAGAGCCATATAGTTTGAAATATGGATTGGAATTAGAAATGGATTTGGAAGGAATTATGTTAATTAGATGTACAAAAGTTGCAAAGGCAGTATCCCAGAATTTAAGGGGTAGGAAAGAATGACAAAGAAGGGATAGACAACCAAACATTACGCAAAATAGACACTAAAAAGGGGTTAAATAGAATACAACTGACAAACATAGACTAAGAACATCACCAATGGCACGATGTGCACGCCGCACGGTGCACATGTGGCATGAGAGAAATAGACACATAAATATTAGTAAGCAAATTATCTCTCTCCTTATTTGAATGCTCTTATATGTTTATGGTAAGTTTTTCTCCACAATGTCAAGAAGAGTGTCTAGATGTAGATATTGTGGTTGACATTGTTGAGACTTGAGAAAAAGTTACCAAAATTATATAAAAACTTGGAAAGAAAGAGAGAGAAATGTCATTGATTTTTTTAATGTGTATCTCTCTCAATGCCACATGTGCACCGTGCACATTATGGCATTGGAGATGCTCTAAGTTTCACACCTATCACCACTCTGCCTGTGTCATTTACCGGGAGCCATTTTTTGCTTTTCAAATCATTTCTTTGTGTCCTGAGTATGAGTTTCCTGTTTTGAATCCTGAAATTCCATAAATACACTGTCAGACTCACACTCAATACCTTAGTAGACCAGTAGATACAATAATACAGTATTGTTTCCTTTTTGTATTAGTTTAATGCTAAATAAGTACATTCTGCTGCTTAGCAAACACAATAATATTTTAGGGTTGTGGAAAAGGCTTCTTTGAGCTACTGTAACTCAATTTTCTATTTGTACAAGGAATATTGTGTCTTTGCAAAATATTTCCACACCTTTGTTTCATGGTTTTACTGCCTTACATTCTCGATTACCAAGTACGTTTCCACCATTCAGTTTTTTGGCTATCAATCGGAAGGAAAAAGACTTGTCAATTTATTATCATTTCCCCTCAATTTTCTATGTACTTTGGTGCATTCCGCCGTACCAATTGTCAGATACTGTTTCAGGCCTAAATCCAACCATCATTGGGAGCTTTAGTGCATTGAGTGCATTCATGGGCATTGCAGCTACTTTTGGGTCTGCACAAATGGTCAAGAGATTTGGCATTCTAAAGGTTTCTTTCCATGCATGCTGCCTGTTACTACTTGCTGGTTTGATATTTAGTCCTGTTATTATTTAATTGCTTGCCATGTCTCATAGATTTTATATACAGGCTGGAGCAGCTTCCCTGATATTGCAGGCATCACTTTTAAGCACCGCTGTAGTTGTCTATTTGACTGGATCTCTTACAAGGCAAACTCAACTTATGTTTTTCTTGGGTCTGATAGTAAGTTATCTCTTTCTATTATTATATACTCCCTCCATCCCATTTAGTATGATACATTTTCCATTTTTAGTTGTCCCAAAAATTTGAACACTTTCCTAGATTGAACTCCAGTAACATTTATTTTCCCACTTTATCCCTTTATCTATCATTTCACTCTTTACTTTTTGTGGACCCATCTTACTTTTTCTTACTTTTTGAAAGTTAAAATGGTAAAACAACCCCTTCATCCTTTACTTTCTTAAAACCCACATCCATCTTACATTATGGGACGGAGGGACAACTACTTTTCTTTTTAAAGCAGGGCATGCTATGTATAATATTTTTCAGTTATGTAGATAGCAGTTACTAAAGAAAATCTGTATTTCTCATATGTGTGGATAGCAGTTACTAGAAATATAGTTTTTTAGCAGATTTTGAAAGAGTGATATTATGAAGGGATATATGACTCCATTATGGAGTCACATGGCATGTGTGGCCAGTGGCCTTGCCATGATCACACATTTTATGATGGTGGAGTCATGCCACTCAACATTTTTGGATTTTGAAATCTAGCGAATTTTATAAAGATGCCAATTAGTCCATGAATTTTAAAGTCAGTGATGATAAATATCTAGCCAACGTTCAAGTCATGTCAGAATTAACCCTTTCTAGCCAAATGTTAGCTCTATTCACAACTAACCCTCATCAGCGAAATTTAGAATCATACTTGAGTAGGGTTTATCACTGACTCCTGGTATTGTCATCTCTAATCATTGTTCTTTTTTATGAAGCATAACTTTTTACATATGATATATCCCATATATGTGGATAGTTGTCTCGAAAAAAACTTGTCTCTTAACGTTTGGACTCTTCATTGTAGCTATTACCTGTACATTGTGGTTGTTAGTTTGCAACATACAAGTATTATTTTTTGACGATTTCAAGTGAACAAGTTGAATCTTCATAGAAACGTAAAATGAAAACTGTTCTATTTTGATCTTGTCAGGTGCTATCACGATTAGGGCACATGTCATATGATACTATAGGGTCACAGATTTTACAAACTGGAATCCCAGCATCTAAAGCAAATCTTATCGGGACTACAGAGATTTCCTTTGCAAGCTTGGCAGAGTCCATAATGTTGGGGGTTGCTATAATTGCAAATGACGTTTCACATTTTGGATTTCTAGCAACACTCTCTGTCCTATCAGTAGTTAGTGCTGCTTGGTTATACTGCAGATGGTTGGCAAATCCGACAGATACACAAAGGAGCCTTTTCACTTTTGACCCACAGTTTTAATAATATAAATGTGAGTAATGTGTTATTTTCGCTGATAAGCATATGGTCTATACGCATTAGTTTATCTGATTCATAATTCTGTTTCCCATTTTCAAGTTCTAGCCAGACTTTTCTATTCCAAAACTTGTTTTACCATGACAACTTGAAATTTCAGTAATTGTCTTATTAAAAATGTAAGTATTCCGTATAAGATGTTTATCTGGTTTCAGTGTAATATAGTTTGTGTAATGTAAACTTCACATCATGAGAATTCTTGTGTGAGATAAACCCAATTTAATTTGGTATTTGAGTTTAGTACGGTTATGGTTTGTTTGTTTTACGCCCTATGGTTTGCACAATTGGTTTGACCTATTCCCCCCTTCAATTGTCGAGCCTGAATTCATCTGATAGTATGTTGGTCAGGTGGGGAGTGTTAAGGGTCCCACATTCAGGATTTCTGTGCCCCAATTTGATAAAATGAAGGAAATGTGGAGCAATTTATGAGAGCTGCATGTTTATTATGTTTTGTAGATTGGCATGTAACTCTTATTATGTTTTGTTACTGTTGTAGAGAGCTGCATGTTTAGAGTCCATGGATTATCTTTATCTGCATTCTCGTTGCAACCCCAGCAAATGACAAAGGCCAGTATGCAGCAGTTTCAGTGATGGTTAATTTTGGCCTGCTGGGAGATGGAATGCTTATGAAGCATCAATGCTTTTCGGAGTATTGTGGCAGTTTGACCAATCTGTTTATTCACCTAACAGGTGCAGGTCCTCACTTATCACCTTGCCATCTAATTTGAGATTTAAAGGAGTTGTGGTAGATGCCCGTCCCTGTACGTAGAGAAAAACACACTGGGAGTCAGAACATGGCACTTGAGAGGAGGCCGCAAGGCCCACAATATGCTGAGATTTCTGAGTTGCTTTCTCACCCGGGTTTAACCCCTCCGCCATCACCCCGAAGCCCTTAGGCCGATTTCCATGTTGACATATATTTGTGGGGTATTTATGTCAATTCCAGGTTTGCCCTTGAGCATTGGTGATCGGGCAAAAAGAGTAAAGCTTTGGTACTCTACAAGTGTTCTCTCAGCTACAAGATGAATTATTGGTCTCCATAGCCATAGGCATCATTGTGACAGAAGTATTTATATAATTAACAAAGTGCTGTAGATGAGAAGAGATCATTAGTGACTTGCGGCTGCCCATTGTTTGGTTGAATTCGAAATGGTTGAAGTGCTGAATGCCTGAATGTGTTAAAATCACGACAAAAAGATGGCTGAATAAGTTAAATACACTTCTGCAAACAGTTTGATGATCTAGAAATGAAGACAGGAGTCAGGAGTGTAATTCCTTTCATTTAACCCATTTCAGTAAAAAATGAACTTTTGCATGCAAGTATTATTCTTGATGCATGAATTATCTCCACTGCTCGGTTATGAAGTGGAAAATGACATTACAAGTACAAATGAATTTGAAATGAAACGATTTAGTGTACTTTTTAACCACATATTGCAGACATGGAGTTGAGTTAATTTGTGTGCTACTACGGAGTACGTGTTAGAGATTCCAAATTTTGTTTGTTATAAAACTTGTTATAAAAATAGAAATGAATTTTTAAGTTTAGAAATCTATCTTATTCTCTATCTTTCAGTAAAAAAATATTTGAATTTCATGTTTTTAATAGTTGCACTATGCCATCATGGTTTTCATAGTAAAATATACTACGTAATACTACGTAATACTGTTTTATAAATTCATGACCACAAATTACAGTTGTTAAAAATGTTGGTGTAACTTGTAAATATACAAGTAAAATTCCAGTAAAACACACATTTCTTACTAACAATATAAGTTTTCTGGTAAAAACTTTAAGTAGCCGTTTAGAGAAGTTAAAATTAGCTTATAAGCCTGGAAATGTGTGAAAATCACCAAACACCCTCAGATAAAAAAGTAGCAAGGTTCTTTGGCTGAAATTTTTTATGTTAAGTTATTAAAATACACATACATCCTTCTGAATTGAAGCTTTCCTGCTGTGCTGCTCCAGAAGTCGGTATTTATCTCATGAAGCTTGGGTAGTTGGGTTTAATAAGTTGTGGTGATCTTATTTTTAGGGAAAAGGGGCAAATAAGCCCTCGAACTAATAAAAAAAGTGCAAATAAGCCCTTTTGTAGGAGGTTCTGACTGATCATCGTCATTTGGGGAGGTTCTCGGTGGAATTTTTTGATGAATTTTTTTGAGCATCTTCTTCATCAAGTCTAGTTTAGCCATACCAAATTTCAGCTAAAAATTAAACTGGGAAGACACTCAAATGATTTTTGAAAATATACTGTGTTGTTTAACTGCGTAGTTATCTTCAAAAATTCATTTGACTGTCTTCCCGATTGAATTTTTAGCTGAAATTCGGTATGACTAAACTAGACTTAATGAATAAGATGCTCAAGAATTTTCATCAAGAAATTCCACCGGGAACCTCCCCAAATTACGATGGGCAGACGGAACCTCCTATAAAAGGGCTTATTTGCACTTTTTTTATTAGTTCGAGGGCTTATTCGTATTGTACGGCGTGCCTGGCACCCAGATTGCCGAAAACCGATTTTTCGCCGTGCCTGGCACCCAGATTGCCGAAAACCGATTTTTCGCACCGTTTTGCGACGTTAAGACCTTTTCTTGATCCCTAACATGTGTGTGAACATTGTAACCCTCTATAAATGAGTAGGGGGGTAGGAAAGATGTCTTACTTGATTTATGAATGTAGGAACACTAAAGATTAATGGGAAGGATGCGCGAATCCTTATCGATACCGGAGCGCAACGTTCATTTGTGAGTGAAGCGTTCGCCAAGAAATTGGAGGTGCAATCCGCACCGTTGATGCAAACCTTAGTGGTATCAACACCACTAGGGGATGACGTGGAAAGGACTTGTTACTATCCATCTTGTGAGGTGGAAGTTAATGGTCAGACCTTGACGTGTGACTTTGTACCGCTGAGCATGATTGAATTCGATGCAATCCTAGGGATGGATTGGCTAGAAAGGAACCATGCTAGGGTAGATTGCTACACGAAGGTTCTTGAACTCGAAGGCAATGATGGGGAGACCCTACGCTTCGAGGGTGATCGAGGTAGATCAAACAGTTGTATCATATCCGTCGTGAGGGCAAAGAGGATGATGAGGAAGGGATGTCATGCGTATCTTGCATATGTGATTGACAAGACCAAAGATGAGACGAATATCAACGACGTGAGGGTGGTTTGTAAGTACCCAGATGTCTTCCCTGATGACCTATCAGGGCTTTCACTCGATAGGGAGATTGAGTTTGTGATCGAGGTTGAGCCCGACACCAAACCAATCTCTATACCACCATACCGAATGGCACCAGCTGAACTTGATGAGTTAAAAACCCAACTGCAAGAGCTATTGGATACCGGTTTCATTAGACCAAGTTGTTCACCGTGGGGAGCACCAGTCCTCTTTGTGAAGAAGAAGGATGGGACCCTCCGGATGTGTATTGATTACCGGCAGTTGAACAAGGCCACCATCAAGAATAGGTATCCTCTGCCTAGGATTGATGACTTGTTCAACCAACTTCGAGGGGCAACGGTATTCTCGAAGATCGACCTAAGGTCGGGGTACCACCAACTGAAGATCAAGGAGAGTGATATACCGAAGAGTGCTTTTCGCACAAGGTATGGTCACTTTGAGTTCTTGGTTATGTCGTTTGGGCTGACAAACGCGCCGGCGGCATTCATGGACTTGATGAACCGAGTATTTCATAAATACTTGGATCAGTTCGTGATCGTGTTCATAGACGATATCTTGATTTACTCAAGGAGTGAAGAAGAGCATGAGCGGCACTTGGTTCTGGTTCTTGAAACACTACGAGAGAAGCAACTCTACGCTAAGTTCTCCAAGTGTGAGTTTTGGCTTAAGGAGATTGGCTTTCTCGGGCATGTGGTTTCCGCGTCAGGCATTGCCGTGGACAGCAAGAAGATTGAGGCTATCACAGATTGGGAAAGGCCAAAGAATGTGAAGGAGGTCCGCAGTTTCCTTGGGCTAGCGGGCTACTATAGAAAGTTTGTGGAAAAGTTCTCAGTTTTGGCATCGCCATTGACGAAGCTCACTCGAAAAGGGGCTAAGTTTGTATGGGATGACCGATGTGAGAAAGGTTTCCTTGAATTGAAGAGGTTGACCGAGGCACCGGTACTTGCACTACCAAAGCAAGGTATGGGGTACGATGTCTATAGTGACGCGAGCATCTAGGGGCTCGGTTGCGTGTTGATGCAGTCGGGGAGGGTGATTGCCTATGCTTCACGACAGTTGAAGAAGCACGAGGTGAATTATCCTACTCATGACTTAGAGTTGGGGGCCGTGGTGTTTGCACTTAAAATATGGCGACATTATCTCTACGGAGAGACGTGTCATATATACACGGACCACAAAAGTTTGAAGTATGTGTTTACCCAGAAGGAGCTAAACATGAGGCAACGACGATGGATGGAGTTGATAAAGGACTACCATCTTGTGATTGAGTATCACCCGGGCAAGGCGAATGTTGTGGCCGACGCCCTTAGTCGGAAGAGTTCGTCTGGGGCATTGCTTGCCAACTTGAGAGCATTGAGGGCTCGATTGGAAGTGTCTACTGATGGCGCCTTGGTGGCGAGGTTTGAGGTGAGGCCTACCTTACTTGATGAGATCAAGAAGGGGCAGAACCTTGATGATGAGCTAAAGAAGGTCCGAGAACGCATGCTAGCGGGACCGGTGGAGGATTTCCGTGAGAGGGACGATGGTCTCTTGTTATTTCGTGACCGAGTGTGCGTACCATTGAATGATGAGCTCCGAAAGTCCATCCTTGAGGAGGCTCATTCATCAGCGTATGCTATGCACCCGGGAGGCACGAAGATGTACCGGGATTTGAAGGAAAGCTACTGGTGGTCTGGTATGAAGAAGGAGATAGCCGAGTACATCAGCCGATGCCTTACTTGTCAGCAGGTCAAGGCAGAACATCAGCATCCAGCGGGCTTATTGCAACCACTTTCCATTCCTGAGTGGAAGTGGGAGCATGTGACTATGGACTTCGTGGTAGGCTTACCACGGACGGTTCGGAACTACGACGCAGTTTGGGTAGTGGTTGATAGGCTCACGAAGAGTGCACACTTCTTGCCTATCAACACCACTTATCCACTTGAGAGGTTAGCCAAGTTGTATACGGATGAGATCGTGAGGCTTCATGGGGTTCCAGTGACTATTGTGTCCGATAGAGACCCACGATTCACATCGCGCTTTTGGCCAAAATTCCAAGAGTCTATGGGAACAAGATTGAAGTTCAGTACTGCTTTCCATCCACAGACAGATGGGCAGTCTGAAAGAGTTATTCAGATCTTAGAGGATATGCTGAGGGCTTGTGCATTGGAGCTCCAAGGCAGTTGGGACAACCACTTAGCGCTTGTGGAATTTGCCTATAACAACAGTTATCAAGCGAGTATTGGCATGCCTCCATACGAGGCATTGTATGGCAGGAGATGTCGTACACCGTTATGTTGGGATGAGGTTGGCATGGCCAAACTCGAGGGTACTGAATTGGTGGAGATCACCAAGTCAAAGGTGAAGTTGATTCGAGAGAGGCTTAAAACGGCACAAGACAGACAGAAGAGCTACGCCGATAGACGTCGGAGAACCTTAGAGTTTAAGGTTGATGAAGAGGTGTTTCTTAAAGTTTCTCCTTGGAAAGGGATCATCCGGTTCCAGAGCCGAGGGAAGCTTAACCCACGCTACATAGGGCCATTCAGAATTCTAGAGAGAATTGGGGCCATGGCGTATCGTCTACAGTTGACTCCCGAGTTGGAGAAGATTCATAATGTGTTTCACGTATCCATGCTTAAGAAGTATATGCATGATCTGCATGATCCTTCTCATGTGTTGGAGAAGCCGCCCGTGGAGGTACGTGAAGATTTGAACTATGCCGTGCAACCGGTAAGAGTTATTGATAGAAAAGTGAAGAAACTGAGGAGTAAAGAAGTTCCAATGGTTAAAGTCCTTTGGAAGAGTGACCGGGTCGAAGAAGAGACTTGGGAAACGGAGGCTTTGATGAGGACGCAGTATGCATTCCTATTCGAGCAGCGTTGTGAATTTCGGGGACGAAATTCCTGTTAAGGGGGGGTGAACTTGTGACACCGCACCCGTGTGTACCCGAATTTACTATTTGAAAGTTTTGTAATTGATGTTTTGAACTTGTTATTACCAGCCGTGTGTAACACGTGTGTTATCTTATGTAACTCATGCTTTGACATTGTGTGAAACGAGTAGTGTTTGATGTAACTTGTGTTTGTTAACCTCTCGTTGGGATCCGTGTTTCGTGAGTGAGTTTCCAAATACTGATGTGGGCCATCTTGGTTAGTATAAGAGCCCGATATTATATGGAGAGAAGTCACATTACGAAGACACAAATAATAAGACTCAATTTTGTAAGGAATTATCGGTAAGGATTTTCCTTCTGGACTGACTTGGACCGAAGGGGGTGCGTACCACACCTCCTTGGCACTTACGAGACAAAGAGAATATTGTATGTTGACTTTTGGGGCGGACCATGATGGAGTGGGGTTGTGTAGAGAATAAAATGATAAGGGTTGGACCCCATTTGTACTTATTTAGTAAGACTTGGTGGAGAATCATCCACACCTCACTCAACCCACTCCACACAAAAGGAATAACCTTTTGGGAGGCCTAAGGGTCAGCCTTAGTACCCCCCATACGGACTTAGTTGACTTCGGGGAGAAGGGAATCGCACAAACCAAAGAAAGAGAGAAAAGGGAGAGTTGTTCGCAGTTTCTTGCTACTGTGCGTAGGGTTGATTGTTCAGCCCATATCTTGAGCTTCACTCGTTCAAATCAGGCGTGTGAGGTGTTCATAGAAAGATCTTAAGACAAGGATTCTGGAATGGTGTAGATCGCGATGATCGGAGTTGAGTAAGGCTTCCAAATCTGCGTTGGAAAGTACGACCCTGCAGCAGGGTTTCTTCTTCTCTAGAGGTGAGTTGAACCCGAAAACTTCCTCTTCTTTACATAGATCGTATGTAAGGTTTAGGAGGCTATTCCACTTTGTTCTTAGGGTAGAATGTATTCTTGAAATGTTAGACATGTGAGTTTAAAGGTTAGGCACTAACCTTAAATGAACCTTGAACGGTTAGGAAGTGAACTTGCTGGGGAACACCTCTTCAAGAGGACTGTTTAGTTTCGTGGCAGGAGGGTGGAGCCAGCTGCTGAGAGCCGGCTGCTGAGCCAGATGCTGAGAGAAGGCTGCTGCCCACTCATTTTTTTAACGCAAGGAGTTAGCTCGCAACCTTCCTTGGCCGAGCCTTGGTCGTTGGAGCGTGAAAGGAAGTCTAAAGCTCTTTAAGGTGAGGACGACATCTAGTTGCTTACAACTTGTAGGTTATGCATGAGATTACCTAAATGCTTAAATCATGTTTTCATAAATAAAGATGATTGAACATGATATGAATGATAAGTAATGGACTTGATCATGAATTGAAACCATATCGATGATTGTGGGGTAAATGAGGTATAAATGTGCTATTATGTTAAATAGACATTTCTAACTCATGTATGAATGATATGTGTATGTAAGTGAATAATTGCATGATGATGATTAGCACATGGGAGGCTGCCACATATCTATAGATATGCAGGGGCTACCATTATGATTAAATGAGTTGTATTGAATGATCTTAATAGTAATGACATACTAGTTAAGGATTGTTCGAATTGTTGATAGAATCAAACCTAAGGTTTGGATTGTATGTGATGAACTTGATGGTCTTCAAGTGTCTATTGTGATTTAGTTTTAACTAAGATCAAGTTAGGGGCAGTCCGTAGGATGTCCCAAGGTAGCTTAAGTGGTATGATAACTCTAGGCATAGAATGTGTCTGGGAGTTTGGAATCTATGCCAATGTAAATTGATTGTGAGTGGTACTCCAGGATTTGCATATGGGTAGACACAGGAATTGGGGGCCCATGCTAATGTAAGCTGGTTAGGAGTGGTACTCTAGAGCTTCATTGGGTGGGTACGATATGCGACTCATGGAGACGTAAATTGGGCCGAGCTCATGCCATGAGATCGGGTTACATGGAGACGCAAATTGGGCCGAGCTCATGCCATGTAACCAGGTTTGCATAGAGACGTAAATTGGGCCGAGCTCATGCTATGCAAACCGGGAATATATCGAATTCGTGCACGTGCGACTCGTAGTCACGGGACATAGGGAAAATGTTTGTGGATAAACATGGGCCTGCGGGCCGACTGCTTGACTTTATTTAAAGTAAGTATATATTTTGGAAAGGGGTAACTGGGGATTACTGCCTAGATTATACCATCACCCTATTTGAGGATCTTGTGTGTGAAATATTTGTTGTATATCTATTAGATGCCTGCCACACCAGTACTTTATAGCCGTATAGAGTACTGACCCCTTCGGGGGCGTCCCACCACCATTTCAGGTTGAGGCTTGAGCTTGCTACCTGTGCCCGTTGTTCGGGTGATCATTTGGAGAGAAGACGTGGTTCGTGCTTTCTCCATTCTGTTTGAATAATATTAAAACATGTTCATGGATATTTTACTATAGAGCCTGCGCGCTCATGAATAGCCCTGTGTGGCCCTTTTGTTTTCAACAATGTTTTCCGCTGCATTATGAATTACTTATTATGTTTGTTTATGGATGTTATATGTGTGAATGATATTCAAGACGCTTTGTATAATATGAACGAGTTGGACTACGGTTGACTATTCGTATTGTACGGCGGGTTGTTGACGCGTCCGGGGAGGTCCGGGGCGTGACAAAAGGACTCCCATACGAGCACCAAACCACCTTTTAGACAATATTTAAGCAAAGAAGAAGATGAGAACTAACATTCTTAGAAGATGAGTGAATAGAGCGGCTAGGGTTTTCACCCATGCTCGAGAATAACTTTCATTCATTCTTATGCACTTTTAAAACTATGGATTGCTATGAACTTCTAACTCAATTTAGTACATTAATTTTCAGCAATTATCTCTTCTACTTCCAAAAATTTCTAGGGATTTTTTCTTTCGTCTTCTACTCGTCACAAGTACGCATGCACCCGATTCCAGAATCAGATAAAAAACATTTTGTTCCAAACTTTTTATAGTTTGTTGGAAAGATCTTTGAGTTCTAAAACTTATTTTTAGACTTCGTTTATAAAATACTAAAGGATGGGTACGTATAACTTTGAAATTAAAAAGCATTGCCGAGTCAACCCTGAATAGGTGTAGTATTTGACTTGATCATAACCTGTTGCGTTTTGTTGCGTTTGAAGCGATTTACATCTCGTTGAAAAATCTTTTTGATTTCTACAACTCGTGATTAGACTTCACTTGCCATGTATTAAAGAATAGGTATCGATTAATCTAAAATTCATAAGCATTTCCGAGTTCACTTTGAGCTCCTGTGGTATTTGATTTGATCATATCTTGTTGTATTCCATTTCGTCTCAAGCATTTTATTGTTCGTTGGAAATATCTTATCGAGTTCTAAAACTCGTTCTCATAATTCATTTACAAAATATTAAAGGATATGTACGAATACCTCAGAAATTAAAGATCATCGACTCTGAACAGGTGTATTATTTGACTTTTGTCATATCTTGCTGTGTTTTGTTGCATTTCAAGTGTACTATGTCTCGTTGGAAAGATCTTTGCGAGTTCTACAAATCGTGTTTAGACTTCATTTGATATGTATTAAAGAATAGGGAGTTCACTCCAAACTCGTGTGGTATTTGACTTGATCTCGTTTTCTTTCAAGCGTTTTATTGTTCGTTGGAAAATTCTTGTCAAGTTCTAAAACTCTTTGTTCAACCTCGTTTACAAAGTACTTAAGGATAGTTGTGTATAACTATGGAATTAAAAAACATTGTTGAGTTGACTCCGAACAGGTGTAGTATTTAACTTGATCATATCCTATTGCGTTTTGTTGCATTCCAAGCGTTTTATATCTCGTTGGAAAGATCGTTTTGAGTTCTAAAACTTGTGTTCATACGTTTTCTATCAAATGGTAAAAAATGTATGAACCCTTGCGGCGAATGATCCCTAGCGTCATACGGCGAACGAGTTGTCTCTTCTCCTTCCAATCTATCAACGACGAAGAGGACATGTACGTTGTTCGATGTATGATTTATGGCAGAACATCACACCTCATCCCATTAGTTCACCTAAATTCACAGGAGTCTGGTGGCTGGTTTTATGGGTTATGACCGCATGTTTCAATGTCATATAGGACAAAGCTTTTAGGTGTGTCTTTTTTAATTTATTTTCATTGTTTTTGCTCTTTCTTCAACTGTTTCTGTCCGGCTGAGCTTCTCTGCTTTGGCTAAGGTATTGGTGTGTTTCTTTTGTAAACGTATGTGTTGTTTGGTTTGAGCTGCTAGTTTGATTGCTACCAGAAGTTTTGTGCGTATTCTTCCATTTTTTGCTCTCTCATGGAAAATTTATCTCTTGCTTATGGTAGAATTTCTATTGAGGAAGAGGAAAACAGTGAATTAGTGTTTGAATCTAATGCCTTGGATGTTGACGGCGGGGATTAAGAAAGTCCACGCTTTTCTGTTGTAGCTAGGGTTGTCACGGACAATCCTGTCCGGCCTATCTCTTTTGTGAGATAATGTCAATGATATGGATTCCGGGCAGAAGAGTGAGCATTGAACAGATTGGGGATATGCGTTTTATGATTCAATATTATCACGAGTGATATCTCTCGGGTGTTGCAGGATGTGACATGGTCTTTTGATTAGAATTTAGTAGTAATTAGGCGTGTGGAAGCGACAGATAGACCATTGGAGGTGGAGTTGGATCATGTAGAGTTCTTGGTCGAGATCCACAATCTATCCCTAAGCTATGACGAAAAAATGTCGACATGCATTGGTCGTTACTTAGGACGATTGATTCATATTGACGAAAGGATGTTAAAGGGAGCTAGGAGTGTGTTCACATCCACGTTTCCATAAATATCAAGAATGTGTCGAAAAGAAGAACACAGTTTAGAGAAGAGCGTGATAGCTTGTCCTGGGTGAATTTCAAGTATGAAAGACTCCCCAACCTTTGTTTCATTTGTGGAGTACTGGACCATACCGATCGTTATTGCCCATCAAATGTCACGCTCCAGACCACAATCTAAGCGCGTGTACAACCGTCGTATAATCAAGTGACGTCACTCGCAAATCCACCTCACTTAACCATACAAGACGTTCGATAAAATAACTCATCCATACTCAGTAGTAAACATACATAACAACGTCACATTTAAACCAATGAATAGCGGAAGTATTCAATGGTAAAACATAAGCCACATTCGGCCAATACATGGGCATACAAGCCCCCAAAATAGTTTATAACAAGTTCAAATGTCCATGAACAAATGTTTGGTAGTTTGAAAGAAAATAAAGAAGCACGAACCACGTCTCCTTTGAATTGATATCACCCATAGAAAAGTGCAGGTAGCAAGCCCCAGCTTCAACTTGAAAGTGGTGCCCCCCCCCCCCCCCCCCCCCCCCGAAGGGAGTAGAAGGCTAAATGTAGAATAACTAGCGTTTCAAGTATAAGACCCAAACATAGGGTGATACTTACATAAATAGTCCTTTCCCCTAAGTTATGAAATACTTATTAGTATATACTCCCTCTGTCCTGCTAAGATTGTCCCAGACAATATTCACTTGGTCAACAGAAATCACTCTTAATCGATCTCTAACTTCATATATCAATTTTTT
Organism: Cuscuta epithymum; assembly: GCA_945859915.1. Lineage (NCBI taxonomy): Eukaryota > Viridiplantae > Streptophyta > Magnoliopsida > Solanales > Convolvulaceae > Cuscuta > Cuscuta epithymum. The sequence goes on along the minus strand of CAMAPF010000272.1, from coordinate 272,317 downwards.
TTATCAAATTTGATTCAGGTTTTTGCGACTTTGTAAATATTTTAATGTAGTTTCTGAATATGTAACTTATTTTTTCTAAAAAAATTTGAGAGCGGACAAAGATCAGTTCGCTTTATCGTCGGTCAAACATCGTAAACCGAATTGTACCAATCTTAGTGGGACGGAGGGAGTATACACTTGGAAAATACTCGATCTATAGATCACCGTTTTGTGTGGGAAAATAGTAATAGTCAATATCCTTGACTATAAATCCCAACCCACTCATATACCTATGAGTGTGTAGGACTCCTCCTTGTCTATAATTCATAAATCACAACCTATGAGTTTTGAGGATCATTTAGTCCTTGGGCACTCCACTATTTCACATTTCCGAGTTTTGAGGACTCATTAGTCCCTGGGGGTTCTCCACCATTTATATTCCGAATTTTGAGGACTCATTAGTCCCTAAGGGTTCTCCACCATTTTGAGTTTTGAGGACTCTTTAGTCCCTAATGGTTCTCCACCATTTTGAGTTTTGAAGACTCTTTAGTCCCTAAGGGTTCTCCACCATTTTGAGTTTTGAGAACTCTTTAGTCCCTAGGGGTTCTCCACCATTTTGAGTTTTGAGGACTCTTTAGTCCCTAGGGGTTCTCCACCATTTTAAGTTTTGAGGACTCTTTAGTCCCTAAGGGTTCTTCACTATTTTCAGTTTTGAGGACTCTTTAGTCCCTAAGGGTTCTCCACCATTTTCATTCCTATGATCTACCACTTATCCTCCTAGATAGGTCTATATCATAATCATTTATTCAATGCTAAAATCAATTCAATAAGCCTACAACAATAAATTTATGCAAAGCCATGCATTTATATTAATTCATGGATAAATAATATTAAACCGTATCGGTTACCCCATGGACGACCGGTCAACGTTCTGTTGACCGTCATATACATTATTATTCATATCAAACTTAATCATCATGTGCATTAAGTTAATAACATTCATTTAATGCTTTCTTCATCATTCAAGCATAACATATATTTTCATAGAAATTCTCATATAATGTTTCATGCATATTCGAATAACTCTTTTCATATAAGTCTAACTGTTTTGACTAATCACATGTTTAAATATCTTTTAAACATCATTATGAACATATATAACATTTATTTAGCTAATCTCATAATTAACCCTGATGGAGTATATGGCCCAGGAACCCCCGGCCCATAGACCCCTACTTCTCCTACACAAGTCCATTGAGCCCAGAGAACAACTCAGGCCCAAATACAGCGGCCCAAGCCTCAAAGTAGCCCAGAATACACACTGGGGGTGCCTTCGGCCTCCTTGGCCGAAGGCTCCAAAACTCACAGAATAGCCTTCTCTGGCATAAGAAGCTACTGGGAGAAAACGGCGAAAAACATGAGCCTTCGGCATTATCAAGCCCTCGGCATCAGAGAAGCCTTCGGCTGAACCAAGCCTTCGGTCACACAAGGCCTTCGGCTACACAGGGGTCTTTGGTTACATGAAGCCCTCGGCTACACAAGGAGCCTTCGTCCAAACACGCTCAATCATCGAAGATTCCTTTTAGACAGCCAACCACCGCATTTAATGCCACGTCACATCCGCCAACCGCATTCAATGCGGTGGACGTACCACTGCCGGTGCCAACCGGCTGATGTGACCCTTCGGCCGTTGGATTGCTGACACGTGTACTCTCATCGCATTTATTGCTGCTATAAATAGCAGCCCATTTCTCCTTGTAAAGGATCCCAACACATCTCGAGTTCATTTAATAAAATCGACTCTCTCTCCTCCTATTTACTCTGACTTCTCTCTAAGTTATTCCCGCAATAACCCCTCGGATAAGATACCCCCCGGGTAGACTATCCATCATTTGGTGCTCTCGTTGAGAGGTCAGAACAATCAAGTAAGAAACCCTCCCCCTCTACCAAACTCAAAACACCTACCAAAAATGGGGAGAACAACTCGTGCCCAATCCAAAACCCTTGAGGAAAACCACGTGGCCCCCGGCGAAACCAACGGGGCTGAGACCTCCAACAGGCTCCTAGTACCCGAGGGAGGTATCATCCTCGAGTTAGGGCAGGCTACTGCTGACCTCCGTCAGCAGCTACAGAAGAATGCCCCTGATGCCCGCATTGGCCTTGATAATCGAAGGAGGGATCGGAGTGAGAACCAAGTTCCCCCTCCGGCCTCGGCCATCGATCTTCAGGTTGCCTTTGCGGCCTTTGTTCAAAACATGGCTCTCAATTCCGGAGCCCTCGCCTCTCAGGCACCCCTTCAGCCCTACGCTGAAGGAAACGTTATCCAACTACCACCACTCCCCCCTTTGTTCAACAATCCTCCCCCGCGGATTGGGAACGCCGAGGGGGTCATAGCACAGGATACCGCCTCCCAGGAGGCCCAATCCAGGGATAAGCGCCCCACGATGAAGGAAAAGCCCCGGACTTCTGTACTTGAGAGGTTGGGGGGAGTTCCCGGACGCCGAGGGGTCCAAGACCGCCTCGGCAAGCAAGAATTCAGCAGGCCCCAGGAGAGTGGTGCCTCCGCTTCGGGGGCCGAGGGCGTGCCTCCCCCCCGAAGCAAAGGCAAAGCCCTCCTCCATGCTGATGACGCCAGGCACCAAATCAATCAGGCGCAATCCTTCCGGGCCAACTCCCAAGGGGTTGCCCCGAAGGATCCCAAGGACGAGATCATTGAAGCCCTCCTCCGTCAACTTGAGGAGAATCGTCAGGCGCCCCCTACGGCTTCCACAGCAAGGCCAGATCCGGAGTACGCTGACCTCCGGGCGCAGGTGGAAGAAATGAAACGAAAGCTCGCCGAAGGCTCAGGAGAGCCCCTCATGCAACTCCGCACTAGAACGCCTTTCACCCCAAGGGTGCTGGCGGCCAAAATCCCCCACAAATATCGGGGGCAACCAATCAAGCCGTATGAGGGGAAGACGGATCCCCAAGAGCACTATAGCCGTTATCAGAATAGCATGATGATGATGGGGGCCTCAGATGAATACTTATGCCGTTGGTTCCTTTCCACCTTGGAAGGACCCGCGTATGAGTGGTTCAACCGGTTGCCCGAGGGCAGCATCGATTCCTGGCAAGAACTTGCCCACCGCTTCCTCACGCAATTTGCTGGGAGGCATCGCTCAAAGAAACACTTCTCCCACCTTCTAAACGTAAGGCAACAGAAGGAGGAAACCCTTCGGAGTTTCCTGGAGCGCTGGAGACAAGCCTCCCTCGAGGTCGAGGGCGCCGATGACAGGACACTGATGGCCCTCTTCCACACCGTCCTCCGCAACGGTAACTTCTCTCGGAGCCTTATCACTGATCCCCCCCGCGATTATACAAAAGCCCTTCAGCGGGGGGACCGATACGCCAAAGCAGAAGAAATCGAGAAGGACCGCCGCAACACGGATCCTTCTCAGAAGAATGAAGACAGGAATCGGCCCGGAGGGCCTCCCCCTCCGGCCAACCGAGAGGCACAGTACAACGATCGCTCCCGGGGTGGCCAAGCCAGACCCGGGGGCGGTTACAAGAACAATCCGAAGGCATGGGCGCAACCCGTCCTCCTGGAGCACCCACGCACTCCCCTAACACACCCCGTCAGCATCATTCTGGATCACGCAGAAGAACGGGGACTAGTGGAGCGTGACTCCCGTACGCCCCTCGAGATTTATGCCATCGGCCCTGATGAGCCCTATTGCCGCTTCCACCGCCACCATGGACACAAGACCGACGACTGCCATCAGCTGAAAAACGCCATTGAGAGGCTGATACAGGCGGGCCACTTGTCTCAGTTTATCAGGGGCCCTCCGCCCCAGGGCCCCCCTCATCATCAAGGTCCTCCGCCGAAGGCGAATAAGTGGGTGAATCCCAACACCATCCCTTTAGGAAACCCACAGGGGAAGAAGCGTGAAATTGGGGGCCTCGATGACGAGGGAGACGGCTCCCATCAGCAATACAAGCGCCACATTCATATGATCAACGGCGGCAACACCGGAGGCGATTCAATAAGCCAAAGGAAGAAGTGGGCACAGTCCCTTTACATTGGGGAAGTCAATCACATGCCCCTGACTAAAAGGCCGAGGTAGGATCCCATCTTCTTCACAGATGCGGACCTCCCCTCGGGTTCTCTACCGCATAGGGACGCCATCGTCATCCGCACTGAAATCAATGACGCCATCATCCTCCGGACTTACGTCGACACGGGGAGTTCTGTCAACGTCATGTATCTCAGCACCTTTCAAGAGTTGGGACTCGACAGGGGGTCCCTTCGGCACATCAACACCCCCCTCTCTGGGTTCACGGGGGACAGCATAGACGCCGAGGGCGTCATCAGCCTCATGGTCGAATTCGGCGACGGATCCCATAGAGCCAAGCTCGAAGTGGAATTCGTCGTCGTCAACCTCGACTGCGCACACAACATCATCCTCGGCCGACCTGCCCTCGAGGACTTAGAGGCCGTCATCTCTATGAGGCATCTCTGCCTCAAGTTCCCCACACCCACCGGCATCGGCTACTCGAGGGGAAATCAAAAGCTCTCCAGGGCATGCTACCTTCAACTTACCAAGAAGGTTAGTAAAACTGAGTTTCGTGTTGACGCCATCACCACCAAAGCCTTGGAGGAAAAAGACAGCAGGCCGAGGGCTGAACCTGCCGAGGAGACCGAAGACTTGATACTCGATCCGGCCAAGCCGGAGAGAGTCCTGAAGATTGGAGCCAAGCTCCCCGAAGACCTGAAGGCTGGCATCACCAAAGCCCTCCGCGCCTACTCCATTGTTTTTGCATGGGGGCCGGAGGACATGCCAGGAATCGACCGAAGGGTCATCACCCACCGCCTGGCGGTGGACCCTTCGGCCAGACCAATACAGCAGCGGAGAAGACCCCTCTCGGCCGAAAGAAGGGAGTTCATGAAGAAGGAGGTATCTATGCTCCTCTCCATCAAACACATTAAGGAGGTGAAATATCCTTCTTGGTTGGCAAACGTAGTCCTCGCACAGAAGCCTCCTACCTTCTGCATGTGCGTGGACTACACGGACCTCAATAAGGCGTGCCGTATGGACCCCTTCCCTCTGCCGAACATTGATCAACTGGTAGATGAGACCGCGGGATGCGAGATCATGTCATTCCTCGACGCGTTCCGCGGGTATCATCAAATCTATATGCATGAAGAAGACGCTGAAAAAACTGCCTTCATGACACCCGAAGGCAGCTTCTGCTACCTCGTGATGGCCTTCGGCCTCAAGAATTCAGGCGCCACCTACACACGCATGGTGGCTAGGGTCTTTCAGGCTGTCCTAGGACGCACCATGGAGGCTTACGTTGACGACATGATCGTCAAAAGCAAGAAGGCAAGCACTCACGCCGAAGACCTCTGGGAAATTTTCGTCATCATGCAGAAATTCAATCTCTGGCTAAACCCGAAGAAGTGCACCTTCGGTGTACAAGGAGGGAAGTTCTTAGGCTACATGTTCAGCTGAAGGGGTATTGAGGCCAACCCCGAGAAAATTCAGGCCATCATCAACATGGAGCCCCCACGTAACGTCAAAGAAGTTCAACGGTTGACGGGTCGCCTGGCAGCCCTCAACCGATTCCTCTCTAAGTCAGCCGAGAGGGCCCTCCCCTTCTTCCAAATCATGAGGAAGACAGCTGGCTTCCAATGGACATCTGAGTGTGACGTGCACTTTGTCGTGGTGTGCACTCAAAATAATAATACAATACAACAATTATACGTAGTATAATGAAGTAAGGTTCGTATCCACAGGGAAAGGAATACTTCTCTCTTTATAAACTAGTAACAAGGGGGGTTTTAGATTGAATAAAATGAACTTAAATTATATTTAAACACGAAGATGAATGAGTTATGTGGTTTAATTAATGAGAAGAAGATTTGGCTTTGCTTTTATCCGCTTAATGAAATGTTCGTCGATCCCAGTTATATCTTTAACTATCTTCCTCTCGAATACTCAATCGAGGAGTATATCCAGTTCATCGAGGGTAGTTATTAATAACGAGAAGCGTTCATTAACAAAACTTACTATCGAGTCAATATAGAACAAGCGCCGTATATTAACTTGATAGTAGCAATAAACTTAAGATGAAAACGATTGAGATTGATAACCTCAACACAAGCGGTTTATTGGTTTAATCAATATAATTAATTCCCCTTAGATTATTAACCATGAGATGCATGCATTAATAATCCAAGTTTACTACCATGAAAGGACCGAATTAATAACAAGCGTATTAATCGACCGATTCTAGTATTAATTAATATATGAAACAAAACTAGTTGATCCTTTAAGTAATGTTCAAAATATTAACATGAAATATGAATAGGAATTAATTAATACTCAAGAAAGAATATTAAAGAAGATGAATCCTACTATAGTTAATATCAAGATGTTAAGCTAATTGTCATCTTAGTAACACTCCCCGATATTAACGTAGAGGAAGAAATAACTATTACTATAACTAATGTCAAGATGTTAACTAATTGTCATCTTAGTAACACTCCCCAACATTGATATAGAAATAGTATTTAAAGGAAGAATTAATATTCAAGGAAGAAGATTAAAGATAATAACTCACAACTTACAAATTCATTAAGCTTCAAAGGAGCAAAACCAAGATGGAAGAGTTTAGCTCCTCATTTGGAGACTAAACATGCTATAAAAATATAAAAGAAATACTATTCTAAACTGAGCTTAAGAGTATGGAAGAAGGGATGATCATTTGTGAAGGAAAATGGGGCTATTTATAGGTGTTTTTCAACACCTTTGGCCGGGTACCCGACCGGGTAAAGTGCCCACCCGACCGGGTGCATGTCAAAATCAAATATTCTACACGTTCTGGCGATCTTCGGCACGTTCTGGTGTTCCGGGTCAAGTCGGACCCGACCGGGTGAAATACCTCACCCGACCGGGTGATGTAATTTCCTAAGTACCTGCATCTGTTAAATCAGACCCGACCGGGTGAAGTGTCTAACCCGGCCGGGTCTGTGCACCTGGATATTTTTCTTCTTCTTTTCACTTCTTTTCCTTGCCAATAACTCTATTACTACTTTACAACTTACTAAAAATGATTAAAATCAATTACAAACAAATGAAAATGATTGCTTAAAAACTAACTAAAAGCGGTAAACAATCCACACAGAAAAAATATAAAAACATACATTTATGCACTACAAACTAGTGCATATCAGAGTGTCAAGAGGCCTTCGACGAACTTAAGAAGTACCTCTCTTCTCCCCCAGTGCTCTCCAAACCGAAGGTGGGGGAGACTTTATACTTGTACCTTGGTGTTAGCCCTGCTGCCATCAGCTCAGTGCTAATCCGGGAGGAGGACGGCGTCCAACACGCCATCTTCTACGTCAGCAAGACCCTCCGGGAAGCCGAACTCAGGTATTCTCCCGTCGAGAAGACGGCGCTAGCCATCGTTTGGACCGTCAAGAAGCTTGGCCACTATTTTCAAGCTCATCCGGTCCAAGTGCTCACACATCAACCCCTCGACGCCCTCATGAGGAGCCCCACAAGTTCCTCCTGAATGGTGAAATGGGCCATCTTCCTCAGTCAATACAACATAGATATCCGTCCGAGGCCTGCCATTAAGGGCCAAGCCCTGGCAGACTTCGTAACGGAATGCACCGCGAGATCAGCGATGGATGAGGAGCCTTCGGCACCCATTGACGAATGGTGGACCCTCTATACCGATGGCTCCTCGGCCACCAAAGCATGTGGAGGGGGAGTAGTTCTGATCACACCCGAAGGCTTCCGCGCCTACTACGCCATTCGTTTCTCCTTCAAAGTCTCCAACAATGAGGCTGAATACGAAGCCCTCCTCTGCGGCCTTCGGCTGGCAGCAAATCTGAAGGCTAAGATGATCCACGTCAAGTGTGACTCCAAACTCGTCGTGGGTCAAATTTCCGGGGAGTACGAGGCCAAGGAAGGGAGGATGAAACAATACAAAGAAGCGGCTAAGGAGTTGCTCAAGGTATTTGAGGCGCATTCTCTCACCCAAATACCGAGGGCTCAAAACTCCGAGGCCGACATTCTATCAAAGCTTTCGGATGAATCCCCCGAGCACCTCTCCAAAATTGCAAGAATTGAGGAACTCAGCCTCTCAAGCATCCACGCGAGCCCCGTCATGAACATTGAACTAAGGCCGGAGGATTGGATCTCCGACATCACCACCTTCATCGCCACAGGGCAACTACCCCAAGACGAAGGCCGCGCCAAGTTGACAAAACTGAGGGCTCCCAGCTACACCCTCGAGAATGGTAAGCTCTACAAGAGGTCCTACAACGGCACCCTCCTTCGGTGCCTTCATCAAGACGAGGCCGAAGTCGCCATGGAGGAAGTGCACAGTGGCACTTGCTCAGCTCACCAGGGACCCTTCTCCATGTCCCAAAGGCTCATTGTTCAGGGTTACTTCTGGCCCACGATGGCTAGAGATTGTGCGGACCTGGCCCGAAGGTGCACCGCTTGCCAACACTTTCAGAAGGCCCCCGGCAGACCGGCGGTCAACTATGCCCCCATCAGCACCGCTATACCCTTCTCCAGATGGGGTATTGACCTAGTAGGCCCTCTGCCGAGGGGTACCTCCAACAACAGATATATCATTGTGGCCATTGACTACTTCACCAAATGGGTAGAGGCGGAACCCCTCGCCAGCATCACTGAAGCCCGATGCCGCCACTTTGTTCTCAAAAATATTCTCAAAAAATCATCTCCGACAACGGAACTCAATTCGAGGCAGCCCCCTTTTGTGCCCTCCTGGAGGCATGGGGCATCAGACACACCTTCTCATCCGTTGCCTACCCTCATGGCAACGGGCAAGTAGAGAATGCCAACCGCACACTCCTCGAGGGGTTGAAGAAGAAGCTGGAAGCCGAAGGGGGAGGCTGGGTAGAAGAGCTTCACAACATCTTGTGGGCCTATCGCACCACCCCTCGGCGCGCAACAGGCGAGACACCCTTCTCCCTGTGCTATGGCTTCGAGGCTAAGGCACCAACAGAGGTTACCCTTCCTACTCAAAGGGTGGAGCAATATGAACCCGAGGTCAATGAAGCCAACATGGCCCTCGATCTCCACCTCATCTCAGAACGCCAGGAGCAAGCCTTCCTCAGGGCTGAAAACTATAGAAGACAGGTCAAAGGCTACATCGACGCCAAGGTCCGCTCCCGGGAATTTCAGGTGGGTGACTACGTCCTCCGACGAAGGGAGGCCAGCCTACCCACCGAAGGCGGCAAGATGGCGCCTAAGTTTGAAGGCCCCTACATTGTCTCAGCCATCATCAAGCCAGGAACATACAAGTTAAAACGTCCCAACGGGACGGAGGTCCCTAGATATTGGAATGTGCACCTGATGACCGCTTTCGCGGCGTTGTAGTAAAACGGAGTCTAACCTTTCGGTTTTTCCCCGAGTATCGTGTCTCTCGAGGAATGGCGGAGGAGCTTCTTGATTTTAAGTCCAGTCACAGGTTATCGCAAATTATTGGAAGCTTTCCAAATTAAAACTTTTGATTGATTGTCTAAACTACTTTTTGGAAAAGAAAGTAAATTAAATTGTGCAAATACTAATGATGGCTCAAAAATAGACTAAAGGAAAAAATATAATATTAAACTTAAATGGATTGATGCAAATAAGGGCAATGAATTGAGTAATTAGAAATGGATATATTCTTGGACCTAGTAATTAGGGAAATTAAAACTAAAATTGGACTAATAATTTCTTTCCTCATAGACAAGAATAGAAATTATTTTCATTAATTTATCCTATTTCTAGGTGTCATTAATGTGTTCAAAAATGGTTGGCTTGAATTAAATTCTAACCTCATAGACAAGGTAGAAATAATTCTCCAATATTTTAATTAATAAAAATAGCCAAATTCATTAACTAGTTAAACTCATTATTTAAGCAATTGAATTTATCTCTCATAGACAAGATGTAAATCCCTTTCATTAAATCATCCTATTTCTAGGCCTTATTAATGTGCTCGAATATGGTTGGCTTCAATTATTTTCTAATCTCATAGACAAGATAGAGATAATTTTCCAAGAATTTAATTAATGAATATGGCTAACAATTATTAATTACTATTTCATCATTTCAAACAACTAGTCCCCATTATTAATTTTAATCCCTAATTTTTTTGATCAACAAGTCAATCCATATTCCTTTAGTCAATTCATGCCCAAAACAAATTTAGCTAATAAAGATCATTTTTTTCATTTAACAATACAATGAATAAATTCAACATTAACAAGGAATTAAGCATGTATAATAGCGAAAATTAAACAAAAATAATATTCTGCCAAAATAAACTTGTAGAACTAAAATATCACCTTCTGGAATTTTTCCCGAATTTTATAACCTAAAATCCAATTTTAACAACTAATTGATAATTTTCTCAATATTAACTAGAAAATACAAAAAAAAGCAACTACAAATATTCTAAATTCGTTCTAAATTTTATATTGACTACTAGGAGTGATATTACTGTGAATTAAACTGGAATTAGGACAGAAACTAATTTTTTGCCTTTTTTGAGTATTTAATTTAATTTATGCAATAATAACAACTAAATGCCGGAATTAATTAAAATTTACTTCTAATTCGTAAAAATTAACTTTGTTTTGATAAATAACTACCTTGAGGCTAGTAAACAACTATATAATTAATTGGAATGGATTTAATGTCAACAACTATTTTATTCAAATTTAAGAAGAAAATGCGAAATAGTGGAATAATTTTCTGGAAATTTTAGAAGCACAGATAGAAAAAACTAAGTATAGATTCAGATTCTACTCATTGAAAGGATGAAAATACATATAAAGAACTCACAATTTGGAGCTAAAATGAGAAAGATATGAAAGATTGAAGTTGAAGGTGCAACAATGGTGGAAATCCGAGCTTTGAGGAGGAAGAAGACGCCCTTTTTGATCTGATTTGGGCTTGAAATTGGTGTATTTGAGATGGGGAAAAAACCCTGCTATTTATAGCAGAAAATTCACCGAAGGCGCCCAAGCAGGCGGCCGCCTTCCGTCGGCATCTGGCCGCCTGCCGTCCTGTCGCCGGCAAAGGTTCGTGGGCCGGTCTTCGTCAGCCGTAGGCGGCCATAGAGGGCGGCCGCCTTCCATCAAAAATGGCCGCCTACCGTCTTTTCGCCGTCAGATCGGATCGCGGCGGATCCCGGCCGCCGCAGGCGGTCCAGCAGGCGGCCGCCTACCGTTCCTGTCTGGTCGCCTTCCGTCGATTCTCACCGGCCGGTGGTCGGTTTCGTCCCCTTGTGCTGCAGGCGGCCACCGAGGGCGGCCGCCTTCTGCCTGGTGTCGGCAGCCTTCGGTCTTTTCCTGGTTCCGAGTCAAAGCGTAGGTTGACTTTTGATTTTTCCGAAGGCGGCCAACCAGGCGGCCAGATTGGGGGGCCTTTTGGGTGCCTTCTGATAAATTTGTCTGGCAGATGCAGCTTTTCCTGATCTTCAACTTTGTCTTCTGAATCACTTTGATATAATGCTTGCTTCTTCCGGTATGAATTCATTTGTCACTCAAATTGACTCATTTTGTGCTCAATTGACCCGAAATTCCGGCAAACATATTATGAATGCAATTTTCACCTGATTTCATGAAACTTGAACCAAAATATCTAAAATGTGCCTTGTCTTTCTATTTTCAATCAAAAATCGCTTAATTTTGATAAGAAAAATAAGTACAAAAATGGACTTATCAGCACCACCTCGTCAAATTCTATCATTAAAACACGAGTGGCCAAGCCCTCATCCTCAACAAGTGTAATGATCAATGGCCCAAGGCCCCCTTCTGTTTTGAAAGAATAATCAAAAGGCCAAGCCTTCATCACCTATATGTCGCACAAACGGCCCAAGGCCCTTATCCCTCCTGAAAATGAGTGGCCAAGCCCCCATCCCTCCACCAAAATAGGCCCAAGGCCTCCTCCCCTCATAAGGAGGAACACCGATTCAGGTACCCCTCATAAGGAGGAACACCGATTCAAGTACCAAGTGAGAAACACCAAGTGTTTTCTCACTAAGCCGTACCCCACGAGGACGCAATCATGCATACATTATGCATACTTATACATACTCTACCCTCCTAAAAAAACGGGGGGTGAAATACCCCTCGGTTCCGGCTGGTACCAAATGCCCCCGGCTATTTGTGTTCCACACACAAATAAAACCCTTCCCAGGAACGCTTTCCGCGCCATCCCCCAAGGGGAGGCAGGCAACGGACCATGTCCCGGGCCCAGGATTCGACTTCCACAAACGAAACGCTCCCCGCGCTATCCCCCAAGGGGAAGCAGGCAACAGACCATGTCTCGGGCTGAGGGGACGACTTTCAAAACCGAGGCGCTTTCCGTGCTATCTCCCAAGGGGAAGTAGGCAACAGACGATGTCTCGGGCCGAGGAAACGACCCTCAAACCCTTCGGGATATCGGAAGGTCATTCCCGAAGGGGGAGCCAACGGTTTATTCCGTTGCCTCCCATATAGGCCAAGCCTTTCCTAGAAACCAAGTTTCTAGATGGAAAGAATGACATAAACGACACTACCAGCTCCTCGAAAGACAAAAATAAGGCCAAAATGCGTATGGACAATTAAATGATTAAAGAGGGTTTGAATTGCCTTTAATGCCCCTGCAAGTTAACCTAACCTATCCTTCCGTGTCTGCAAGTCTCCAACCCCAACTACCCAACCTATCGCTGCACTCGAACCCAACTTCTTCCTGCTCGTAGAGATGGAGGCATCGACCAGCAGATCGATGATAGACCAGCAGATCGTCTCCACCTCCACTACCCTGGTCGCCGCCTTCACCATCGCTGCCCCCCTTGTCTCTTGCGGTCACGCCGGTAACAGAGCACAAGCAAATCATCATCGTCGCCGCCGCCGCCCTCGAGATGGTATTCACCGTCGTTGTCAACCTGGCCCTCGGCGTCACCCCATCCAATTTCTTTTTCTTCTCTTTCTAACCGACGTCGCCCAGGCAGAGGCGATTCCAGATCTGCGACAGGGGAACGACGCTGGCGATTGAGAGGTGGTCGGGCAGGGAGATGGGGTGAGGCAGGGGAGGGGAGGGGTGAGGTGGGAGCTGGAGTGACGTAGGGGAGGTCAGACGCGGACCATTGTGGGACGGTGGACGATGGACGGTGGTCGGCGGCAGCGCTGGTTGGGTATGGCGGTGGTGACTGTAATGTTGGTTACTGAACGGGTGGGCATGGTTAACCGGACAGGCGGATGAGTAACTATCAGTCTATCACTGGTGTTGCGCTGGTATCCCGACGGCTGTGGCGGTAGTGTCGGGTTCGCTGAAGGTGGACGACGGGCATTGGAAAGTGGTGTCACTGTAGATTTGTTTGAAAAACAGGTCATTGGTCACTATTAATTTTGGTCACTGATAGATTTTGAATTTTTGGTCACTAATAATTTTTTGTCACTGGAGGATTTTGGTCACTGACGAATTTTTGGATTTTTTGTCACAAATGATTTTTGGTCACTGGGTGGATTGGTCATGGTCACTAGTCAGATTGGTCACTGGACGAGTTGACGTTGGTAACTAGGTAAAAATTTTGGTCACTAATGATTTTGGTCACTGACGGATTTTTGGATTTTTGGTCACAAATGATTTTTGGTCACAAGATGGATTGGTCATGGTCACTAGTCAGATTGGTCACTGGACGGGTTGACGTTGGTAACTAGGTAAAAAATTTGGTCACTAATGATTTTGGTCACTGACGGATTTTTGGAATTTTGGTCACAAATGATTTTTGGTCACTGGGTGGATTGGTCATGGTCACTAGTCAGATTGGTCACTGGACGAGTTGACGTTGGTAACTAGGTAAAAAATTTGGTCACTAATGATTTTGGTCACTGACGGATTTTTGGAATTTTGGTCACAAATGATTTTTGGTCAGTGACGAATTTTGGTCACGATAATGGTTTTGGTCACTGTGGCGTTATTGTAGACTAATGGGTGATATTCTATTAAAATAAGGGTATAATAGTCTCTTAACCCATTATTAGTCTCATTTTTGGAAAATTGAAATAAAGGTCTCTTTTTTGTTCATAGCTCTTTTTTAGTATTATTTTAGACATAACCCCTTCTAGATGCCTCTCCTACATCATTCAAAAAAAAAAAAAGATGTGTAGGGGAGAAGGAACTCCCCGGATACTATTCTCCCCGGAGGTTCAACACTTCGGATATATATTCCCGAAGGCTCCCACAAAGGCGCAAGAAAATCTCTCAACAACAAATCATCTGGCTACATAGCCGAAGGCTTCGCTACATTAAGCCTTGAAGTGCAAGAATTCCCCCGAAGACCCAAGAAGAGGGCTCACTATCAAAGCTTCACCTAAATTTGGCTAAGTCCCAAATCTGGCTGAATCAAAGACAACTATGTTCCATGCCGAGGGCAGAAGGATCACCAAGTTCATTCAAACAACCTCGACAAATCTCAGAATGTCACCAAGTCCATAATCCTGAACCCCTCGGCAACTGTGCACACCGGGGGCTCAGGCAATCCTCACATTCGAAGGATCACTACAACACCTATCGAAAGTTTGTGGGAAAATGACAAAGTCCACAATTGGGGACCCTTCAGGAGGACACCAGAATGCAATCTAGAAACCGACAGGCTTACAGCCGATGGCTCCCCTAAGCCACTTGGCAATGACCTAAAGCTACACTACTAAACGAAGGCTTCCAAGGCTTCCGGGGGCATAAGATGCAATTTCACTTGGAAAATTTCCTAAGTCTAATTCATTTTAGCCCTCGGTCCTACTGCTACAACCCGGAAACGACGCAAGGAGACATTACCGAAGGCTTCCATAGGAGTATTACTTAGATTATTTTCTAAGATTTTGCTCTACATCCGAAGGGTCTTGACAGAGGTTTTTGCTTAGAAAAGTTTCTAAGTCCACAACTACAATCCCCCGGCAATCCCTTCATACAACTGGGGGCTCATGATTGGGTTTTCACTTAGAAAATTTTCTAAGTCCGTAGACAACGACCCCCCCGGCGAACCTATACTACAGCTGAGGGCTTGTTGTCAAATTACTGCTTAGAAAACTTTCTAAGTCCACCAATCCTTGGCCCTCGAACAAACATATGGAGAGAGGAAAACATACATTCATCCAAGTAAAGGAAGGCATACATTCATAAAAGAAGAGGACGAAGGCAAACAAAATTTGAAGAGGCATTCATTCATATAAAAGGCCCGAAGGCACATCATTCATTCAAAAAACAATACTTTCAGAGGATGTTTGTTTGCAAGGGGCCGAGGCCGGAAACTACAAACTATTACAGAGTTGAACTTAGAGAAATTTCAGGCCTGGACGTCTTCAGCTCCGTCCTCCTTCGGCTTTGAGGCGGCATCCTCCCCGCCAGCCTTCGAGGTGGCCTCTTCCTCTTCATTGTCGTCGGCCTCTTTCATCAACTCGGAGTCTTCGAGATCTGGTCTCTCAACACCCGGGGGAAGGGGAACCCTGGTGTCAGGCTGGAGGGGGGGGGGGGGGGGGGGGGAGACCGTAAGCTTCGGGTTTAAAGTTCTGAGGATCAACACCGAAATGCCTGGCGAGCCTCCGGTAGACGAGCCATTGGGTAAAGAACTCGCCCCCATCATAGTACTTCTTGCCCTTCCGGGCTAGCCACATCGCCCCGGGGCCACCAACCCAGTCGTCAACACTTTCCTCAACCACCGAAGACAGCCATTGTTTGTGCTCTTCAGCCCTCCATCCCTCGGCAATAAAGGCGGTGACGGCTTCCTTCTCAGCCTGGGCAACGGCCTCCTTCTTGGCGGTTTCAGTCCCCTCGGCGGCGACCTTGGCAGCTTCGGCAGCGGCCCTCTTAGCGTCCGCCTTGCCCTCGGCTCTGGCTATCACCTTGTTGTTCTCAAGGATGCTGTTGAAGGCCTCTGTCTCCAGCCGAAGAGCTTCCCGAACCTCGCGAAGCTGCTTCCGAGACTCTGACAGGGCCTCATCGGCTTGCCGCTTATGGGCCTGCAATTCCTCCAACCTCTTGAGGAGCTCACCAAGACCGAGGGCAGCCTGCAAGGTTGAATCATCAAGCAACGAGGGACAGAGCTTTGGAATCGAAATATGCTAAACAAAACATATTAAGTCGAGAGAAGGAGGAGAAAAATCTTACAGAAACGGAGGCTTGTAGGGCCTTGTTGCCGAGGGCATCGTCTTTCATCCTGGAGAGCACCGCCTTATCCGTCGGGGGAGTGGCGCCATTCAAGAACTCCCTCGGGCAGAGGGTGCCATGCATTATGGCGGTTCCCTTTGTAATGGAGAACTGCACGTTCTCCATAGGCCATGTCAATTCAGCCCCCCGACCCGAGGGGACATTGGCAGTAGCAATCACCACCGGCGTGCCGGAAGAGGAATGACCTTCGGATAAAACCACCGGCTCCCCCTTCGCACCGGCAGACTTCTTAACTTTCTTACCGTGGGCCTCGACATCTTTGCCCGGCGCCTTTCTTTTTGCGGCCTCCGTTTGAAGGGCACCACTGCCCTCGGCGATAGCTTGAGAGGGCCCCTCGGCCCCCTTAACCTTCGCGGCCTCTCCCTTTGGGAAGAAGTCTTCAACGGGCCTCTGCTGGGAGGGGCCCTCCTTTTTCTTCTTCGGCTCCTTAGCCAACTGTTTCTTCAGCTTGGCAAAGTTTTTAGCGTCCATCTCCGGGCCTGCAGAAAGCATTCGGTTATCAGATCACAATGATAAAACAAGGAGAACATTAAAAAAAATTCTAAGTACAGATTCATGAGCCTTCGGCAATCACCTCCGGCGCTTTCATACACCCGGTCTATCATGGGGTACTCTTCGTCTTTATCCCCCATTAGCCGGAATCGCCGGAAGCCTAACAACTTAAGCTCGTCGGGAAGAGTGGCAGTCTTAATCGCCATCAGCTTATCGGACCCTTCGGGCTTCGCGGACAGCTTCTTCCCAGCCTTCTCAAGGGCATAATTCCCGACCTTGGGATGCCTCCAGAAGTGATCTAGGAGAGGCCTCGGAAAAGAGTTCTCTGTCATCCGGATGTAACAGAACTTATCCTTCCACCCCTTATGGGAAGAAGGCACCTCGGAGAATAGCCTCCATCCCGGTAGCTGTTGCAAATTAGCGAATCCTTCGCTATTGGCGTGCCCCCCTCGGCACAAGTTAAAGGACAGAAAGAATTGGTCCAGGGTAGGATCGACACCTCGAGATCTACACAAGGACAGGAACCCCGCCAAATATGAGTGGCTATTAGGGGTTAGTTGACAGGGGGACAGCTTCACATACCGAAGGTACTCCAGCACAAACCAGTGCAGGGGGAAGCGCAAACCCAGCTCCACGGAGAGAAGGTGAACCGCGAAACACCCCTCGGGAGGCCTGGATAACAAATCTTCAGGGCCCGGCTCCACGACCTGTGCCGAGGGCCCGACAAAAAACTGCGTGGCCATAAGCTCGGCGCCCGTGGCTGTAGTCCTCACATCGAGGGCGGCAGTATTCAGATAGGAATGACCCTCCGGGATTCCTACAGGTTGCCCCGCATCGGCATCGGTCCCTTTCTTCTTCGGGGTCCCCCGAGACTTCTTCTTCTTCTTAGCCGGGGCCACGCTGAGGGGTTCCGGATCCAGCGGCCTAGAGCTTCCGGCTTCATCAGCATTCACAGGGGGAGGAACGGCCATGGTGACTCTTCTCCGCTCTTTCTCTTCTTCCTCCTCGGCAGTTTGGATCGCGAGGGCCATCTCCTCGTCTTCAATCACTTGCTCAAACTCCTCAGCTTCGGCCTTGGTTATGAGCCGTTTTTGAACTTCGGCAGCTACTTGCGAGTCGTTGATGGCCGAGGGCTGCTCACTAGAGGACTCCACCTCAGAAATACTTTCGGATTGCACCGGGGCCTCCCTCGAGATGTCCTGAGAATCACTTTGCGAAGACATAATATCCGAGAGCGAGGGGTCCTAAAAAGGAAGCTGCCTAAGTATCCTAGCCGAAGGCTACCAAGGCCACTAGCACTAAGTCTAATGGAGAAATGGCAGAAAATGCCAAGGAAGTGATGAACAGAGGGACTGACCTCGGAAGTGTAATTCGATTGAAGGCTGGACTTTCTCTCACTAGAAATTTGGGCAGAGCTTCGCTAGAGAGATGGAATGCGCAAGCGAACTGAGCTCCGCCTTGGGGTATATATAGGCAACTGGGCCTCGAGAACTGGGCCTCGATTCGAAAGCCCATCATTACGGGCCGCGGTTTCGACCAATGGGTGGCAGCCGCCCGCCCCCAACCAACGAGGGCACGCCACGTCAACCCCTCTCCCAACGGCTATATTACAACGACTATATTTCGACAACACTGGGGTGCCCTCGAATGGTAGCCTCCGGCTATCACTCACCACACCCTTCTGCCAGCAAATTTCATCAAACGCCTTCGAGCCTGCAGCAGCGTATTCCTTCGGCTTATTCACATTTGCATCCCCTCGGGGGCTCATCAACTCATCATAACTCCTTCAGCCCGAACTCGCCTTCGGCCTAAAGGATTGGGGGACTGGGATACACCACTCGGGAATCACACAGAACAAAATTTCCTCGAGCGAAAATCCACAATTGACGCATATGGCCTCCGGGCAAACATCAAGTACCAGCACTCGGGTACAAACTTCAACATGCCCTACGGCGGAGGCAGAGTATCGAAAATTGGCCCCAAGTCACTTGCGGAAATAAAGCAGCCCTCATCACAACACATGCAGGCAATACATCTATACTCTCCTCAGAAAACCCTCGACATGTGAGGGACTGAGGAAAGCCTTCGGCAGTCATACAGGTATTATACTTCCCTCAGAAAACCCTCGACATGTGGGGGACTGAGGGAAGCCTTCGGCAATCAGCAGAAGACAAGTTCTCCAGCAAAGGCACCCAACGAAATGATGAAGCCTCCAGAAGAATCAACACAACTACTCCTTTTCCCTCAAGTACCTTTCGGCAAAAGGAGTGAGGGACTCCTGATGGAGTATATGGCCCAGGAACCCCCGGCCCATAGACCCCTACTTCTCCTACACAAGTCCATTGAGCCCAGAGAACAACTCAGGCCCAAATACAGCGGCCCAAGCCTCAAAGTAGCCCAGAATACACACTGGGGGTGCCTTCGGCCTCCTTGGCCGAAGGCTCCAAAACTCACAGAATAGCCTTCTCTGGCATAAGAAGCTACTGGGAGAAAACGGCGAAAAACATGAGCCTTCGGCATTATCAAGCCCTCGGCATCAGAGAAGCCTTCGGCTGAACCAAGCCTTCGGTCACACAAGGCCTTCGACTACACAGGGGTCTTTGGTTACATGAAGCCCTCGGCTACACAAGGAGCCTTCGGCCAAACACGCTCAATCATCGAAGATTCCTTTTAGACAGCCAACCACCGCATTTAATGCCACGTCACATCCGCCAACCGCATTCAATCGGGTGGACGTACCACTGCCGGTGCCAACCGGCTGATGTGACCCTTCGGCCGTTGGATTGCTGACACGTGTACTCTCATCGCATTTATTGCTGCTATAAATAGCAGCCCATTTCTCCTTGTAAAGGATCCCAACACATCTCGAGTTCATTTAATAAAATCGACTCTCTCTCCTCTTATTTACTCTGACTTCTCTCTAAGTTATTCCCACAATAACCCCTCGGATAAGATACCCCCCGGGTAGACTATCCATCAAACCCAAAAGTTATAAGACATTAAGCCATCCACTCACCTTAAATGAGCTTTAGCGCGTTCTACGCTCCTCGGTTGAACTCCGACGAAACTCCGGCGACTTTTGACGAACTCCGGCGACAACTCTGGAGAATCTTTCAACTTTGTGAAAGCTCTTGAAATACCTTTATCAAGTCCCTAACAAGGTTTTATAATGATAAAACCCATATTAATACAAATTAAATAACCTCTAAAAGGTTATTTTCCGGCAAACCGGTCGTTTTGGTTTCTAAGTCCGTCCTTGGACTTAGAACCAATTCCTAACCCATTACTCCACACTTATAACATGTAGAACAATCCCAAGAGTTCTTCATATGATATATATTTCATATGGTAGTTAATAAATGAAGGAAAAATTAGTATAAGGTCATTACCTTAATTATTGACACTTTTCCCAATTTTTTCCCTCTTTAATCTTCCTCCTTGGACCACTTTAGGTTGAGCTCGAATTTGGGCTATGGAAGATGAGTTTGCAGAGGTTTCCTTCCTCTCTTGGTGTATGATGGCCGAAATTATGAGAGAGAGGGAGAGATGAGGATGACCTTTTGTCTCATTTAACAAATGAGTGAGGTGAGGGGTCCCTTTAGTGTACCTTTGACGCCAAATGCATCTCCTCCACATTTCCTTTTGTCAACCTAACCCCCATTTGATTTGTTTAGCACACAAAATCGTGGGTTGGCCCTCACTCATGTGGGAGGTCATCCCAACTTGTCCCAAATTATACATTCGACCCCGAAAGTTGTATTTCTCGGGAAAAATAAAATATATTACTTACTCTCAAGCCCTTTGAAATAATATATATTCCAAAACATTAATTTAGTAGTCTCCGAAATTCATTTTCGGGCTGTTATTTGATAAACCGTCGGTACTGATAATTGGGCCGTTTTTGACCAATCGGTCAACCCTGGGCCTTTATATGGCCCAAATAAAATATCCACCAAATAATTATTATCTAGACCAAGATAAATAAAATATATGGTTTCGGGATTGTCGGGTGGCCCCCGCTCCCAGTGGGGGTCCCACGTGCATTTTTCTATTCACGCGAAAGAATTAATAGAACTTACATTTTGGTAAATTCATTAACCATTTAATAAAGTTCAATACATTATTTACTTAAAAGTAAATATATTTGGGGACGGTGTTACATCAAATACCAGTTCTGAGTCGTGGGTTGGAGAGAAGCCTTGTGGCCCCTGGATGAGAGTAGATATGCGGAGCGGAGGGGTTCATCCAGGAAATAAATGGCTCATCCCTCGTGGGGGGGGGGGGGGGGGGGGGAGGTTTCATGAGTAACAGGGGAGAATGTGAGAAGGACAAGCAACTGATAAGGAAACAAGATAAGGAAACTAGTCTCGGGACTTACTTCAAAGGGAAAATAAAAGATGGGCGCTGAGGAGAGGCAAGACCAAATCAAAGCCCTAGAGGAAGAAGAATCTAGGAAAAGAAGGGATGTGGATTTGTAGAATTTGGTGGAGGTTCAAGTCCATACAGAGGTTGATGGGGACGGTTCAAAAAACGACTCAGCGACAGTGCTCCCGGAAATACGCCGCCCGAAATACTAACATGTCCCATAAACGAGATGCTTCAATTCCTTTGGAGGTGGCTGTCAAACCTGTTCTTCCTTCCTGGTGACTGGAAAAATCGGGATGCTTCCTTTGGAGGTTGCTGGACAAACCTCTTATGTGGCCGGTAAAATTGAGATACTTGAATTATTTAGTTACTTTTATAACTAAATAAAAGCCCCCAACCTATTTTAATAGCAATTTTAGCAGTGCTGTTAGATTAGTTTACGTCGTTGCGTGGTTAACGAATATGATTGATTATTGGAGGCCAATTGATTCTATGATTCTATGTCTCATCATAATGATTATTATTTTTTTCTACCTCTTATTACTTTCATTATTAAGGGTCTGTTTGCAACTGCTTTTAAAAAAGCACTTCTCAGCTTTTGGTTTTAAAAAAGCACTTATTTTTCCAAACATACAACTTTTATTTTTCTCGACTTCCGCGTCAAAAGTGCTTTTACTTTTTCTATTACACAAAAAGTACTTATTTTACCAAACACTACCCACTTTTACTTTTCAAAATCACTTTTTTCTCAAACACTATCAACTTTTATTTAATCACTTCTCCCCATTTCATTAAAAAAAGCACTTTTTTAAAAGTAGAAGCTGTTGCAAACAGAGCCTAAGGGGTGTTTGGATTTGATTATTAAAACTGCTTCTACTATTAAGAGTGCTTCTGCTTAAAAAAAGAGTTCCAAACACCCTGATACGTCTTTCTTCTTTAAAAACAACTCTGTACTTTTACGAGCAGCGCTCCCAAAACAGTGAAGCGTCGCGAATACTCATCCTTCAACACCTCTTATTTCCTCACTTCCATGGCTAGGGTTCCGAACAAGCATAGCCATGATCAACTTCAGGTTTTTTTACTTATCACGCAATGCTAGATTATTCTCAACATTTCCTCCTTTTTCTGCATTCGTTATTTCCTAAATTTTATCGACTTGTTACAGTTGAGCTCTCCAAGCACCCATTCTTGTCAGCACTATATTTTCATCGCTTTTTCACTGTATGTTTTTTGCTATTTAGTACACAGTTTTCTTGAAAATGAAGGGGAGTGGGGAGGAGAAAGTCTCTTAAATGAAAGAGGCTGTTTTAGGCTTTCGCCTTAAGTTAGCTCAAGTTGAATCTTTTATAAGCCCATATGAATTGATATGTACGGAAGAGCCTTTTTTCTTCTCCTGGTACATGATGTTTTCTCGTATGTGCATTTGTCATAATAGTTGAATAGTTGAATTATGAATGCTAGTTAAGTATATGTGCATGATAGTTGTTGGAGTTTTTTCATAGACTCTAGACTGTTTTTGTGTAAATATTATCTTGAGCAGCGTACATTTTAACCAGGGATTCGAGGGGCTATTGAATAATCTACAGGATTGGGAGCTTTCATTGAAGGGCAAGGACAAGGATAAGAACAAGAAGATGAAACCAGAGGCCCTTGGCCATGATAAAAGGGTAACTAAGCTAAATTTGCTGACAGTTTCATCATTCCATGACTAGAAGGTATTCATCATCATCATCATTACCCCAGTGCCGCAAAGGCAAATATTGAAAGGGCAAATATACCAAAGGACCTTCCGGGGGGGGGGGGGGATTCCTTACTTTGCTAGTTGCTACTGAAATTTTTCTCTATGGTTTTTTCTTGTATAGAGACGCATGGAGAAAACTGCTAGTGAACTTTCTAGTGCTCCTCAAGCTAAAGAGAGTGAACCATCAGGAAAATCTAACTCCAGCTCAGGTGCTGCCAACCAATACAGTTATTTGCAAAAGTTTGATTCAATTAGTCATTTATCAAGTCGTTTCAGGACAGAAGATAGTTTTGCTGATGCTAATTCAGAGAAAGAGATGGTACTTTCTAGCCTTTGTTTTTAAAATTGTATGATATAGGCTGAAGTCCATGTCTGAGTCATCATGTGTATAAGAATATTACATTTGAATTTCAAACTGCTTTACAGGGAAATGATTTATTTAAGAAGAAAAGGTTCAATGAAGCAATTGATTGCTACTCTAGAAGCATTGCCTTGTCGCCAACTGCAGTAGCTTATGCCAACAGGGCGATAGCTTATCTTAAGATCAAAAGGCAAGCTGTTATGCTCTTCTTATATTATCAGCAGAAACTTTGTAGCATAGTTAATTAATTAAATATTATGGGAGTTTTATACATGTTTTCTAATGCTTAATTTCAGATTCCAGGAGGCTGAGAATGACTGTACAGAAGCTTTGAATTTGGATGATCGCTACATCAAGGCGTATTGTCGTCGTTCAATTGCTCGAAAAGAACTTGGAAAACTAAGAGAATCTATTGAAGGTATTGTTTCATATTTTAAATTTAAAAGAATGAATTCATTGTTTTGTTGGTAATATTTTTTCCTGATGCATTTTAGCTCAATGCAGATGCTAATATTGCCTTGAGACTGGAGCCAGATAACCATGAAGTTAAGAAGCAATATGGAGAAGTAAAAGCTTTATATGAGAAGGTATAATTGGTATAACAATTACAGTGTTTATACTAGTATATACTAGCTCCTGCTTGTGGGTTTGTTGTACATATTATTTGTTTATATCTGGATATCTGACCTACCCTCTAGGCACTTAGGCAGACTCCACATAAAAGAGTAGATTCGGTTCATATTTTGTTAATTTGATTCTTACCATATTCACTTTGGCTCAGTACATGTACCTCATTAGGAGCCCTACTAAGCCTACCTTTTCACCTCCGGTGGCTTAGATCCTGTTGACATATAAATAAGAATAAACTTATATTTTGGGAACATGCATTATTTTGAGGTGTTAAAATGCCCAGTGGACATTTAATTTGGAGAGGCTATATACCGCCACACCTCAAAAGAAGTTATGGTGCCTGTTAGAAATCTGCAAATTTAGGGCTTGGTCGTGTTTTTATTCAATTTAAACAGGAAATTCTCAAGAAGGCATCCGGATCGACCAAAGGGTCAGTGCAAAAGGTACAAAAACCTGTCATGCTAAAGGAGGATATGAATTCCCGAGCAGCCAAAGTTCATTCCATCTCAAGTAGTTCTCTGCGGATAATAGAAATTCAGGTAACTTTTACTTAGGTTGGTAGCCTGAATAAGTATTGCTCTTTCAACTTTTAAGTTGGGGATGGCACATAAATATTCTCCATTCTAGCTTTTTCACAGCCAATGCTTAATATTTTATTTCCAAAGAGCAAGAGAGGCATAAACTGATAGTGAGGATTATGGTTTTGCTTAGCCCTAATTCCCTAATATTTTTCTGATGTGTTACATAAAGATGATGTGAATAGAGCAACTGGAGTTTGTGAGCCACATCAGTCTCGTATTGATCGAAATGGAGAGACAATGGGCAACAAGGATGACTAACCATACAAAAATTCCTTAGGCATTTGAAACAAAATCAGTTATATTTCTACGAACAAAAAATCAATCCCTTGGAATGATTAGTTCCTATATTTTTTCACTTTTTATATTTTGTTCTAGTACTACATATTTCAGTATAAAATTCTTCACTTTAGGGGATTCGATTTTCTGTTTAACTTGCCTTGACGGCTTGTCGGCTTGAAGTATAATTTGGTTTTATGTTTAACTTGCATCTCCACAATGTATAATTAACAAGAGATGATTAACTAAAGACATACTACCTCTGTCCCGTTCAAAGGTTCTCGTTGCAAATTGGCACAATTATTTAGACTATAATTAAATATGCTAATTCGAGTATATTTTGAGAAATAGTTTTGATGGGTATATAATGTAATGGCTTATTGACGACAATTGTGATGTTATAGATGTATTATTTTTTAATATTTGATTATTAAATTGTCATTTAAAAGTGTGGATTGTTTCCTAAAATAGAAAATAGAAAATAGGGGTTTGTCCTCAAATAATACTAATTAAAAGCATTTGGACAAAAAGAGACTTTTCTTTTAAGTTCCAAAAATATGACTAAATAATACTTAAGGGACTGTTACACCCCTTACTAAGCCCAAACCCACTGGCCTGCTATAGTAACCCGTCACAGTAACCAAATGTGCAGTGACCAATGTTACAGTTACCAATGACATAGTTACAAAATTCATCCCGCTACAGTGACCAATGTCACAGTGACCAGTGACATAGTTACAAAGTTCGTCACCCCTAATCCACCAGTGAGTCAGTGACCAGTAACCAGATGCCGCCGCTAATGACCATTTCCCCGCTACTGCCGCTAGAGACGAGTACCCCGCCGCCCCTGTCAGTGACCAGTTCCTACCCCCCGCCACCAGTGACTAGTCCCCCTCCGTCGCTAGTGAACAGTACCTACCCCAGCCACCAGTGACCAGTCCCCCTCCGCCTCCAATGACCAGTACATACCCCCGCCACCAGTGACCAGTACCTATCCCCGCCAGTGACTGGACCCTTGCCCCACCCGTGACCTATTCGCGCTGACACCAGCGAGCGGTCCACGACGCCGCAAGTGACAAGTAGGGCCAGTGACAAGTCCACGCCGCCGTCAGGGACCAGTCCGCCACCGCCGCTAGTGACCCATCTCCGCTACTACTAGTGACCAATCTCGTGCCGCTACCAGTGACCGGTCCCGCCACCGGCCACCACCGTCGGACACCACCACCGACTGTCACTACTCCATCAGTCACAACCCCATCCCTGCCCCTCGCCTGTGGCCTGCGTCACCCAGCCCCTAGCCCCCCACTATCCCCGGCCCGTGCCCAGCCCCTCCCCAGTCCCAGCTCAAGCCCTACTCCCAATCTAGTCCCAGCTCAAGCCCCGGCCCAGATCCACCCCATCCCCGCCCCCCTTCCAAGACCTAGCCTTAGCAGTCAGCACGATGACTAATCTGCAATCATCTTTGATGCTTGCACCATCTCGATGGTGCTGCTTGCGGATGGAGGAGAACTGAGGATGCGGATGGAGGAGAACTGAGGATGCGGATGGAGGAGAACGAAGGGTTAGATTCATTTGAGGGCATTTGAGTCCATCAATTAAAATTTGGTCTCTTTTTTGTCTTATTTTAAAACAAGTCATATATTTGTCAATTCTAATTCTATTAGTAATAATCAGGTCATTCTTTCTAGAAAATATGAACCTTTAGTTAGGACGTCCAAAAAAGGAAATTGAGAAAGTCCAGAAAAGGAAAGTGAGAAACTTTGGATGGGATGCAAATGGAGTATTAGTGAAGGATATAATTATGTATTCATTTCTTGGGCAGGCTCTTGAAGCATTTAAAATGTAAACGTTCTTTGCAGGGGGGTGACGAAACTGCTTCTGAGAAACCTTCTACAAAAGAGTCAGATGCCACAGAGATGGATGTAACTCGTAATTCGTTTTTTGCCACTCCAGAGGTTTATGCTTCAAGCTTTTTATACAAAATTAACAATGATAAACTATGCTCCCATCGCCCCATCAGAATTTAAGAGTAAATATTAAACGACTGTTGTCCTTGACTTTTTACCCTTTATTTTGAGAGTAATTATGAGCTATGGATGGGAAGAATTGGTATTTCACATGTGATAGGAATCTGGCTTAGTAGGTTAATAATAAGAAATAATAATAATAGTAAGTGTAATAATAATAGTAGTATAAATATAAGGGGAGGAGAGGAAAATAGTTAGGCAAGTATTCAGTTGGATTTGGCTAGGCTAGGAGATTGAGAATCTCAAATTGTCCATTGTATTCCATCTGTAAATACATCTTTCATCAATAAACACTTTCTTGATCTATTTCTTGATCAATTTCATACCGATTCTCTACAATTCTAAGTCAGAATTACCAGTGTCTAACATTGGTATCAGAGCCAGTTAATAATAAGAAATTATAATAATAGTAAGTGTAATAATAATAATAGTAGTAGTATAAATAGAAGGGGAGGGGAGGAAAATAGTTAGGCAAGTATTCAGTTGGATTTGGCTAGGCTAGGAGATTGGGCATCTCGAATGGTCCATTGTATTCCTTCTGTAAATACATCTTTCATCACTAAACACTTTCTTGATCTCTTTCTTGATAAATTTGTTACTGATTCTCTACAATTCTAAGTCAGAATCACCAGTGTTCTAACAACATCAACAACAACAACGTTCAAGCCTTATTCTTGAAAGAGATTGGTTGGCTACTATATGAAATTGGAACTAAAAAAGATCATCATCATTACCCCAGTGCCACAAAGGCTCTCACCTACGGTGGGGTAAGGGGGGTCAGATGCACACAGTCTTACCCCTGTACTTAAGCACAAAGAGACTGTTTACGAATGACCCATAGTGAAAATCAAGTCGAAAATTGCATAGATTGACTGTTACTTCATAACAAAGAAGCGCAGACAGTTTAGTGAGCCATTTTGCTTTATTCCATCATATTCCCAAGCCAAAAAATAAGGAGTCTTTGGCTCCATTGAAAATGATGGAAAGGTGAAACTAAAAAAGATAAATAAAATAAAATGATAAGATATGATTAAAAGATAAAAGGATAATATGAGATAATATGACTAACAAAATAAAAAAGAATAAGATAAAGATAAAAAGATAAAGATAAAAAAGATAAAATAAAAAGATAAAGAAGATAAGAAAGATCATCATCATCATCATCACCCCAGTGCCGCAAAGGCTCCCACCTATGGTGGGGTAAGGGGGGTCGGATGTGCGCGGTCTTACCCCTGTACTAAAGCACAAAGAGACTGTTTCCGAATGACCCATAGTGAAAATCGCGTCGAAAATTGCATAGACGGACTGTTACTTTATAACAAAAAAGCGCAGACAGTTTAATGAGCCATTTTGCTTTATTCCATCTTATTCCCAAGCCAAAAAATAGCAAGTCTTTGGCTCCATTGAAAATGATGGAAATGAAGATAAGAAAGATAAAAAGAAAAAAAGATAAAAATATACAAATATAAAATTAGATCAATCCTCCTCACGTTCTCTCCCTCCAGTTTCACTCTCTCCAAAGTCATAAGTGAGAAATGTGACGGTGCAACCCTAAAAAGAAAATATATTCTGGGACCTACTAAATAGTAAAGTGTGGAGAACAAGATGGGGCGAAGGGAGTGTTGTACATGCCCATATCAGATCTTCAGTTGCTAAAATGGAAACTTTGGCTGTTGCTTTTACAGTTTAGCTAAAAATGTCTTAGTGTATTCTGCAATTCACCCATATCTGCATCCTCATGTCTAGTGTTAGATTGAATATTAGAAGAGATCACACCATAACTATGGCTGCTAAAGACTGGAATTATCGTAATAGTTAAAAATCTTGCAACAGCTATGCACCCATGTGCACCAGTGTAAGAACATACCCATTGTTGAAGCTCCTAGCTTCCCACACAATCGATGGTTTCTAAGGGGGAGCATATAATCTACGCCACCTTTCCCTTGACTTTTGCAAAGAGGTGGGTTTGAACTCCGGGCTTTTAAGACTATAGTGGAGAGAGTGCGAGACTGCACCATGATAATATTTCTGAATAAAATGTATGCATCTAGATTGATTATGATGATTATGAACATTAAAAATATAATTTTTTTTGGTAGAACCCTGGCTACTTGTATTTTAGGAAGAAAAGGCGTGTGTATTTCTCTAATTTAAACTTATCACTCACTTGAACTCATAAAAATGTTATTCTTGTACAAGCTCTTATACTTCCAATGTTCGACACAATCACCCTTGTCTCTTGGAGTTGGGAGGAATGATCTTTCTTAAGCTATTTTCACCTTTTTATCAAAATTGTTCTACATTATTATGGTTACACGTATAGATAGAAATATTAATTATAACAAAAATGTATCAAATTGTATTTTTTGTATTTTTTTCATAATAATATTCATCCTCACCCCTCCATTGAACGTAAGATCATCCTAACTCTTCCTTCCCCTCTTTCTTTTAAACCAAAATGGCAAAAGCATATTAAGAAAGAAGATAATTGGAATGGAGTTCTCCGACCCTAACCATTGTGTAATTTCTGCAGAGAAACCGAAAAGGTGGTAAGCAGGAACTGAAGGAGTCTGTGCAAGAGCTTGCTGCCCGAGCAGCTAATTATGCCAAAGCTGAAGCTGCAAAGAACATAGCACCACCAAATTCAGCCCATCAGTTTGAGGTTTCTTGGCGCGGGCTTGCGGGTGACCATAGCCTACAAGCTCAATTGCTGAAGGTCTCTTCCAGACTATCTGCCTCTTTAAGTCGATCACTTTTTGACATTACAATTTTACCATTTTAACTGCATTGTTTTTTGGCTTTATATTGTTCACCTTTTATTTTTATAATCTGTTCAGGTAACGTCACCCACATCATTGCCACATATTTTTAAGAATGCATTGTCTGCCCCTATACTTTTGGACATTGTCCGCTGTATTGCAACATTTTTCAGGCAAGCAGTGAAGTAGATGTGCAATTTCCCCTTTTTGGGCTATACAACCACCATTGCCACATATTTAGTGCCTATGTGCCTTTACTTTGATGAGCAGGGAAGATGAAAATTTGGCCCTTGGGTACTTGGAAAATCTGCCAAAAGTCCCAAGATTTGACATGATCATCATGTGCCTATCATCTTCGGATAAAGCTGGTATGTCTTTTGTGAACATGTTGAAGTTGGACTGCATACCATTTAATGTTGTGCCCATTGTTTATGTAGAGGTAAATTTGGTTAAAAAGAGTGAATGCGTTGAATTTGATGGTTTTGTGGCTGAAAGGTGCACATTCATACATAAGTTGATTTACGTTGGAGGGCCTACTTGAGGATTTGGGTTTGCCTTGATACTGGGCACAATTTTACTGGGCCTATAAGGGCACATTAAATGGTATGCATACTGGGCACAACATTAAACAATGGGCACAATTTGCCAGTATGCCATTTGGTGATTCAAGCCAAGAGTAAATTCTGCTCTATAAAGAAAACAATCGATTCCACTAATGCACACTTGAGTTAGTAATTTGCATTTTGCGGTATGGTATTGTGATAGCGTAACCTTGTCTTTTTTCTTATCACCATTGACGACAGAACTTTTGAAGATGTGGGATGAAGTATTTAGCAGGGGAACTTCAGTGCATGCCAAAATCTTACATGCACTACGCTTGAAGTATGGCCTGAATCAATCCGGTTAGGGCTCTGTCTTGGTGAGTGGTGACTCGAGCATAGTTTTGCACATTAATCTTTCAAGGTTGTATACTTGTATCACTTCCATATTTGTAACACTGGGGATCCTAATGAGCAGAGGCGGAACCAGAACAGTTTCTAAGGGGGGGCGACAAAGTATCTCAAAATGAGTTAAAACATTTATTATCTACTCCTTCCGTCCCTAAATAAACTTTCATTTCGCTTTTCGAGGGTCAACTTAAATCACATTTAAACTCTTACTTTATGTATCAAAATTTTATAAAAAGTGAATTATTTTTTGCAAGCTTTGTAGCGGGTTTGATGTAGTTTCTGAATATGTAAATTTTATTTTCTAAAAATAATCCGAGTTTTCACAGGGATCATTTAACTTTATCGCTGGTCAAACTTCGTAACCCGCAATTGGAAGTTTAATATGAGACGGAGGTAGCTAGTATATTGTACTAGTATGATTTACGGTAAAAATGACAAAGTGAACGTGACACTTTAGGGTATATAATATATGGTTGAAATTTGAGTATAATAAAGTGAAATGTTGTAAATCACATATTTGTTTTCCAAAAAAGGAAACGTGACACTTATTTTGAAACAACCCGAAATGTTAATAAGACAGGTAAATTAAAATGATAAGGAGGGAGTAATTTCTTGTACTTGATTTCTAATGAGACAATCAATGACAATATCACACTCACTCAACTCTAGATCAACAACAATATCATTTAGATTAAATTTTGAAAATGTCTTTCCCTATTATTCTGTACTTTTTTCATTAGTTCGTTTAGAATGCCCATCACTCATATTATAAAATATGCATAGAGATAATCTAACGAATTTTGAAATTAAAAAACACGGAGTAATAAATTGTTAGAAGATGAATCACATACCCATCAAAGTCTAAAATAAATAAAAAATATTCTAACAATTCACATATTAATCATTTTTATTTTCTTAGGTTATTTAGATTAGTAAAACAAATTAAATGAGTGGACAAGTTAAAAAAAATTCCGTAATTGAGTAAACAAGACACACATTCAAATTAAAACAAATTAAAAATTATACAACAAAAATCAAACCTGCAGAAGCCCATAGCCTCACCACGCCTGCCCTGACATTTTTCTCAATCAATTTCTTGCTTAATGTGTGTCTTCAACTTTCATTTAGTCTTAAAACAGGGAATTAAACATGTAACTGAGTAAACAAGACACAATTAAATTAAAACCTTTATAATTGGTCGTGACTCGTGAACCGAGTTTTAAACTTTCAACCTTGGTTAGTTAAACATATGACATTTTTTTTCAGCCTTGGTTAGTTGGTTATAGTAAAAGGTGATAAGCATTTAGTCTTCGACGTCGTTTCATTTTGTTTGTATCACTTGAGCAACGGCGCCGTTTTGTTAAGTGACAAAAAGTCAAAAACAAAACAGATCATCAGCAAATTGAGACGCTGGCGCCTGTATAGATCTGGAAGACTGCCGTAGCCATGGAAAACGAGGGCAAGGTGGAAGACGACTGGGGGCGGAATGAAATTAATACCTCAACATTTCCGGCGAAGGGGTGGCGCCAGCACCGGCTCGCCCCGGCCTGGTTCCGCCCCTGCTAATGAGTGGATTTCCGCAATTCTGCTTGACGCTTGTGATTTCACTTGGGATTTCTGTGAGACTGGTGATGCCACTTGGGATTTCTTGTCAATACTTGTTGTTGTCGTTGATAATAATAATAAGATAGTATAAGGCTACTTGCCTACTTCATTTCCATGCCTGCACTGGTGCAACCAGTGGAGGACCTAAGGTGGGGCTAGGTGGGGCACGTTCCCCCGCTTCGAGCCCGGAATTTCAGTAGTAGTCCTTAGGATAAAAACGGGTGCCCCAACTTCATACCAGTATTTGATAAAAAAAAAAAATACCAGTATTTGATAATTAAGATACTAAAATGTTACAGTTATATAAATAAAAAATTAATACAAAATATTTAAATTTTAGCTGAATTAAAATAAAATATATAGAATTATAAAAACATTAAAAAAATAACTAAAAATTAAAAACAAAAAGTAACAAAAAAAAAGTTAAAATGCAAAAAAGTAGCCAATGTGCGGGCAACTAAAAGTACGGAGT
Source organism: Cuscuta epithymum (assembly GCA_945859915.1). Lineage (NCBI taxonomy): Eukaryota > Viridiplantae > Streptophyta > Magnoliopsida > Solanales > Convolvulaceae > Cuscuta > Cuscuta epithymum. Next base: position 239,853 of record CAMAPF010000272.1, on the reverse strand, counting down.
ATTAAAAGTCTAAAAACCCACTAACATTTGGAAGACTAGAATGATAAAAGCCGAAGTTCTCCCATTTCTGTGAGTCAAAGCTACTGAACCTTGCGGAGTTATATTCATGTGATTTTTCATTTATTGATCGAATGGAGCTGAAAGAGCAACTCCGGGTGTGGATATATGAAATGAGAACAAATGAGTTATTTTCTGCCGTACAAAAACTATTGGTGAAGTTTGTTAGAAGATGGTTGAGTTTAAAGTTCACAATTCTTTTCACTTGTGATATCGTTTGATTGAGTTGCCTTTAGTGTTACTGTGTTACCAGTTGCAACGGCCATTGTTGAAAGAGCCTTCTCTGCGATGAATAATAGCAAGACAAATCTCGGCAATAAGATGGGAGATGACTATCTTACGGATTGCTTGGTGTGCTACATTGAGAGAGATGTGTTTAGAAGCATCGATAATGAAACTATTATGCAACATTTTCAGAATATGAAAATTCGTAGGCTCGATTTACCAAAGTTGCAGCAATGAATTATTTAATATGTAATTTAACTATTTTGTACTCCCTCCGTCCCATAAAATTCTTCCCACTTTCCTTTTTGGGTCGTCCCAAAAAATTCTTCTCACTTATCATTTTTGGACAATTTGTGTGGTTCACATTCATTTCACCTTTTTCTTACACAACCACAACCATACATTTCCACTTTATTCCACTTTCTTAATCTTCTTGCCAAGTCAAAGTGGGAAGAATTTTCTGAGACGGAGGGAGTATAATTTAATATATATATTTTTTACCATTTTTATTACATTTGGAGTTTTTATTATAGACTAACTTTGATGCCTAGTGTGCCCCCGCTCTCACAAATCTCTGGGTTCGCCACTGGGTGCAACACCCTTCCGGTACAAACACAATGGACATGATTCGGTGGGCCTAGCAGGGGTGATGGCGGCTATGGTGGATATGATAGCGGTGAAGACACCGGTCACCGGTGAGCACTAGGGATAGTGCCCCTACTAGGCAGGGAGAGAACCCTTGTGGTACATATGACATTTCTTCAACTTTTTTTTAACAAAAGAGGCTTATATTATATCATCATGAACTCGGAGAATATTCAAAGGATAAACACTCCCATTTCGATCACAAATTATATGATTAGACATAGAATTATATATGTAGCAATAATTCGCTAACCACTCAACGGATAACTTGAGGCCTATTGTGGTAAAAAAAAGAGGATGCTCCACGAAGCACCCACCAAATAGATGCTCCACACCACAATCATAACAAAAATCATCCTAGAGTTTTGACTAATAAAACAAAAACCAAAACAATAGTACTTGAAACTAATCTTGGACTCGGGTCGGGCCGCCCGGCCCGAAACCGGCCTGAGACCGGTACTGTTTGGGCCCGGCCTGGCCCGACCCGGTGACCCGCTACAGTCCGGTTCGGGTAGGCTCGGTCCGCTGGTTAGGGAAGGGCGGGCTCGGGTCAGCTGAATATGGAACCGAGCCGGGCCCGGTTCGGACTTTATTATTACCACCACCACCACCACCACCACCACCACCACCACAATGACACCAGTTTCCTCTACCGCCTTGACAGTGACCTTTGCCGCCCCACAAATGACATCAATGACCTCCACCTCCTTCGTAGTGACCTTCACCACTCCTACGACAGTGACCTCCGTTTCCCAGGCAGTGACCACCTCTCCCCCACCATGCACACAACCCTGCCCCACCAGCCCAACCTAATTAGCCCCCAACTTTCCAAAACTCCCCTTCTAGCTGCCGCATAACTCACCCTGCAAGCATAGCCACCGCCCAACCTTAAACGCACCACCGCGCTACTGCCCAATATTAAACGCGCCTCCCCCAACCTTAAACGCACATCCGCGCCACTGTCTGCTTGATTGGCGAAGCACAAACCTTTATTCCAAATCAACGAGGAATGAATCGAATCTGTCCACTCCCCCTTTAGATCTTAGTCGCCGAGTGAAGGTGATAAAGAAATAGAAGAAGAATAGAGATAACAGGATGTGACGTGTGGAGGTAGAGGCACCAAGTTCTATCTGTGAAGGAGAGGTGTGTGAGGCGAAGCTGATCGTCACCATCACTGGTTGTTGCTGTCGATGTTGCTAGTTCTCGCCGTTATCATCGTTGGACGTTGCCGGCTTCCATTAGTACATCTTGGTTTGTCGCTCAGGAGAGTGTAAATGCAGATGGTTTGTCCTTGATCAATGTCTTGGTTTGTAGTGTTGATCTCTTTTTTATACTTCACAAAAGTGATCTTATTTTTGTCTCGTTAAAACTCTCCAACTCTTATTTTTGACATTGGGGTAATTAGAATTGATTGTGCTTCTTCTTTTTTAAAAGTGGAACCAGAATCCATTTTTTTACAAGCTGATCTCTCCCAGCTTCTAAAAAGGGGTAATTTGAGTTTGCACCCCATTTTGTTGTTCAAATTGGACTTTGCACCCCGTTTTTATAAATCTTTGTTTTTGCACTCCAATCCCATATGAAAAGACAAAAATACCCCTCCATTAACAATTGTGTTGGCGTTCAACATATTCCTGATTGAGGGCATTTTGGTCTTTTCATATGGGGTTGAGGTGCAAAAACAAATATTTTTAAAACGGGGTGCAAAGTTCAATTTTGACAATAATATGAGTGCAGACTCTAATTACCCCTTCTAAAATACTGTTTCAAGAAATAATTTGAAATCTTTAAAAGTATTTTTACACTTTCACGCAAACATTCTAATACGCCCTATACACGTGGTATCTAAATAGTTTTAAGGCAGTGTTTGGTTCATGGTGATATCTTATAGAGGGCGGAATCTCATGCCTGAAATGTGAGATACTTGTGTTTGGTTCGCGGGTTTGATTTTTTTTGGGAATGTTACATTCCTAAAAGTGAAAAAGGTGATCACATTACCAGGCATGTCATGTAACACCCCGGCCCCGCGGGACCCGAGGTAGTTACTCCGGACCAATAGTACTGTCCTCACAAACCGCCACTAGCCTTTTACGCGCACTTTGTCCTCACTCGTGCGCGCCCTGAGAAACTTCCCAGGGGGTCCACCCATCCCAAGACTACTCCCGTGCGAGCACGCTTAACTTTGGAGATCTTGGATAATGAGCTCCATTAAAAGGAGATGCATCTTGTTGGTATGAGTAGTACTATTAATCCTCTTAAATTAATCTTGGGTATTACATGTCAAACCCACCAATGCCTTAGGTTTTGTAAGATACCTGGTGGCTTATTAATTTTCTTCCCAAAAAAAAACATGCTTCATTAATCGACATATCTAGGGGTGGACCGGGCCCGGTCCTGTTCTGATTCCGGGTTGGGCCCGGCTGGGTTTGGCTTTTTGGGAATGTAGCCCGGGCTCGGCTGTTGACCGGTACCGGTTCGGGCCGGTCTACTCGCTCGGGTAACAGGCCAGGCCGGGTAACAGGCCAGGCCGCCGGGTACAGTTTTTTGAAATTCATGTTTAAAAATTAATTCAAGAAGTGCTACATATAAAAAAACTTAAAGTATATTTATTTGAAACATGAACTACAATTGATAATTGAGAAAAAAAATTAAAACATGAAATACATTTTCTAATAAATAATAATCAACCGGAATCTCTGCCACCGTCAGTTGTTGTTTCCTCCATAAAGTGTTGGGTGGGGGTGATGCTAAGTTCTTGAGTTCTACGTTGGGCCTTCAACCAGTCGTGGTAGCAAACAAGCATCTCAAGAGAGTTTGCGCTCAATCTCGTTCTATAATCCGTTAGGACGTTGGCGGCCGCACTAAATACTTGTACTACGACAACTGTTGAAACCGACATTGATAGCACTTGCTTAGCCCTCTTTGATAAAATCGGGAACGTTCTTTCTTTTATCCTTCCATCACTTTAGAATGTCAAAGTCATCATCTTCTTCATAATCAACAAGAAATGTTAGATACATAGAAAGCTCCTTAACTGAGCTTTATTTGTTCAACAACGGGAGTTGATTAACTTTTTTTCATAAGATTGCCAAATGTAGATTTCAAAAATGATTTTCCTTTAAATGAAGATGTTTGTGTCTGGGGAGGGGGTGCATTTCCATATTGTGCATGAAACTCATTAAATAGTTGATAAGTTTACTGTGTTAAGAAACAAATATTTAAAGGGCATTCAAATAATTCACCAAATATGCAATATAAGATATCATTCAACCAAACAACTTAATGTGACATTCCCTTAATCGTAACCAAACAGAAATGGGCTATACATTAATCACATTCTCATCTATCTAACATACCTAGTGATCTAACATTCCCATGGTATTCCGACATTCCTTGAACCAAACATACTCGTGTTAACGAGCCGAGCCGAGTTAGATCCATGTCTCTAATAGGGCTGTTAACGAGCCGAGCCGAGTCCGAACACCTAAAGCTCGAGTTCGGCTCGATAAGGAATTAATAGTGTTCGGGTTTGAGCTCGAAGCTCGGAGAGCTTTACAAATGAGGCTCGTGTTCGGCTCGATAGGCGTTCGATGTTCGAACCGAGCGCTCGATAAGCTCGATAAATATGGTCGAATTTAAAATTTTAGGTGATGCTCGTTAATAGGCTCGTGCTCGAATGATTCAATAAGTATTCGGTTCGTTAATAAACATATTTAAATTCATAAAATTATACTAATTATATTTAAATTGTGATTATATATAAATTATATTTTTAATTTCAGGGTGTTCGATAGGCTTGAGTTCGAACCGAGCCTAATACTACTATGTTCGAGCTCGGCTCGATTAATTTTTCAAACTTAAAACTCAGCTCGGGTTGGAGTTCGAAAGCTCGTTAAGCTTGGCTCGTTAGGTTCGAAACCGAGCTCGAACTCGAATAGTTCGATAAAGAGTAAATTCCCTAACTGGGAGTAAAACTTAACATAAGTGCAAAATTAGGCGTTCAAAGTTCCGTCTAATTTCGTAGGAGTAAAAGTTACATGAGTTGACGTAAGTACCCTTAATGAATGTTCACCCTAATTGAGTTTTTACAAAGATAAAATAAAATATATAATAAAATAAAAGCCAGTTGTATACAATAATGATTGCTTTGCTCAAATACGACCACTGCTTGCACCTCGCCGCCGCACATTGCCTGACACCAACCACTGCCTGCACTAGACGCTGATGCCGCTACAAGATGCCGCCGTCGGTTACCATTGTTGCTGTCTACGCGGCGATGCCACCATCTACATCGTTGCCGCCGCCTCATCCGGCGGCATCGCCGCCTCATCCGGCGGCATCGCCGCCCTAATCCAGTGGCATCCCCCCTAATCCGGCGGCATCACCGCCGTCATCGACGGTGTCATTGGCCTCACTTCTCACACAGCGCAGCACCACCGCCTCCTCCGATGAAATTTATGTAGATCTCTGTTTCTGGGAGACAACTTTATTAAGAGCTTCTTAATGCCATCTCGATGCAATGCTTTCAAGAACAGAAAAAATTAGTTATAGTGTCATCTTAAGGACATATTGTCATCCATGTTATGGAACTAATTGTCAAAAAATACTAGTTGTCACTAATTGTCAAAAACATGATATTATAATTTTGTGATGACATTAATTACCAAAAACAAGACATTTTAAAGCCATCTTAAAATGTCATTATAAGACATTAATATATATATAACTTTGTCATATATAATTGTTAATATATATAACTTTATGGCACTAATTGTCAAAAACATAATATTATAATTTTGTGATGACATTAATTACCAAAAACAAGACATTTTATTGCCATCTTAAAATGTCATTATAAGACAAAATTTATGTCAATTTTTTAAAACATATAAACTGAAATAATTAAAAAATATGTAAGTGATTGTTGGAGCCTCACATTTTTCGATCCAAAAATTACAAATCTAAAATAGAAATTTTCATTTTAAATCTCAATGCTAAAAAAATGAAACAATAGAATGTAGGGGAAAAAACCAAGAGAAGAAAATAGAGAAGAAGAAGAGAGATGAGGAAGAAGATGGAGGAGGAGAATACTTGCCAGAGAAGACCGGTATATCGCCGGAGTTACGACACATGGCCGGAGGGAACGGGAACAACGACCTTATTGATTCAACCTCTTTATGGGACCCCTCTATGATGATTCAATTGCGACAACAACTCAAAAAGCGAAAACAACTCACGGTGCAGAAGATAAATCGCCAATTAACTGAGGAAATCAAGAGACAAGAGTTTCGCCAGAATCCAGATCGAGATGGGAGTATTGCATGTGTTTTGAAATCCATGGGAAGTAATGGGAAATAAAAAGCTTCGTACATATACAGAGAAAAAGAAGAAAAAAAAGCTTCATACATTTGCAGAGAGAAAGAAGAGATATGGTAGATAGTGGTGGAAGGAATAGATAAGAAAGGAGAAATTTGATCGTAGTGCGTGACAGTTTTCTAAGAAGGGTCTTGCTAGAGATACATGTTTTGTGTACACGTTTGGTGTACACATGTCTGTCCTTCATAGACAAATTGTCTGTCACAGGACTTGTCTGTGACAGACAATTTGTCTGTGAAGGACAGACATGTGTACACCAAACGTGTACACAAAACGTGTACCTAAAACATTTTTCTTCTAAGAAAGATATGAAGTAATTATTAAATGAGAAGGGTAAATCTGGAATCGATCAATTTAGACTATCGATAGTCAACTTAAAAACTCCCATTCAAGGAATAAATCAGCAGTAACTCCTAAATTGGAACCTCTTTAGAGCCCGTTTGGAGAACTCTGTTTTCGGCTTATCAGGCTTATCAGCCAGCTTTTTCACCAAACACGTAACTTTTACTTTCGCGCGCTGAATTGTGTAATAAGCCGAAAAAGTAAGGTTGGAGTTACTTTTCTGGCTGTATTGGCTGAAGTTACTGTAGAGGACCATTTTAGCTATTTTTACATATAATTTTTTCTTTAATTTATTAATAAAATATATTTTTAAAATATTTTTTTCTTAAATCAGCAGAATCAGCCAAAACAGCCACTCCAGCCAGAATATCATTAATTTCAGCAGAATCAGCCAAAACAGCCTATTTTGGTGCTACCAAACGGGCTCTTATTGTTTTACTCCTATCTAAGGTATGATCAAAGCTGGGTTCATTAGCCGCCCTAATCTCTAATTTAATACGGAGTACTTTTAATAACTTGGATAAACGGTGTGAAAAAGTACTCCGTAACTTGGATAAACAGAGGAAACAAAGAGATGACATAATTGAAATTCGGACAGACAACGACAAGAGCAAGCTACTTCTTCAATCACGTGATCTCCTCTTTCCTCCATGTACTATCTGTTCAAATTTCTCAACCCCTCTCATTACTGCTCTTGTTTTCTCTCTGATTTCTCAAAAAGCTCCAAGCTTTGCCGGAGAAGATATCCGTTTATGTGGGAGGAGTTCTAACTCCTCAGATCTACCCCTCAAAGGTATTTCCTTTGCATAATGAAATGTCCTTCTCTGTCATACAAAATTGGCGCATTTCTTACTGTTCCTTTCTTACCCTAGCGTCTACTCCCCCTTGTAATGTGTTTGAGGACGTTTGTTTGAGTTAATCTGTTAGTCAGATTTGCTGTAATTTAGAACGTGAGAGTTCAAGATTTCACGTTTGTTTAAAAGTTTACGAGCTAGGAATGTTGAAATGTTGATGCCACGAGAATGCGGTGCTACTGTACCATCTATTCTTCTTGTAGAACTCATAAAAATACTTTGATTTAGTTTAGAACCCTTACCTTAGTATATGCTATAACAGAGAGAACAATACTATAAACCATAAAGGTTTACTTAACAAGGTGAGCTTACCTAGGATATTGATCACGCATTTATGAAGTGGCCATCAGATTGTAAGTAACTGTCTGTCAAACACTGCATTGATTCATGATTTTGACTAGGCGGTACTCCCTCCCTCCTGAAGTGTTCTTGTTTACTTGTTGGCTTGTCCAAGAACAATTCTCCTCTTTCCTCTTTACAAAAGAAGTATCAACTATGTGGTAAAATAATGTTTTACTTATTTCTATGTAAACCTCAACCACACATTTTTCTTTTCAATTTTTCGACCACACTCGCAAGTATGCCAAGTCAAAAGAAGTAAGAGTATTTTCTACGACGCCATATAGAACACCATTATAGTTGAGGTAGAAAAACCAACACATAGATTTGCTGGCAATACTTAATTACACATTCCTCCCCTGATGTCCTTTTCTGAAAGTATGACATGAAAGAATGTTTTGTTTCCAGTTGTGTATGGATTGATATTTTGCTCAGAAGATGTTTATTCTGGTGCTGTTTTTGAGATACATTTTAGGTTCCTGCGTTTTAATATTATTGTGCACACTTTTAATTTTTTATCCTTCATAGTATCTTGATCTGTGGAACCGATTGTGCTCACATTTGTTTGTTTGGTTGCCATAAACTAATAGGAAAATGGGCTTACTTTCACGCAAGTTATTCCCTGCATGTGAGAGTATGTGCATATGCTGTCCTGCTTTGAGGTCTCGATCTCGACAACCTGTTAAGCGATACAAGAAGTTGCTGGCTGACATTTTCCCCAAATCTGCAGTGAGTGTGCACTATGTTAATGTTATTGTTCTTAGTTAATTTTTTATGTTCTAATGCCCTGAGTTTGATTCTCCAGATCATTTGTAAACATTAAGCAGTATGTTTGATGCATTGCAGGTGGTGATTAGGCAACATAGTAAACATACTTGTTGATTAGTATAATAAGTTTATGAGTTATGATGGTTGGTTGGTCGTCAAATATATAATCACAAGTCACGGGATTATTACTAGTATCAGCTCCCCCCTCAATGTAATAATCCATCGGAATTTTGAAAATTGATATGGTTACTCTGTATCATCCAATTGAAACTGAAGTAATTTGTTAAACAGTGGTTAATTTCTTAAATGTTTGTGTGCGTGTCTATGCCTATAATTTTTTTTCACTCTCATTTTGTTGAGTGCTACAGAATCTCAGTTGCTTCAATGATTTCCAACCCACCTGATATCTATTCATTTAGTGTTACTAATTGAATGCAGGATGGCTCTTCAAATGGAAGGAAAATTGTGAAACTATGTGAATATGCTGCAAAAAACCCCTTCCGCATACCAAAGGTATTGACATTACTGTAGATTTTTCATTGCAACTTTCTTTATTTGAGGAAACGATGGCTTACAGTAAATATGCACAATGTTTATCTTTTCTATTCATACTCTCCGTTTTTAAACACTTAACAGATTGCACAGTGTCTTGAAGAAAGATGCTTCAAAGAACTGCGCAGTGGGCACACCAAATCAGTCAATGTTATTGCAGATGTTTACAATGAGTTGCTTCGCATGTGTCAAGAACAAATGTAATGCTTTAGAAATTTATCAGCTTTCCCTTTTGTAATTAGATATCAACAAAAAGGCAAGGCAAATATAAATGTGACATTCTTTATTAGGTTTTTTCTAGCATCTGGATATTCAATGATTTATATTCTTCTTCTATAATCCTTATACCTGTATTATAAGAATTCCATTCCAAATGCCTGATACTTATCATTAGTTATGATCATACAGGCACATTATGAAACTTGCACTCTAATATTCTTGAATTGATCAAGTAAGATACTGTGCAAGTAGATATTCTATTCCTAAAAATAAATGATTCTAAATCTCAATTACAGGGCTTGTTTTGCGAACAATCTGTTGAATGTTGTGGTTGAAATGCTGGATTCTGCAAAGACAGATGACATCAAGATCATCGGTTGTCTGACCTTTACTAAGTTTATCTACAGTCAGGTGATCTACATGTGCATTCAGTTCATCTTTGGCTTGAAGGTTGTGTTAGCAAGGAATTAAGGATGTATGCATTTTAGATGGAAATTCACTATAGGAAATTTCTGTTTACCGTAATACCTAAAGCCTGTAACAAGCATAAAATGGTTTTATAATGCAAGGAAAGAACTATTTTGAAACTACTGGTTGGATTTATAGCTGATATGTTTCTAGGAGAAATGCAATAAAGCTAGTCACGTGATATAATTCACCACATGACATATGTTGGTCCTGATAAGGTGCTCTAATTGTATTTCTTCGATTTGTTATTGTTTATGGATGAAGAAATGAATAAAGTTATGGGAACACTTGGCAAGCCATCATCTGGTTACCAACTTGAAAGAGATATTTGCCCCCCAATTTTTTATTGATCACTTTGCAGCAAATAGTATCATTTGCTTCAAACAGTGAATTGTTTTGATAGATGTGCTGAATGTTGTTTCCCCCTCCTTCACTTATCACATATGTCAAGAATTACTTTTGTTTGGCTTTGACTATATTTATTTTATTTTCAATGAAGAACAGGTGGATGGAACATACACATATAATATAGAGAACTTGGTCCAAAATGTATGTTCACTAGCTAGGGAGACAGGTGAAGATAATCAAAAGCGCTGCTTGAGGGCATCCAGTTTGCGTTGCCTTTCAGCCATGGTTGTAGAATTCAACTTTAGAGTTTACATTGCTTATCTCTGATTCATTCATCTTATTTGTTTCCTTATCCATTCTATTAGTTGATTGACTTGATTCACATATTAGTCTACTTTTTTGTTTTCTCTAGTTCAACAACTAACTCTATGATTTCTCCAAGCAGGTATGGTTCATGGCTGAGTTCTCTCACATTTTTACTGATTTTGATGAGGTATGCATGCACATATATAAAAATCATTAAATTAATTTAACTAGCAAAGTTTATGTAATACTCCCTCCGCCCCGCTAGAAGGTTCCCGTTGACGGTTTAGGATGCTTGACTGACGATAAAACAACTTAATCCCTGTTCACACTCTGATTATTTTTAGTAAATAAAATTTACATATTCAGAAACTACATTAAAACCGCTACAAAGCTCGATAAAAAATGTAAATTTGATAAAAGTTTGATATATAAAGTAAAAGATTAAAAATGATTCAAGTTGACCATGTGAATAGTGGACGGGAACCTTCTAATGGGACAGAGGTAATATCAGATATCATACTTGTCTATTAATGATTTAAGATGGTATGAGTTCTTCTGTCCCCCCACACTGCACCTCTTTCTGCAGGTCATTGGCCCAGGATGTATAACCAATAAATTTAGTTATTAACATTGTGAAAATATTCTTTAACTTTGTGAAAATATTCTTTAATCTTTGGAATTGTCATGGAAGCATTTTTCCTTGAAACATTTCTGTGAACTATTGCAGATTGTACATGTTACTTTGGATAACTATGAGCCAGATACCCCTAATGAAGATGATGAAAGAGGGGAAGCACACCATAATTGGGTGGATGAGGTTATTAGATCTGAAGGAAGAGATCTTGGGAATGAAAATAGACCTAGCCATCTTGTTAGGAAGCGTCCTGATAAGAAGGATCTCGCTCTATTAACTAGGTTGATCTCTCAATATAAAGGGGATTAGCTTTTTCAGCGGTGTTTTGAAAATCTGCTCATGGCTAATGAAGCAGATTGTCACCCTTTTCTTTTGAAATAATACAGAGTAATAATTTTTGTTTGGAGTTTTTTCTATTCTTTTTCCTATTAATTATTTTTCTTTCATAAATTTTGTCTACAGAGAAGAGATTGAGATGCCAAAAGTATGGGCTCGAATATGTATCCAGAGGATGGCTGATCTAGCAAAGGAGAGTACAACAATGCGAAGAGTTTTAGATCCTATTTTCATCCACTTCGATAGCAAGAAACAATGGGTTCCCCAGACGGGATTGGCATTTATAGTTCTGTCTGATATTTCATACTTATTAGAAAACTCAGGTAATTTTCATGTCATTTTTTTTACTCCAGGGGCGTCTGGGGGAGGAGTACTGGGGGGCCTGGAGTAATAAGGGTTGAGACTCACTCCATTGAGTTTCGAACCCGAGACCTTCCGTAAGGGAGAGTGAGTCGGCGACCAGCTGGGCTGGACCGCTTCCTCTTTCATGTCAATTTATTTTTATGCCGAGTATGTGATAAAAACATTATGTAGTTTCTCAATCCATGACAATGCCACAAGGAATTACTGTATGTCTTAAAACCGTATTAACAGCCCAAAATACCCCCACCTTGACAAGCTTAGCATCTCGACCACACATCTTCCCCACTATCTGACTCCCACCGCCTCTGTCCTTACTGCCCGCTGTTTCTGGCACTATTGAATACTATATCCGCTAATCGGCTGTAAGAAACACCAGAAAATCACAGTAATAACACCAACAAGATTACAAGAACTTTACAGCTTTATTGAGAATGTATAGAGCTACAATGGCCGAAGCCCCCAAAGTATAGAGCTAAAACTCTATCTTCCCAGTTCTGACTAAACAGTCTAACAGCCTACTGGGAAATCCCCCAGTCAATTCTATTTATAGTAAGTGAACAACCACTTACGGTTATTAGCTAATAACAGAACATAACTAATAACTACCCCTCTCCCTCCTTCTTCTAGAATAGACTCTTCCATAATATTTGTCTTCCTTGTTCGGCTGCACTGAGTCTCTAACATAACTCCCCCTTTGAAAATCCAACTTGCCCTCAAGTTGGAAGGTAGGAAATTGTTCTCTGATCACCTGCTCTTTTTCCCAAGAATCTTCATATTCAGGGAGGTCTTTCCAATGCACCAAGACCTCCTTTTCCCCATTCTGATTGAACCTGATTTCCTTCACCCTCTCAGGGACCACCATCAATTCTCCTTCTTCAGTTAAACATTTGGGAAGATCCTGGTAGGAAGCGGTAGGATGTAATACTTTCTTCAGTAAAGAGATGTGAAAAACTGGGTGAATCTGGCTTTCTTCTGGCAGTTTTAGTTTAAAGGCTACATCATTTATTTTCTCTATGATCTCATAGGGGCCATAAAATCTGGGGCTTAATTTCTGGTTAATCCTTTTGGCCAAACTTTTCATTTTATAAGGTTGTATCTTCAAAAAGACCTTATCCCCCACTTTTAACTCCAATTCCCTTCTATTTTTGTCTGCCTGTTGCTTCATTCTATTTTGTGCTTGAGCCAAATGATCCTTCAATTCCTTTAACATAACATTCCTTTCTGCAGTCAGTCTGGATACCTCAGCCACAGAAGTCAGACTCACATCTCCTCTGATTATTGTGGGAGGTTCTTGACCAAATAAGGCTTGATATGGTGTGTGTTTCAAGGATATATGATAGTTAGTGTTATACCAGAATTCTGCCCAAGGTAACCACTTCACCCACTGTCTTGGTTTTCTGCCAGTCATACATCTTAGATAGGTCTCCAAACACTTATTGACCACCTCCGTTTGCCCATCACTTTGAGGGTGGTAAGCAGTGCTATACTTTAGTGTAGTACCAGCTGATTTAAACAATTCAGACCAAAAGGTAGATAAGAATAGACTATCCCGGTCACTCACAATGGATTTAGGGAATCCATGTATCTTTACCACCTCCTGTATAAAGATTTCAGCAACCCCTTTTGCATTATAAGGATGAGTTAAAGGCAAGAAATGTGCAAATTTTGTCATCCTATCAACCACTACCAAAATGGTATCCTTCCCCATGGATTTAGGTAAGCCCCCAATAAAATCCATACTAATATCTGACCATATATGTTCTGGAATGGGTAGGGGATGCAGCAAACCTGCAGGTTTCAATGTTTGGTGTTTGTTTCTTTGGCAAGTATCACACCCCTGCACATAGTCTTTTATGTCATTTCTCATACCGGCCCAATAGAATAGACTGGAGATCCTTTTCATAGTTCTAAAATACCCTGAGTGTCCTCCAAAGGCAGTTTCATGGTATTCCTTGAGGATTCTGGGTATTCTGTTAGACCCTTTAGGCAAAACCAGCTTCCCTTTATAAAAGAGGATCCCTCCTTTTATCTGATAATCCTTCATCAAATCTGGCTGAGATGTAAGCTTCTGTAGAATTTCCTTACATCTTAAATCCTCCAACAGTTCTTCTTCCAAACCAGTCCACTCCTGACATGATACTACTGATAGTGATAAAAAAGCAGGCTTTCTGGATAGAGCATCAGCTGCTTTATTTTCAGCACCAGGTTTGTATTTGATATCAAAATTGTACCCCAATAGCTTAGTGATCCATTTCTGTTGCTCAGGCCCCATAATCTTCTGCTCAGTCAAGTATTTTAAGCTTCTCTGATCTGAATGCACTTCAAATGTTCTTCCCAAAAGGTAGGGTCTCCATTTTTGTACAGCCAAAACCACAGCCATAAGCTCTTTTTCATACACGGATTTACTGTGATGCTTAGGAGAAAGTTCCTTACTCATGAAGGCAATGGGCCTTCCTTCTTGCATGAGTACAGCCCCTAACCCTTTTCCTGAAGCATCAGTTTCAATGATGAACTTCTTGGTAAAATCTGGAGTTGCAAGAACAGGTAATGTAGTCATAGCTTCTTTTAACTGGATAAAAGCTTTGCTAGCCTCAGTTCCCCACTTGTAACTATCCTTCTTCAACAGATTGGTCAAAGGAGCTGCAATTCTGCTATACCCCTTTACAAACCGTCTATAATAACCAGTCAAACCCAGAAATCCTCTCAACCCTTTGATATCTTGAGGTTCTGTCCAGCTCACCATAGCCTCTATCTTACTTGGGTCAGCAGATACTCCTTCTCCAGAAATTATATGACCCAAATATGACAACTGACTCTGGCCAAAAGAACATTTCTTCCGATTGGCTACCAATTTATTTTCTTGCAAGGCTGTCAACACTTTTCTTAGATGCTCTATATGATCCTCTTTTGATTTACTATAAACCAAAATGTCATCAAAGAAAACTAAAGTAAATTTTCTTAAGAAAGGTCTAAGAACTTCATTCATCAATGCTTGAAAAGTTGAGGGAGCATTCGTTAGCCCAAAAGGCATTACAACATACTCATAATGTCCCTCATGTGTTCGAAAGGCTGTTTTATGGGCATCAGCTTTCTTCATTCTTATCTGATGATATCCTGATTTCAAATCCAGTTTTGAGAACACTTTAGCTCCTCCTAACTCATCTAAAAGTTCTTCTATAACTGGTATAGGAAACTTATCTGGAATAGTCACCTTATTTAATGCTCGATAATCACCACAAAATCTCCACCCACCATCTTTTTTCTTGGCCAATAGTATGGGGCTGCTGTAAGGGCTGTTACTGTGTTTGATAATCCCAGAAGAAAGCATTTCTTGTATAATCTTTTCAATTTCATTTTTTTGATCATAAGTATACCTGTATGGCCGCAGATGAGGTATACTGGCTCCCTCTATAATATTTATGGCATGGTCACATGGTCTTTCTGGAGGTAAATCCCACACTGATTTGAAGACTTCAGGAAACTCACCAATTATATTGTTCCAGGTTTCATCCTCCTCTAGATTGGACTGAGAATTCTGCTCTTTACCTTCACAAAGCAACAAGTAGCCATCTCCTGTATTCTGCAAAATGTGAGTGATAGACTTCAATGAAACTTCCATCTGATTCAAGGTTATATCTCCCTTGATAGTATACACCTGATCCTGTCTTCTCCATTTAAGAATTTGATTCTGGAAGTTGACTTCCATATCTCCAAGATCTGTTAACCACTCCATTCCCAACACCACATCTATTCCACCCAAGTCCAAAATGTAGAATTGCTGTACAATCTGGTTGCCTTGTATCTCCAAAGCTACCTCTTCACATCTGCCATTGTTGGGAAGAAATTTCCCATTCCCTATCTGCACCTTGTAGCCTTTAATACACCTATAAGGTATCTGCCATGTGTTCACCAATCTTTGAGAGATGAAATTGTGAGTAGCCCCACAATCAATCAGAATATTCACTTGTTTCTGATGATTTCCCCATCTGATGTTACCCAGAACCTTGAAAGTTTTCATGGATGGAATCCCTTCTTGACTCAGGACAGATAATTTCAGTGTTTTAGCTTCCATTTTTGTTTCTTCCTCCTCTCCTTCATCACTATAAGTCATGTCAGATTCTACTTCCCCTTCAGATTGTTCAACCAACATCATTTTAAAGCTTTTCATACTACAAACATGGCCTCGGTTCCATCTGTCCCCACATTTGAAACAAAGTCCTTTTTTACTCCTTTCCAACAACTCATTCTGTGACAATCTAGGGCCTAATTTCTTAGAAATAGAATTAGATCCCTCCTCCTGCCTCCTATTATCAACTGAATCCTTCACTGATGGATTGGTAGAGGCCTGGTTGTAAGTTTTTCTACTGCCATCTCCCCAATGATTGTAACCTTGTTTCCCCGCGTTGCTGCTCTTCCACACCTTCTTCCCTTCTTCCTTATTTCTCCTAGACATTATTTCAAAATTCTTATTCTCAATCAATAGAGCTGTATCCATGATTTCTGCCAAATCTCTTGTGCTGTAAAGCTTCAATTCAGCTCTAATGTCCTTCTTCAAGCCATTTAAGAAAATACCTCTTGTAACCTTCTCACTTAGATCGCCTTGAGATGCTATAGCCATCTCAAATTGTTCTCGGAACTCCTTCACAGTTCCCTTTTGCTTTAGACCTAATAGAGGTCCCAACGGATTACGTACCAACTCTGGTTGGAATCTTCGCGTTAGAGCTTCCTGCATGGCGTCCCAATTCCTTTCTCTCGTCTGATTCTCCCACCACTGAAACCAACTCAGTGCGCGGTCTTCCATAGCAACCACCGCAACATCCAACTTCTCGTCTTCCTCAATCTGATTGAGACGAAAATATCTGTCGATTCTAACCAACCAACCGTAGGCATCATCTCCATTGAACAATGGCAAATCGATCTTCCTTCCTGTTCGGCGACGAGGATGGTGTTCCCTGTGATGTCTGTGATTATGGTGTGATGAATGATCTGAGTCTCCCTCCGATACGTCATCATTCTCTGAATGGCGTGATCGATGACGGTGAGAAGTGCGATGCGAAGCTGAGGAGGCCTGCGACCTACTTCGCGCACGACCTGGAAGGCGACTTTGGATATCCGCAAGAC
This sequence comes from Cuscuta epithymum, assembly GCA_945859915.1. NCBI lineage: Eukaryota > Viridiplantae > Streptophyta > Magnoliopsida > Solanales > Convolvulaceae > Cuscuta > Cuscuta epithymum. The sequence goes on along the minus strand of CAMAPF010000272.1, from coordinate 222,903 downwards.
TCGCCTGCATAGCTACCATCATCGTCTCCAGTGTTTCTTGCCTTGCCGCTGATTCTCTCTGATTCCTGGCCATATCAGTAAAGTTTCGCTCCATGTCTGTCATTCTTCCGTCCATCTTAGCACGAGTATATCTCATCCAGAGATCGTCGTGCTCTGATACCACTGTAAGAAACACCAGAAAATCACAGTAATAACACCAACAAGATTACAAGAACTTTACAGCTTTATTGAGAATGTATAGAGCTACAATGGCCGAAGCCCCCAAAGTATAGAGCTAAAACTCTATCTTCCCAGTTCTGACTAAACAGTCTAACAGCCTACTGGGAAATCCCCCAGTCAATTCTATTTATAGTAAGTGAACAACCACTTACGGTTATTAGCTAATAACAGAACATAACTAATAACTACCCCTCTCCCTCCTTCTTCTAGAATAGACTCTTCCATAATATTTGTCTTCCTTGTTCGGCTGCACTGAGTCTCTAACATCGGCCTGGACTACCTGACCATTCACTTCCAAAAAACCCAAACAAAGATACAAATATGTAGATTCAAACTTGATATGTTTTAGTTTTACATGTGGTAATAATATCTGATTTGGAACTAAAATGTAAATATCCATATTTTTTGTAACATTTCTGGATATTTAGCTTTAAAATACGAAAATTTCCTGAAAAATTACCTATTTTCTCTCTATCTCAAGAGAAAACATTTGTTAGAGTTCACACATTCCTTTTCCTTTCACTACTACACTTTTGAGTGGAATCAGAAGTAGTCCCTGTGTGCCTCATTGGTTCTACATTACTGCCTACTATTGCTTTCTGTCTCATTTCTTTTAATACATTTGGACAGATTATGCTATGAAAGATGAAATTTGATGGCATGAAGTAAGATCTTATGATGCAGGAAATTTGAAATGTTTTTTTTTCTTATATCAGGGAATCACCAACTGATTCTAACAGGCGTAGTTCGACATTTGGACCACAAAAACGTAGCACATGATTCTCAAGCCAAGTCATTCGCCATCCAAACTGCCACAGCATTAGTTCATCAGATGCGTTTGGGAGGTGGGGTTTCAGATATTGGATATGTGAATGACTTGTGCCGGCATTTGCGTAAAAGCCTCCAAGCAACTGTGGATTTGTCCAAAGAGGAGTTAGACTTAAACGTTACTCTTCAGATGTCCATTCAAGAATGCTTACTTGAAACTGCCAAAGGGGTAATTACTTTCGCAATAATGAAGTCTTTCCGCTCTGGGATTTTATCTTAAATCTGAATAATCATTTTTTGGATAGATTTCTGATCCACGACCACTGTTAGATATGATGGCGATGACATTGGAGAAGCTTTCACCTCATAAAATAGTTTCCAGAGCAACAATGGGGTCTTTGATCATCCTTGCACACACAATCTCAATAGCATCCTTGTCTTTGAATTTTCAGCAGGTTGAAAGCTCTAAGATTTGTTTAGCACTTATGCTCTTTATCTCAATGCTTGCTTCATTGTAGTTGTTCAGACTTTTGGCCTCAGGTTCATTTGTCCGAGTATATCCTCACTGGCTCATTCTTCGGTGAAGCATCATCATAAAAAACCTTTCCTAGATTAAACCCAGTCTAGGCACTAGGATGTCCTTGGCTGCCTATGTTTTTTCCCCCATAGGCCCTGCTTACCTCCGCTTATGGCTGCTTACACTGTGAGTATTGGCACAATGGATTTAACCGGGATGATGACTTAATCGATCAGCCATCAAGTCATATTTATTTTGACTAATTTTAAACATGACTAATTCGCCCAACCAGACATTGATTTAGGCACTTTGACATTCAACACCGAGTCCCTGATATACTTCTTCCGATTAGATGTCTAGTAAACCATTTGTTCCTAAGAAATCGAGAGGGAATAGACGTGTCTTAACAAATGAGATTACTTATTGATAAGGCAACCAAAAATAACCTTACATTGATGGAAAATCAGCACACAAGGTAAACAGGCCCTTACACAAATACATCTTAATCCAGGCTGTCGCTTTAGTACAATTGGACATCTTAATGGAAAAAGTAAATTATTCTTTATCCAAACCTCTTGCTAGGCACTTGGTCGCAGTTTGTCTTCTGGTTTGCAGCTAATGCTTTTTTACTTGATATTGTCTTACTATGGAGCACATACTTGAGTATCCATATGGGTACACCAGACAGAATAAAAAAAGACACTAGTAAAACCGTCCTACTTGAGAGATAATCTGGTAAAGTGAACTGCATCTCGCTTGTCTGAATTGAAATAGTGCCCAAAGCAAATATCCCCCAAGTAACACGGAAACAGGAATCGCGAGAAGCATAAGTCTAAAAAATATAGGATACGAAACATGGGGGAAATGCGTAAATACAAAAAAATATAAGAATACAATTTTAAATAGTTTTTAATATATGTACACATGTTTTTTCATTTATATTTATGCACATATTTTTTTTCCGTATGATTTGTTTAGTAACCCATTTTTCCATCATTTCCATTGGAGCCAAAGACTCACTATTTTTTGGCATGAGAATGTGATGGAATAAAGCAAAATGACTCACTAAGCTGTCTGTGCTTCTGTGTTATGAAGAAGCGTGTCAGTCTATGCAATTTTCGACGTGATTTTCATCATGGCCTCATGGGTCATTTGGAAACAGTCTCTCTGCGCTTTTGTACAGGGGTAAGGTTGTGTACATCCGACCTCCCCTTACCCCAGAGTATATAGCCTTTGCGGCACTGGGGTTATGTCTTTTTTTACTTGTTTACTAACCCAATAAAACACTCTACATATTTAAGTTTAGAAATCATTACATATGAGTACATAATTAAACATAAAATGCAATATGGTTCTAGGCTTCTAGCAATGTATTGCGTTTTGAATGGTCACAATTTTGCTAGGAAGAAATACCACAAAAATTTACTAAATTTTATAAGAAAAAAAGTGTAATATGGTTAATTGCTATTTCAACTCATTCTTAATGTGTAATTTTTATACGACTATAAGAGTTCATCAAATTTGTTTACGGTTGTATCAATTTGTGCAACCAATTCACTTCTAGGTTGTTCAAAGTCTTATGGTATTTAATACGACAGTACTTTTTTGTTACAAGTTTTTTTTTTCCCCGGGGCAGATGGAGTAGTTTATGAACTAAACCTGACTCAACACCCTTTATTTTTCTTTTAACGAACCAATAATTGTATTTATTTGACATTTGTTATATTATAAATATAGGTGTTCCCTGATGAGCTGTTTATTCAGCTTTTGAGAGTCATGCTTCATCCCGATGTTGGAATACGTATTGATGGGCACCATATCTTTTCTGTTTTACTTGTAACATCCTCTAACTATATGAGACGTACTGCTCCTAGTCATACAAGGCGATGGAATTCAAATGGCACTTCTACGTTCTCCTCAATTACAGCTCTGCTTGACAAGCTACGTAGAGAAAAAGATTCCTCTGGTTTGAGGGGTGACTGTAGCACTCAAGATGGATTTAAAGAGAAGGGCACTGTTGAGGAAGACAGGAAGCAGGCATGGGCACACGTGAATTCTCCCAATATTCAAAAATTAAATACAATCATTGACCGGAGAGTTGCATCAGCTAGCTTAACCGAAACAGTAAGGATGATTATTCTGCTGCCATTGAACCCATCTTCATCTGTATAAAATAATAAACTTTATCTCCTCATTTTTATAGGAAGACATTTATGTGGTTTATTGTCTTTTTTGGCACAGGAACAATCAATTTTAAAGCTTAATGAGGACCAAATAACCCAGATGCTATCTTCCTTTTGGGTTCAAGCTAATATGCCAGACAATCTGCCTGCTAATGTTGAAGCCATTACTCAATCTTTCTGCCTCACCCTCAGTTCCTTACGGCTTAGGGTAAGGATTTAGATACTAATTTTTTTAAAGTTTACTTTGAAAAGTTGTTTTTGATGTTAAGTCATTTCCGGGTAGAATGAGAGTTGTATGGTGGAATTTGATAGTTGTTATGGCTATTGTTTCTATCAACCATATGGAAGAAATCCTTAAAATTGGGATTGTGATGATTAAAGGAAAATGGAAAAAATCCTTAAAATTTCCAAATCACGTAAATAAAGGAAAATGGAAGAAATCCTTAAAATTCCCAAATCAGGCAATAACCAATGAGAGGATCAACACCTTATCACTCTGAGCAATATTCCATTAAGCATCTGTTACATGATATATTGACACAATGTCCTATTTTTTCCCATTCTCGCTGCAGAATATCGAAAATCATCTTGTGGTCCGCTTTTTCCAGCTTCCCCTATCTCTGGTGAAGATTTCATTAGACCCTAACGGTATGCTAGAGTATGAATTTCCAATTGATTCCTGATGATATTGTAGTGTATGATGATGTGCAATAAATATGGTTATCTTTTTGCAGCAACCTTGCCCCCAGCATACCAGAGATCGCTTCTTTTATCATCAATTTCAATGTTGGCATTTGTGGCAAAGACGTATCAAGTTTCTGACCTGAATAGCTTAGTTAAACCATTGAAGGACTCTGATGTATGTTTTTGTATCTGATTTTCTTCACTACCATGTCAATTTCATTTTAATCATCCTCTTAGTACCATCCATGCTTGTTTTACATGTGACACCAACATTAGGTTGATCCCTTTTTGGGTATTGGTGATGACTATCAAGTATACATGAAGCCTCGTGCAGACCCGAGAGAATATGGTTCTACTGCTGATAATCAAGCAGCTTCTGAGTACCTCTCTGAAGTACGATCCAAAACCATTGCATCCTTGGAAATTATACAGAGTACATCAGCTGAAAGATTGTCTAGAATTACCGAGGTTGGCGAGGTAGATTATTGTTGATAGCACTCACCTCATCTCTCCATTATAAGGGGTTAGTTAATATTTCTTGCCTTTGCATTGAAGTTTGAGGTGGAGGATCTAGTTAAGCAGATGTCAGAAGGATTTACTCCCGATGATTCTTTCCTATTTGGACTACAATCAATGGTTGACGTGGATCATACACAAGCTCTTGCACATTGCAGAGAGTCCCCTTCATTTGATGATGGGGTATGCTTTTGAATAATCTTATATAATCTTAGTTCTCTGTGTACTTTATTAGTGTCTCTTGTTGATGGCTACTTGGTCAATGTCATGAGTACTTGAGGCAATTGAATCTCAATCGTTTAAGGCAATTGAATCTCTATTGTTGCTGCAGGATTTCCCAATGAACTCACTTGCAGAGGATGTTAAAATTAGTGAATCATCGGTTGCTGACTTTACCCGTTTCATGTCAACATCTCCCTCACCGTCCTCGTCTCGTGTTGTCAATATTGGGCAGCTTATGGAATCAGTTTGTTCACTCACATATTTTCTGTTTATTAAGCATGTGCATATTTTGTCCACAGAGTAATCTCTGTCTTGTTACCTTAATCTATCTCAAAATTTTAGCTGTGGTGTCTCATTGACAACCATATAGTTTCAAGAAATTAACTCAGCGAACTAAAAACAAAAGAAAAATTGGGCAATGTTATACTACCTCCGTCCCATAATGGTTGTCTCATTTCAATTTGGCACGACTATTAATAAAGTGGTTGAAAAGTAAAAGTTATGGTTGAGATTTGAGTAGAATGAAGTGAAATGATATGAACCACAAATTTCTTACCATAAAGGGAAACATGACATCCATTTTGGGACAACCCAAAAAGGAAAGTAAGGCAACCAAAATGGTACGGGGGAGTAGTTAATCTCAGCTTTTAAAAATGATGACATTGTAAAAAACACATTTTAATGTTTTTCTTTTTTTGAAGTAAAATAACTCGTCATTGTAGATATACAAACACAATGTAGAGCTTTTATTGTGTTAGTACATTTTTTTGGGAAAATGAGCATTTTTTCAGTAGTGCATGCATGCATTTAATGGATCCATAAGAAATCTCTTAATGGTTATGTTTATTTTTTCCAGGCTCTTGAGGTAGCTGGTCAAGTAGCTGGAACATTTGTTTCCACTTCACCGCTTCCGTATGGTGCCATGGCTAGCCAGTGTGAAAGCCTAGGCACAGACACAAGAAAGAAACTCTCTAATTGGTTGGCTCATGAAAACCTTCACATTAAAGCTTCAGATATATTGCTTCCAGTCCTTCCTAGAAATAGGCAAATAACTGCCAGAAAGGTTAGCTTACCCATTATCTTACAGGATATTTACACAACATTAATTCCCCTGGTCTTTTATGGAAACATGATTCTACATAATAGAATTTTCTCTCTCATAATTTAAGAGTTATGCTTGTCCATTATTTTCGTTTAGGTGCATCTCAGTAATGTTTCTCATATTTTATTAGAGTCAACCACATAGTTCCACTCTTTCTTAATTTAAGGGCTAGCTTTAGTTAGTAAGTAGTCCCTAATATTTCCGAAACTATGACATTTATATTTTTCCAACATCGACAGTTATGATCATTTTCTATCCTTTCCAATGGAGCTAAAGACTCATTATTTTTTTGGCTTGGGAATATGATGGAATAAAGAAAAATGACTCACTTTGTGCTTCTTTGTTATCAAGAAACAGTCAGTTCATGCAATTTTTGATGCTATTTTCATCATCGGTCATCCGGAGATAGTGTTTCTGTGCTTTAGTATAGGGGTAAACCTGCATATACCCGACCCCCACCCCACTGTAGGTGGGAGCGTTCGCGGCACTGGGGTAGTGTTGTATCAACATTTATAATCAAACCAAACGAAACACTACTGAAATAGGGCCATATCTTTACTCGTAGCGAGGCACTACTGAAGTTAATGACTTCATATACCTGTAATATTTTATTTTGTATAAAATGTGAACAGTGATATATATAGATAATACTAGTACAAAGTAAGAGAAGTAGGGGAAATAAGATTAATGCTGGACATTTTTGTCATTTGATCAGCTCATATTTAGTTCCAGCATTTCATGGAGCCAAAGACTCGCTATTTTTTGGCTTGGAAATACGACGCAATAAGGCAAAATGGCTCACTAAACTATCCATGCATTTTTCGACGTGATTTTCATCATATGTCAAATGGAAAGTCTCTCTGTGCTTTAGTATATGGGTACGGGCCGTACGATTGCATACATCCGACCCCCCTTACTCCACCGTAGGTCGGAGTCTTTGTGACACTGTGGTAATGTTGTTGATAAGCTCATATTTACCACCAAAGGAAAGTAGAGCATCTAGAAGAGGGAGCATTAAACACACTGATCCAAATTCAATAAACTAACAAAGAGTGTTAAAGAAAATATGTGGGAAAGAGGCTAGTTTAGCCCATAAATTGTAACTAGAATATTAAATTGGTAGTCCAAGGTTTTTAATCCCTAAGTATTGTATATATTAAGTTGAAACTTGTGATGGGTCGGTCAAATGGGAGCAAGTTATGTGAGATCGCCATTGCCTCAAGCCAAGTTTTTCCTTGCAATAGAGAAACTGAACTGTTGCTTATCTCCATATATAGTTTAGTTCAATGAATTTGTTTGTCTGCACGTTTCCATAAAATAGGTTATTCAAAATTGATTGGCTTTTCATTGTTACATAGTACTTATTCATTCGGCTTTTAAGGCAACCGTTGTACAGGCAATTGATGAAGGCACATCTGCAGAGGATTCAGTGGCACCAAAAGAGCCGTGGTTAGCTCTTAGGCTACCGCCTGCTAGTCCCTTTGACAACTTCCTCAAAGCAGCTCGGTGTTAGAGAGTTTATGGCCATGGTTTGATCAGTCAAGTAAAGAGTGTACAAGTGATTAGGCGAGTTTAAGCTCAGACACATTTATTTAACATATTGTTTGTTGAAATTAGTGTATGTTGGCTTTACCTTATTTTTGAACCCTCTTTGTAAAACTAGTAAATAGAGCTATTGTAAAAACGTACCCCTAGTAGTAGTTTTCATGTCTTGCAGTGTAGAGTGCGTGTCTTTTCTACTCTTTAATGATAAATACAACCTCCGCCCCATATTATGTGTCTCGTTTTGATTTGGTACAATTGTTAATAAATTGATTGAAAAAGTAAAAATTGTGGCTGATGTTCGAGTATAGTAAATGAAATTTTGTGGATAACATTTCTTTTCAAAAAGAAAACAAGACACTTATTTTGAGACAATTCACAAAAGAAAAGTAAGACACAAAATTGAATAGACACTATTCAATTTCAAAAAATCTTTGATTAACTTTGTACTTGTAAAGTACAAAGTAATTATTCTTATGAAATGGCAGTGTTGGATTTTAGGTAGAAATTGCAGTGGTTAAAGTACGAGAACATTCAAGATTTCAAGGCCACCCAGTGGCGGAGCTAGAGAATTTTTGAAAGGGTGTACCGAAGACTAAGATTTATGGTGTATTTTCTCAAAATATAATAAAAACAATAAAAAAAGGAATGCATTAGTAGTTTAGTACAAATTAGTCATTACATTCTACTTGACTCATATCTATAATCTGGATAAATCAATCATATGAGTTTTAATATGTTCAAAATTTTGCATAGGAAAACGAGCTCATAAAACTCCTGTACACTCATCTAAACACTCAAAACTCAAAATGTTCTGATAGAAATGAGCAGTATTACCCCTATCTATACTAATCTCATCAAAGCTTCTTTAGAATTTTTTATACACCATTAGACATTTACATTCTTCCAAGTTCCAACAAGTATCCACAAGCTTCTCTACTATAATGGAAGGATCTAGAGAACTCAACAATTCAAAATGTTTTAGAGGCTTTCACACTCTTCCACACGATTTTAGTGAGTTCCACACTTTTATAGAAAACTTACCAATATTATTCTAGAACATTCAATATTTCTATGCACACATATACAAAATCCTAGACATCTTTGCAAATTCTAAAATGCTCATGAATTTTTCCATTAAGGAAGGAATCCAACACAGTCTCGAGAATGTTTTGATCATTTTGTTTCAAGAAATGTGACAACATATTTGTTAATTCCAATACTCTTTTGCACTATCATCACAAAAAGTCAACTCGTGTGGCATTAAAGATCTAAAATAATCCACACTTGCATTCAAATGAGTGACGTACGCTGCAGTCAGTACATACTTGTATTCCTAGAGACACGTTTCGTGAAAGATTTTGCCTTTTATTTTAATACTTAATCTAAAATGGTCTTTAATAAGTATTTATTTTTTAAAAAAGAAGGGGAACATTAAATATATTATAAATAGTAGTACTAATTTTTTTGGCGCGAAGTGGGAGCGCTTGCCCCTCCATGCCCCCGCCCAGCTCCTCCACTGAGGCCACTAAAGTTGATGAGGTGTCGTGACTCGTGACAAACTTGAAGAACAATGATGTCAAGGCCGAATGATTGCTTGAGAGTTGAGAGGAGCAACACAACCAAAATCAAGGAATACAATGGCTTTAAAGAAAGCTATATTCATTGTTTATGAAAAACCATCAAAAAATGAAATCAAAATTAATAGAAAAACAAACCTAGATGAATCAAGTACTTCCACCAAGAAATCTTGTAAGAGAAATTAACTCTGATAGAGAAGCTACTAGGACTTTCCACCGATGAAATATAAAATCAAACATTCAAATGATATTACTTGATTTTGTGAATATTGAATAATAATATATGGGGTAACTTTACATGGATGTAGTTATTCTTGTATTTTTGATAGTTGATAATGAAAGTTAATAGACCATATGTGGAGAAAATAGAAAAAAATGACACTCCATTTCTGAGGATCCCGGAATGGACTGCGGACATATATTTATCTAGAAAGATTGAATTGAGCTTTGATCAGTTTAATAAAAATAGAGTGAGTTTCAATTCCAAGTCTAATTTTGAGCCTGTTTGGCAATACCGAAATCGATTAAATCAACTAATTCTACTGAAATTTATGAAGTTCTGGTTGAAGTGACTAGATTGGCTGATTCTGCTGATTTATTAAAAAATAATATTTAAAATACATTTTATTAAAAAAATAAAAAAAAAATCACATGAAAATTAGCTAAAATGATCATCTACATTATTTTCAGCCAAAACAATAACTTCAACATTACTTTTTCTTACTGCGTATTATTCAGCGCATGAAATCAAAAGTTACGTATTTGGTGTAGTGTTTGACTAATAAGTCCGATAAGACAAAAAACAAGATTATCAAACAGGCTCTTTACTTGGATTGAGCTCGAGACCTCTCCCTTAAATTACTAAACCCAGAAAATAGAGAGTATATCCATTTGGGGGTTCCCTCTGTCAGTCCGTGTGTACACTGTTTGAACTTTGAAGTAAATGCACCCAAATGGCTTTTTCCTAATTAAGGTATTGCACATAGGGTCCTCACAATATTTTTCATACTTTTGTCTTGCTTATGTGGTCAGTGTGGCCTGCCCAGTCTTATCACAAGTTTGTCTAAAACATTATTGATTGGCTATTTTCATAAACTACACATAGGTCACACACATAGGTGGTGCCGTGGTGGCAAACATTTGCCTAATATTCGGCGTTGGGTTTCCTTTCGTTCCATTAAGGTTTGTTTGTTGTTTGGTACCACAATCAGTGCAGTCCCAGGTTTAGATTTGTAACATGCAGGATTCTATACTATGGCAGTAGATAGATCAGATAATACTCCATACATTTGTCCAATACTGCTGGAGCATTGCATAGTTGAGGTTTTAAGCCAATACATAAATAGTTAATATAACGCTTAAACATAGTTCTTAGAACTGTTTGTTAGTAATTAATAAGACCCTAAAGCAAATTTAAGATCTTAAACTAGATTTATGTTTGGATTGGTACGGTATTCGGCTTCGAAGGTAGCCGAATAAGAGTATTTACAATGATTTGTTATGTACATTGTAGTTTCGCTTAGCTTGTCACGTTGGTTATTTCTTGTTAACTCATTTCCCAACAATGTGATACTCTAAGAAAAGGCATATTTTAAAATAAGTACATAAAATATGTATTTTTTAAGTTAAAAATAAGAAAAAAGATACTCCCTCCGTCCCCTTTTAAATGGGACGGGAGATGGTGGCACGGGTTTTAAGAAAAATGAGTTTGTGTGGTTGATATTAATTGATAAAGTAAGAATAAAGTAAGAATGATTTTGAGCCACACAAAGTTTACCAAATAAGGTATGAGACAATTAAATAGGGACATCCCAATATGGTAAAACAAGACATTTAAAAGGGGACGGAGGGAGTATTAATTAACAAAATATCAACTTGAGAAAATTATAAACAAAACATTTTTAAAATTAATAAAAAATCTACTGTTTCATTTCAATACTGTAGCTTTACAATTGGATTTGAATTAATTAATTTAATATAATTAATACCATTCAAAATGTAGTCAAGCCTGAGTGATGTGTATACTCTGGTTAGATTTGGTCCTGGAATGAAATTAATTATATGTGACATGTTTATAGAAATCAGATCGATGAAGTAGATGCGAGGAGTATTGGTGTTATAAATTGGTTTTAGCAATCTAATAATAATAATAATATTATTATTTTAATAATAAAATAGAGAGGATCCAACGTAACAAAAACTTTATTGTCATAAAAAATCATTATATATCTTCGTTTTCACCTTATAATTTTTAAAACAAGTAACATCTTTATCTTTATTTAATAAAAATACATACTCATTCTAAAAAAACACCTACTCCGTATTTAGTAATAAATAAATGATTTTCACAAAACAAAATATTACTAATTTTCAATAAATGTGTATAATTGGTCAAAGTTTTGAATTTGGGTAAGTATTTTGGGACGGAAGTATCCTTTTATGTATATTTTACCACACACAAAGTGTAAACTAATTAACCTTTCTAAATGAGATTCTGTTAAATTATATTACGTACGTACTTGTTTTCTTTAGAATGATAAATGGCATACTTTAAAAAAAAAACAGATTGGGTATTCAAGATTTTTGGTTTGGTATGATCGACGTGGTCTGTTTAAGTTTGATTTAGTCTAATTTAATCTGGGCTGGTCTGGTCTGTTAAGTCCGGTTTGGTCTAATCTAAACTGAATTGGTCTGATCGATCTAGTCCGATTTATTAGATGCATGTTTTATGCGTACTTTATAGTGGACGATGTCTATTCTGATCTAATTATATATGCCTTATATGATTTAATTTAATTTGGTCTAATCTTGAACTTAAGCCGGTTCAATTAATTAAAAACAAGGAAAAAATTCTTCACTTTCATTACTCAATGATGTGGTTGGCGAAAGTGCATACAATATAAGCTCGAGGTGTCCCGAAGACAATCCTGCAACCAACACATAAACACATGCCCTATCAATCAAATGAGCTGAGCAACTCGGTGAGCTGATCTATCACAATGCTTAATAATTATATGATCACTACTCTGATCCAATACATGTCTAATATCATCCAGAATTAAATCAAAGTAGGATAACACCGCTTTAGCTTTTAACCCAGAAACTACCATATATAAGTGCATCTGTTTCAACCTCCACTCGAGTCCAACCTTTTTCCATTGACCACTGAATAACTCGACAAATACCCAAAGCTTCTGTTTTCTCTGGAGACCATCAGTTAGCCACAAAACTTTCACTTCCACCTTCAATAAATTTCCCTTCACCATCCTCATTTATCTTTAGATTAGAAAACCCTCTTCTAATCTCCGCCAACGTACCCTTTAGCATAGCCGACCCTCGAGCTTCCAGTTTTGATCTAATCGAAAATCACAAAAGGGTGAGGCCTTAATTATAACCTCACCATCTCATCCTACCTTGGCCGATAATCCACCCCCTCCTCCTTCTCCTCCTCAAATGACACTATACTGTATATATTGAAATGTAATACAGAGTACGACATTCAGGGGAAGATTTATGCACGGGCTATGATAGGCTGAAGCCCATGACAACTTAAAAAAATCAATTTTTTAGTGTAAATATTTTCATTTTTCACGTTTAGCCCATCGCTCTAATATTTAAACCTAGTATAATTTCTATTAGCCCAGGGCATCTAAAATTCCTGGATCCGCCCCTGACTACATCCATCTTAATTTGATGATCATGATTCTTATTCACTTAGTCAACACAAACCACTCTTAATCTGTTACTTTATATATCAAACCTTTATCAAATTTGATTTTTCTTTGAAAAAATTGACAAGAATAATCTCACTTTTTCACTGGTCTTCTCATAATAATTCCACCTTTACATAATTCCAGAGCAATCCCATATTTGCACCCATCTTCTTTTATTAGAACCTGACCTGTTGATTACCTACTATACCCAGGGGCGGAGCCAGAAAAATGACTCAGCGGGGTTGAAATCAAATTTACATAGAATGAAAACGGTATATTATTTTTAGACAATAGCCGAATTGAATGTAGCTTAGATAAATGATAGTATAAATGAAACTAATAGAGTATATGTATTTAATATACTTCGTATATGTCACATATATTATAAACTTGTTTTATACGGGTTGAGTTGAATACCTCGGATGAGACTGACGTGCACTTTGTCGTGAGTGCACTCAAAATAAATTCAATACTAACACTTATACGTAGTATAGGTGAAGTAGAGTTCGTATCCACAGGGAAAGGAATAATTTATCTTTTTAACGAAAGGAGTAAATAAAGGGAGGTTTTGGGTTGAATGATTTAATTAAATTAAACACGAAGATGAACTAGTTATATGTGATTTAATTCAAAGATAAAAAGGACTTGGCATTGCTACTTTTCACTTGTTGATATATTTCAGTCGATCATTGTTATATCTATAACTTATCTCCTCTCGAATACTCAATCGAGGAGTATATCCAATTCATCGAGGAAAGTTATTAACAACGACCCCGTTCATTAATAACCCTTACTATTAGTCAAGTATAGAACAACGCCATATACCTACTTGATAGTAGCATTTAATCTCTTAACTCCTTGATGAAATAAATTGAGATTGATAACCTCAACACAACGGTTTCGGTTTAACCAACAAAATTAATCCCTCTTATGTTTACTAACCACGACCGTGCATTAATAAACCGAAGTTACTTACTTGTGAAACCATCAACGATTAACCATCAGTTCATTGATCGTTTCTAGTAATAATTAATATTTGAAACAAAACTAGTTGATCCTTTAAGTAATGTTCAAAAATATTAATATGAAATATGAATAGGAATTAATTAATACTCAAGGAAGAATATTAAGGAAAATGAATCCTACTATAGTTAATATCAAGATGTTAACTAATTGTCATCTTAGTAACACTCCCCAATATTAACATAGAGGAAGGAATAGCTATTACTAAGACCAATGTCAAGATGTTAACTAATTGTCATCTTAGCAACACTCCCCAACATTGATATAGAAATAGTATTTAAGAGAAGCATTAATATTCAAGGAAAGAAGTTAAGAAAATAACTCACAACTTTAATAATCAACAAGCTTCAAGAGCAACACCAAGAAATGGAAGTTTAGCTCCTCATTTGGAGACTAAACATGCTATAAAAATATAAAAGAAATACTATTCTAAACTGAGCTTAAGAGTATGGAAGAAGGAGTGATGAAAAGTGAAGGAAAATGGGGCTATTTATAGGTGTTTTCAACACCCTGGGGCATTGACCCGCCCGGGTAAATGGACATACCCGACCGGGTAAACGTCAAAATCAAATATTCTGCCATGCTCTCATGTTTCTGCACGTCGTTTGGTCCCGGGTTGTGTCTGACCCGACCGGGTCTCCTAGTTGACCCGACCGGGTTTGGTCAAAATCAGATTTTTCCCTATTCTGGCGATCTTCGGCATGTCCTGTTTGTTTCGGGTCACATCTGACCCGACCGGGTCAAGTAAGGGACCCGCCCGGGTCTGTGTAATTTCCAGCTATCTTCGTCTGTTTAAATCTTACCCGACCGGGTGAAGTGTTCTACCCGGTCGGGTTTCAGCTCCTGGAAAGTCCAATCTCCTTTTTCTTCACTTCAAAGTCTTCCTTTCCAACACCATAAATCCTAACTCTACTTTACAACTTACAAATGAGAACTAAAATACAAATACAACTAAAATCACACAAATGTTTACAAACTAAATAAAATGGTAAACAATCCACACAAATCAATCATAAAAACATACACTTATGCACTACTAATTAGTGCATATCAGAGACCCATTGTCTTACCCTAGTACTCTATGGTTCTTCTCGATCTTACTCAATTTAGTATCAAGATTTCTTACTAGAAAAAAATCATTTATTGAGTAGACACTTGTAGCAGTAAGATATGTTGTGTTTGCTTTGTCCCTAAGTCATGTCACGTAAGTAACGAGTGAATCACACGTTATTTTGTGAATATAATTAATATTACGCATCACAATTTTACTAATTTCAAACTTAAATAGTGCTGATTTTGCAGAAGTCATAACTTTTTACTCATAATGAGTTACGAGAGCCATAATATATCAAATCAAAGATAATTCAGAGCTCTACACTCTTAATTTTTCAGCGGGGTCGGCTGACCACCCTGACCCCAGTAGCTCCGCCCCTGACTATACCAGGCTTTGATTTTTGCATAATCAAATTTGATTTTTCTGCTGATTCGTAAAACTTTTGATATGATGTACTTTCTCAGACCAGACCATAGTTGGGGAAACTTTTACCATTTAACGCCAAAGTACACATGAGATCACTTTCTACGTAATTGTCCACACCTAAATATATTACAGTGCGAGAACGTGCGATGAGAACCGAACGAAGCCGCCTACGTATGTGCCTAACCTAATAACTCTCTCCCTCCCCACGTCATGCTGTCTTCAGATCATAGTAGAGTCTTCTCCTCCCCACTCTTTCTGTCCCCAGTCCATCCATTTCCTACTGTTGTCTGCTATTTCCTCCACTCTTTCCTTCCTTCCTACCCAAAAGAAAAAAAATTCATGAACTGCTCCAAACCCTAAAAAAGCAAAAGTAATTAGTAACAAGGTAAGTATTATATATAGTTGACTTGATTAGGTTTAAGGCTTGGTGGGTATTTCTGGGGGTCCATAATATCATCACCTGGTCTGGCCCTATTGGTGGTGCACAGAAAGATATGATGGATGAGCTGTACGGGATTCACTCAGTGCTTGCTCCATCATCATCAACTTCAACTTCATATGCTCCCTCCTCCAACAATAATGGATTTTGTCTTGAATCTGATGGAAATGATCACCACCGTCGGAGTAGTATGATCAACGGCTATGGTGAGGATCTTCAAAGTCAACACCATCTTATGGTTGGCCAAGGTGGTGGTGGTGGTGTAGGAGGGGTTGATGAGATGATGGTGTCAGATGATGTAAAGGCACAGATTGCTAATCATCCTCTTTATCCCAACTTAGTATCAGCTTATATTCAGTGCAGAAAGGTAGTCAATCTCTTCCTCATTTGGCTCATTGATTAATTCCAAATGTCTAATAGTTCCATCTCACATACTAGTATATGCTTCTGATCTGGTGCTTATTACTCAATTCTATTGTTTCTTCTATTCTTTTAATTTCACATGGTATATGTATAAAACCAGAATTCCAGTCTAAAATCAGTATAGGAGTGAACTAATTCAAATCTAGGATCAGAACTAATTCAAGAAAAGTCAATATAACAAACTTTTTCGGGACGGAGGTAGTAATATTTAGGACCATCCATAATAGGATGAGAATTGGACCCGAACCTCGCGGGTGTACGGGATCCATAATAAGATTCTTTAATTTAAGGACTTGAACTAGACCAGAAGTTACCTGTGTCATTTCTACCAGCACGCCCTATAAAAACACTCCTGGATCCGCCACTGTAAATATGTGCCCGTAGTGCGCTAGCTACAAAGAGATTGAAATCTTAATAGCTAGAGAATTGAGGATGAAAATGGTGTACTGGATTATGGATCTAAATAAGAGGTCAAAAAATGGCAATCATGCAAGAAATTAGATCACAAATGTCATGCCAATTTCATAAATAAGATGAATAATGTTTTATCACTCGGTGAAAAGTGCAGTATATATAAGAGGAATATGCTTACAATTATGAACCCAAAATGTATCATTTGCACACTTGCATGGGAAAAACCATTATATTCTAGTGGGTACTTCCGTACAACAAATAATATATAATGACCTTTAATTTGAGGTCATTAGGTTATACTCCATCCTTTTTGGTTAACAAATACCGAGTACATAGTATATTTTTATGATATTTATAAATTTTATATATTTACAAGGCTACTTTTAACAAAGAATATTTTTATAGTATTGGTCAAATTACTCATATATATCACCAGTAATGTTGAAAATATATGTATCTTCTTATGTGAAGGTGGCAGCACCACCAGAAATGGCTACAATTCTTGAAGAGATCAGCCAAGTCAGCCCTCACCCTACCACCACTACCACAGCTGATGAGATTATCACTACAAATCCTGAACTTGATGAATTCATGGTAATAAACAATGATTTTTTTGAAGTTTATTAATTATTTTGTTTGGCCAGGCAGTTTTTCTTCTTATTTTAATGATGATTTATTTAATTGGGTGTCAAGGAATCTTACTGTGAACTTATGTACAAATATAAAGAAGAGTTGTCAAAGCCCTTTGATGAAGCTAAGACTTTCTTGAGTGGCATAGAGTCACAGCTCAACAGCCTCTGCAAAGATACCTTACCTACCACCACCACCTTCAACATCTATCACTCTTGTGGTAATTATTACTCCCTCTCTTTTTTAAGTTCCTTCTTTTCTTTGAATTGTTTTTAGGCCCTTTATAATATTGAAATTGATAAAATGGATTGAATCTTGTTAAACTAATGAATTTCTAGTTGAAATACAATTTACTGAGTATACTGAATTATGAAAAAAATTATATTTAAAAGAATTAAAAGAAGGTGAGGATGAGGATTTTTTGGGTCGATTGTGCCATGTGCTAAATACGGCGAAGCTAGGGTTGCACTTGGGCAGCGGCGCGGCGCTGCTATAGGGGTTGACGGGTCATGGTCCTGATTGAGCAGCGGAGCAAGGGCTTGAGAGAAGATAGACGGTGGCTTGAGGCAAGGGATTGGAAGATAAATGTTAAAAATTATCTTCGTTTGTTCAAGGGTATTCATATAGTACTTTTTATCTAGATAATTGATCCATCAATAAGCTAAGAGAAATAATACATGCACCTCGACTTCATAATCCACCAAAAAGGAATTACGAAACGACATGGTTCTACCAAGCCAATCACTAGTAAGGAGTCAAGTGTAGAATTAATCTTGCTTTCACCGGTGAAAGCAATTAATGTGATCCCATCTCCTAGCAAGACGGTTGTTTAGGAGATGTGCGTTTGGCCTCATTATTAATGCCAAAGAAATTAAAACCAGGTTCATGGTTAATAGATGGAGAAATTATACAAACATCAATCGTATTAATAGACAAGAACACCCAATCAAAGGTGGGAGCGCTCTGCCACTGAATATAAAATCTTTAGACAACATTAAAAAAGAGCATACACAATAAACTAAAAAACCCGATCAAAAAGTATATTTTCATGATTGAAAAAAAATAGATTGAAAGAAGGTAAGAAGAGAACAGCTCGTCTCTATCAAGCTAAGTCTTTAATTTTGTTAAATCACAAGTTTTAAGAAACTGATAAACCATGTGATATTGTTCTAGAACGGAATTTCCCATAGCACCTGATATATGCTAATATTCCACATTTTAAAATTAGAACGAAATTCTAACTTTGACATTCTTTTTGGAAGTGTTATAATCATACATTCATACCATTGGAATGTACCGCACCTAACGAATACTGGTACGAAACATCATTTGAAAATACTTTTTGGTATATACTTGTCTTTCTTACGCATACAAAATAAAACGTGTCCCCAATATTTTTTCCCTAAAATTATCATGGTCAAGATAAGATGTTTTATTATAAAAAGCTGACAATATTCGGGGTGGGGTTGGCCGGTTCCGGGAGTGCATGCTATCAAAAGGTCCCAAGTTCCAACGCCTTAAAGTATTTGTCTAAATGCAACTGACAAACCCTAATCAGTACAGATTGGCCCACCATAACTCCCCGGCTACACAAAGTGTACATAATGAAAGGTTTGAACAATACAGTTTTTCCTGACCAATTTCTCTCAATGACACTGCCACTTATGTGGTCAATTGGTCATGAAATCAGCAAATGCTAAAAAAAAAAAGGGTGACACCCCATCCCTGAGGGCCCCCAACACCGACCGGACGGCACGATGGGAGGATGTAAATTGGACTATAATCACAATCTGACAGATAGAGGGTGAGGCTCTGTCCCCGATACTTACAGATGCCCTATGCATTTTTCAGCATAGTAACCCCTCATCGCAGTTGCCGGGATTCGAACCTGAGACCTAACCCTTGTGGCACTCCCTCGCTACCAGTTGAGCTACGCCCACCGGTATGAAATCAGCAAATGCTGTTATTATTAATAGCAACATTCAAAGAAAAAAATAAAAGATACTCCCTCCGTCCCGCTATGATTGTCCCATTTTACCTTTTCGGTTCGTCCAACTAAGATTGTCTCATATCTTATTTGGTAAAATTTGTATGGTTCGAAATGATTCTTACTTTATTCTTACTTTATCAATTCAATATCAATCACATAACCCACTTTTATTATTAATCGTGTCATCTTCTCTTGTCCCAAACTTAGGGGGACGGAAGTAGTAACATTCTGTCCCTAACAACCCTAGCACCGATCAAACATTTAATTAGGGATGTAAATTAAACTTTAATTACAAAGATAGAAAGTGATGTTTTGATATAGTTATTTGCAAAGATCTTTATATAGCAATCTCTCATCGCAATTGTCATAATTCGAACCCGAGACTTATCGCTTATGACACTCCATATCTATCCATTGAACCCGACATTCAAAGAAAGCTTCAACTTTTCAAGGCCGCAGTGGTTTGCATTGTTTATCAATATATTCTTTCTCAACATATTTTTTACTTTCGTTTTCTTGTTTAATTGCAGAAGTTTAAAATTTAAATTTGTGAATGCACAATTTGGATCATTACAATGTTTAATTCATAATCTGAAATTAGGCCAAGCCAAATTTTATACAAGAGCAATATTTTTAGTAAAATAATAAATGAAATGCTATCATTATAGAGTATCTGAATATATACTGTCATATTCAAATTGTTCCAACTATTGAAGAATGAATTGAAGGTAGCAAGTATATAATAAACATTTATTGAAATGTATGTAGATTTAATGACCGCCTGTTAATTAATTTGTAGTGTAATGCATATATATACATACATGTTCATTTGACTTTACTAAACAACTTGTGACAAAGTAAAATGAAGCATGTCAATAAGTATTAAATCCCAGTTTGACTTTTAGGCAAGGTGATTATATTCTACTGTAGTATATTATTGCACGAAGTTTCGGGTTTAATGATAAGTGAACTTATACCATCGGACGACCTTGTCGAACCGTGGATCATGTCATATTCTAGGTTGTTTTGCATGAATATTATTCCCTCCATCTCGTAAACAACTTCTCACTTTTTCTTTGGACAGTCCCGCAATTAACTTCACACTTCAAAACTTTCCTTATTTGACAAATTATCTACATCAAAACAGTGCCAAACAGTGTCCAAACAGTGTTTAAACAGTGCAAAACAGTGCACTCCACAGTAAAGTCAAATTTATTTTCTTAATCTGTGTGAAGTCAAACTGTGAACTTAATTGCAAGATGGAGGGAGTATTAAACAAATTAAATTGATTGGTAAAATTGTTTTTTTTGCATTAAGTATTACTTCCGTGAGTGGTCTTCTTGTCAGGCCGGCCTGACGGGATGCTCCTTCCCGGTGAAATTTTTTGATGAAATTTTTTGAGCATGTTCCTCATCAAGTCTAGTTTGTCCATACCAAATTTCAGCTCAAAATTCGATCGGGAAGGCATTCAAATCATTTTTTGAAGTTGGCTGCGTCAAAGTATACATATAAAACTGCAGTCAACTTCAAAAAATGATTCGAATGCCTTCCCGATCGAATTTTGAGCTGAAATTTGGTATGGACAAACTAGACTTGATGAGAAACATGTTCAAAAAATTTCATCAAAAAATTCCACCGAGAAGGTGCCCAAACGGGCTCGGCCGGACGGAGCATCACATCAGGCCGGCCTGACATGAAGATTTGTCTTACTTCCGTCTCAAATTAATTTGTAAAATGATTTTTTTTGTCAAATAATTTCATTCTATTCACTTAATTAAGATAAAAATTTATAATTATATTCTAATTTGATGTATGAAACTTTAAAGAGAATAATGCGCACTAAGTATAATGGTAGAATATAGTACGGAGTACTCCTCTGTCCCATTTTATAGGATGTCTTTACTAATTACTTGGTCAACACAAATCACTCTTAATTTCTTATTTTATACGAAGTATATCAAAATTTTATGAAATTTGAATTATTTTTTGTAGGTTTTGTAGCGATTTTAATGTAGTTTCTGAATATGTAATTCTTTTTTTCTAAAATTAATTTGAGTGCACACATGGATCCGTTTACTTTATCGTCGGTCAAACATCATAAACCGAAAAGTATCTTATAATTTGGGACGGAGGGAGTATCAAGAATTCATCCTACATTCCGACTATACTATGCTTGTAGCAAATTAAATATTTGTTACATTCCTATTTGAATATAATTTAATTACCACACACAACTCACTTTTATTTAATTCCACATAAATATTTGAGAAACACAATGGTCATGATTGTCAGATGAAGGAGGCGGGACATCAGAAGAAGAGGTAATAAGTTGTGGAGAAGCGGAAGTGGGGGAGACTGAAATGGAGCTTTGGTCGTCGTCTCTGAATAAAGGGGAGGGAGATCAGCAGATTAAGGAAACGCTGATGAAGAAGTACAGTGGATACCTTAGCAGTTTGAGGAAGGATTTCTTGAAGAAGAGGAAGAAAGGAAAGCTCCCTAAAGATGCCAGGGTTGCTCTGCTCCACTGGTGGACCTCCCACTATAGGTGGCCCTACCCTACGGTAATTAATTTAAGCTATTATCTCTATCCACTCTAATTATACATTTATGAGATTTTTTTTTTAAAATGTTTTAGAATTCTCAATTCTAAAATACGTGCCATATTTTTTACCCTAAATAGAAGGAAATAATCCTAAATATATAACCAAATTAAAAGTAAAGGAAAAAATATGACTCTAGTAACTTTAGTTACCATAATTGTATTCAAATATTACATCATGCTGATTGGTGACTATAAATCTTACAAAACTCACATTTTTGTTCATAGATTTTTTATTAGTAAAATTTTAGGAAAAACCTCCCAGTTTATTTCCTTGTATATGTTTTTAGTGGGTTAAATAAAGGGAAACTACTCTAAATACGAATAAACCAAATTTTGAATTCCAAAATATGACTGATATGTTTTTCTTCCCAAAATAAAGTCGTTACTGCCCTGATTAAACAATATTGTATCAATGATAATAAATATTGTAATGTCGAATGCTTAATACTTCAACTATTTCACAATATTGACTAAAAGATAACAATAGATACTATCATGTTACTCCTATTTTGAGAAGAGTAACATATGATTACTATTTTGGAATTTTAAAAACCTTTTTACATCCTTTTCGGGAAATTTCTCTAATTCTGTTAAATGAATGCAAGGTGCCCGCATATATTCAAGTAACAATTATTGTGCAGGGGTGGATCTACATATAAAATGGGTTATAATGGGTTGAAGCCCAGAACACCTTATTTTTTTTTTTTTCAATTTTTGTAGTGTAAATTTTTTCATTTTTCATATTTAGTCTATCTTTCTAATGTTTAAGTCTAGTATAATTACTCTTCAACCGAGTCTAATTCAAATTCGTGATCCGCCCCTAGCGTTGCTTAAAGTATTTTCTAAAGAACAGAGTATAACGTAACCCAGAGTTTTATCTAACATCATACTTATACTACGTGTTGTATAATTGTATTGGTTGGTAAAAACTGATTTTTTCTGTAAAAATAGATGCTAAACCGTGTTAATGTAGGAAGAGGAGAAGAACAAGTTGTCAGAGATGACAGGGTTGGACCAAAAGCAGATAAACAACTGGTTCATTAACCAAAGGAAGAGGCACTGGAGGCCATCTGAAGACATGCGCTTTGCACTTTTGGAAGGAATAAATGGTGAAAGTTGCAGGGCCGATAATGTGCTTTGATGCAGGCAGGCGAACTGGTAACATATATAGGCATTTGGAATAGTTACAATGCAGAAATTAATTATTTGTGCTCGTAGAACTATTCCAATGATGTCTATTGCAACCTGCAAGCTGCTACCACTTTTAACTTTGTATCATATGGAGTTGCATTGTTCCAAAAAATGTGAAGGGTGTATTTGGAAAGTGGCATTTCAGTAAAAAAAACACTGGTTTGATATTTTATGACGTTTTCAATCAGTGAAGATGTCGATCCTTATTGTTTGATAACTACTCCCTCCGTCCCCCTAAGTTTGTCCCGTTTTACCTTTTTCGTCCGTCCCACTAAGTTTGTCTCATACCATATTTGGTAACATTTGAGTGGTTAGAATTCATTCTTACTTTATTTACACTTTATCAATTCAATACCAACCACACAATTCCACTTTTCTTAAAAATCACACCACACCCCTCTGTCCCAAACTTAGGGGGACGGAGGGAGTAACAGTTTATCCCTAGTGTTTTTGTCTGAAATCGTGAAAACGGAAGCACTACAAATAAAAATGCTTTGAAAAATATGTGCGGTTCTCTCTTTTTACATTCTAATAGATGTTTTTGACTAAAAGATGACCTCCAGCTCTTTATTAGACAAAAATAGGACTAAAATTCATCAACCATGCTTGATGTACCCATTCGTATACCCACCATGTTTGTGAAGTGTTTTATTTTGTCTATGAACCCGATTCACAGAAAAAAACACTTCACAAATATATGTGGGTACAAAAGTGGGTACAAACATCATTTTTGAAAATTCGTTTGGACAAAAAACTAACTAAAGGATACATCAATTGACTTAAATATCCCTGACCTAATAAACCCGATCTGACACTCAACATCTCCCCTACGCCACACCTCTCTTGAACATCGGACAATTCCGCATCGATATCCAGCCCACCACGACACCACTCTGCCTCGCCGTCCTCGTCTCCGTCCTACCTCGCCGTCCCACACCGCCATTCTTCCATCACACCCCATGTTTGTTAATACTCAATTCGCCTCTATTAATCGAAATTGTCTTCTTCTTCTTCTTCCGTGGCTTCGACCTTCTCCAGACGGATTCCTTCTTCTTCTTCTTCTTCTTCTTTTTCTTTCCGTTCGCGCGTGGAGAATGGTGGCCAGATCCAAGAGGTGTGAGAGGGTGACGTGTGGGTGGTGGACCGGACATTTTGCTGGCAACTAAGCTTTTATTTCCAGTTAATTGATTTAGGAACAAATACAAAACATATGCGATGGGTACAAAACTAGTGGAACACGGAGTTGATGATTTTTTTTGAAAAATAATGCTTTAACTATTATTAATCAAATCATGTTGAAGTTCAAGAGTAATACAATCAGGAGGAACAAAATGCCAAATTCGGCGATCAGGCAAGGAACATGCCACCCTAGCTAAAGCATGAACGACTCTGTTCGCAAAACGCCTCGTGTAAGAAAAGGATATGCTCTCAAAATACATACCAATAGCCTTAATATCTTCCGCTAAAAGACCTGTATACGAACAACTAGAACCATTTAAAATCTCTGAGATAGCCTGCAATGAATCTGACCCAACATCAAGAAAAGGCTGCTGTTGTTCCTTTGCCCAGTTGAGAGCCTCTCTTATGGCCAGGAATTCAGCCTCAACCGGAGTACATCCACCCACCCACGGACAAGCTCCTCCACCCCGAAACTCCCCTTGATCGTCCCTTGCCACCCATCCGAAGCCGCAACTTGAAACAGCCACTGAAACATCAACATTTATTTTCAATCTGCCAGATGATGGTCTCTGCCACACACCTGCTCGGAAAGGTGCTGCCATTGAAGCTCGCCTCCTTCAATTTCTTCTGCGCTTCAGTCCATCCTTCAACAAAAGCCTTCATTCGGTGCACAATCTGAAGCGGTGAAGCCTCCTGCTGCTGCCACACCCTCTTTTTCGTTCACATTAAATGCCCCAGCACCCCCACACCAAGGATTGCACCCCTAGCACCTCCAACGCTAAAAGACATTGAGCAAACAAGTGCAATGACGCCTCTTCTCCCCCTTGCACAATCCACAGAACAACAGGCAGTTTACCTTCCTGCTACGCAAAACACACCGGTTTGGAAGAAATCCTGCACACATTGTCAAAAGAAGGTCTTGATTTTAGGGGGGAATAGCCCACTTCCACATTTGAGTCCATCCGAACCATCCTCCAACCAATACTTCACCCTGCAAGTTCGGTGATAACAACTCCGGACAGAAAAGTGACCATCAAGTTCGCCGTTCCACATAATTCTGTCCGGTACTTGACGGTGGCTCAAACTAATCTGTTGTATCAATCTTCTATCCCTGCAATTAAAAAAATTAGACAAACCATCATTGTCCCACCCTTTCCCCTCTTCCCCCATCAGCCCGTTTACACATTCTTTCTCCAACCCCAAAATTGGGAGAGAAGATATTTTTGGATCTTCATTGTCTGGTAACCAGGGCTCTTCCCATATTTTTATTGACTTCCCATCTCCAACTCTCCACCGATAACCCGCTTTAATCACTCCTTGAGTCTCAAACAAGCTCCTCCAAATAAATGATGGACTTCCTCCAAGTTTGGCAGATAGGAAATTTCCTCTCAAGTAATAGCGAGTTTTAAAAACTCTCCCTGCTAGAGTATCTGGTTGAGTCAACAAATGCCACACGGCCCACACCTGTTTAGCTAGCATGGATAAATTAAAATCCCTAATTCTCCTAAAACCCATGCCTCCAATTTTTTTTTGGCTAACATAAAGTTTCCCAATTAGACCATCTAATACCTTTCCCCCTGACATGCCACCAATAACCGTTCATGACAACTTCAATTTCCCGGCATAAATCAATGGGTAAAAGAAACACATTCATTGCATAATTTGGCAAAGCTTGAACAACTGTCTTAAGTAAAATCTCTCTCCCTGCTTTTGAAAGAAAGCGATTATTCCAGTTTTGAATTTTTTTAATTATCCTCTGCTTGAGTTAATCTAAAATCTCCCTTTTGCCCTTCCCGACTAAAGCAGGTAATCCGAGATATTTTTCCTCAACTCCAACCGAACAAACCCCCAACATGGTGATGCGACTCATCCTAACTTCTTCAATAACATTAGTACTAAAAAATAATTTCGACTTATTTAAATTGATCACCTGACAGGAGGCCAATTCATAGTATTTGAGAGCCTCCATGATAGCCGTTGCCTCTCGATAACTCACCCTGAAAAATAACAAACAATCATCGGAAAATAATAAATGAGAAATTCTCGGGCCCCTAGCCACGGTTGCCGCATGAATGCGCCCAATCGCTTCTTGTCTGCAAAGTAAAGCACTCAACTCTTCTGCCATCAAAATAAACAGATAAGGAGACAGTGGATCACCCTGACGTAAAGGGATCAAATAAGTCACCAATCTCACACACAACATAACCTAGCGAATCCATTTTTCTGCAAAGCCCATATGACGCATCATGCCTTCCAAAAAGTGCCACTCCGGCCACCCTGTCGTAGACTTTGCTCATATCCAGTTTAAGCGCCGCAAAACCCTCCTTACCTTGCCTCTTCCGTTTTAGGAAATGCTAAGATTCAAAAGCAATCATAATGTTATCAACCATTGACCTTCCAGGGATGAAGGCACTTTGCTGCTCCGCAACACAGAATTTCAGCAAGTTTTTCATTCTATTTGCCAACACATTAGCATAAATTTTTGTAAACCACATTGCAGAGAGCGATAGGCCGCCAGTCCCCCATTCGTTCCGAACTCCCCTTCTTCGAAATCAACACAATATCGGTATGGTTAACGCTCTTTGGAAGTATCCCTGTATCAAAAACACTTTTACAAAACTCAATCACATCTGGACCCACCACATCCCAAAAATGCTGGTAAAAATCAGGGCTCATACCATCTGAGCCAGGAAATTTATCCAGAAACATTGTAAATAATGATATTTTTACTTCATCTCCAGAAATGCGGTATAGAAGATCAATATTATGAGACTCCTCCAATTTTCTCCCCACACAATCAAAGACAAAATTGCTATCCCCCAGTAATGAAGAGAAAATAATAAGAAAATAGTCAATAATAATTATGCCAACTTCGTCTCGATCTTTCTGCCAACGCCCATCATCCAGTCTAAAACCCTCCACCTTGTTCTTTCTCATCCTCTGTTTCACAGCATTATGAAAGTAACGGGTATTCAAATCATCCCTTTTGAACCAAAACTCCTTGGCCCGTTGCTGCCAAAATTGATTTTCTTTTTCCAGCAGCCCCAAGTATTCTTCCTTCACCCTCCCAAACTTAGCCACCCCCATAGATATGAGCAGCCCTTCAAATAATGAAGACGATTTTTGTAGAAACTTAGTCGCTTCCCATACATGCATGTTTCCCCCCTCCCCCAATCCTCCACTGCCCGATCATAGCTTGCAATATGCCGCACTATACCATCCCCCCTAACCGCATTCCAACTTCGCACGACTATCTCTCTGCAGTCCTCTTCCCGAAGCCAGGTGACGAGCACTTTGTCACGGTGCATCAAAATAAATTCAATACTAACACTTATACGTAGTATAACGTAGTAGAGTTCGTATCCACAGGGAAAGAAATAATTCTCTTTTTATAAAACTAGTAAATAAAAGGGGGGTTTAGGATTGAATGATTTGATTTAATTAAACACAAAGATGAACAACTTATATCATTGTTATATTTATAACTTGTCCCCTCTCGAATACTCAATCGAGGAGTATATCCAATTCATCGAGGGTAGTTATTAACAACGACCGTTCATTAATAACCCTTACTATTAGTCAAGTATAGAACACCGCCATATACCGACTTGAAGTAGCATTTAATCTCTTAACTCCTTGATGAATTCAATTGAGATTGATAACCTCAACACAACGGTTTCGGTTTAACCAACAAAATTAATCCCTCTTAAGTTTATTAACCACGACCGTGCATTAATAAACCGGAGTTACTTACTTGTGAAACCATCGACGATTAACAAGCGTATTTGTCAATCAATTCTAGTAATAATTAATATATGAGACAAAACTAGTTGATCCTCTAAGTAATGTTCAAAATATTAATATGAAATATGAATAGGAATTAATTAATATTCAAGGAAGAATATTAAAGATGATAAATCCTACTATAACTAATGTCAAGATGTTAACTAATTGTCATCTTAGCAACACTCCCCAACATTAATATATAGAGGAAGAAATAACTATTACTATAACTAATGTCAAGATGTTAAGTAATTGTCATCTTAGTAACACTCCCCAACATTAATATATAGGAAGTAAATGAATACCTACTATAACTAATGTCAAGATGTTAACTAATTGTCATCTTAGCAACACTCCCCAACATTAATATACAGATAGATTAAGGGAAGAATTAATATTCAAGGGAAGAAGTTAAGAAAATAACTCACAACTTTAATAATCAACAAGCTTCAAGAGCAACACCATGAAATGAGTGTTTAGCTCCTCATTTGGAGACTAAACATGCTATAAAAATATAAAAAAAATACTATTCTATTATGAGCTTAAGAGTATGGAAGAAGGAATGATTATTTGTGAAGGAAAAATGTGCTATTTATAGGTGTTTTTCAACACCTTGGGCCGGGTACCCGACCGGGTCAAGTGCCCACCCGACCGGGTGCATGTCAAAATCAAATAATCTTCCACGTTCTTGTGTTTCAACACGTCGTTTTGTCCCGGGTCACATCTGACCCGACCAGGTCAAGTAGGGGACCCGACCGGGTCCAGTGATTTTCCAGGCACTTTCGCTTATTAAATCGTGCCCGACCGGGTGAGTATTCCTACCCGACCGGGTAAGTGTCCCTGGTCAGTGACATTCATGTAATTTCTTTGTCTATATTTGTGTTTTTAATTAGTTTAGATTGATTGTTACTTTGGAAATTACACACTTTTGGTGTAATAGTTTAGTTTGTAAAATATTTGTAATTTGTTTAGATTAGGTTCATTCTGAGCTCACACAGGTCCAAGAACACTTTAGGGACCATTGGTGAACATCACAAGTGGAAGGAAGGTGCAAAAATCCCAAGACAAAATGAAGATTCTGAATTTTTGTGCTGTACCCGGTCGGGTATACCCTATACCCGATCGGGTACCCTATTGGAAAATCAAATCGGATCAACCCAGGAACCAAATAACATGCAGGGAAGATTTTGACCATGTTCGAATGTCATACCCGATCGGGTGACCGACACGCCCGATCCGGTATGACCTTATTTTTTAGCTTTCGGGAAGCTTCTGAGTGTACCCGATCGGGAGCCTCCAAGACCCGATCGGGTACACACCCCTGCATGCTCCAATTCCCTATAAATAGACCCCTTTCCTTCCCACATAAAATCACCAATTCCTATATACTTCTAAGCTCAGTTTAGACAAGTTATTTCTTTATATTTTCTTCATGTTTAGTCTCCAAATGAGGAGCTAAACTCTTCCATCTTGGTTTTGCTACTTTGAAGCTTAATGAATTGTAAGTTGTGAGTTACTTTCTTTAATCTTCTTCCTTGAATATTAATTAATTCCTATTCCTATTACATATTAATGTTTTGAGCAACACTTAAAGGATCAACTAGTTTTGTTTCATATATTAATTAATACTAGAATCGGTCGATTAATACGCTTGTTATTAACTCGGTCCTTTCACGGTAGTAAACTTGGGTTGTTAATGCATGCGTCTCATGGTTAATAAGCCAAGGGGAATTAATTATATTGATTAAACCAATAAACCGCTTGTGTTGAGGTTATCAATCTCAATCGTTTTCATCTTGATTTTATTGCTACTATCGAGTGAATATACGGCGCGTGTTCTATATTAACTCGGTAGTAAGTTTTATTAATGAACGCGTCTCGTTATTTATAACTACCCTCGATGTGACACCGCACCCGAACGTCCTTGAAAATTCGATTTTAAAATTCAAAGTTTATGTATTGGATTTCTGATTCCCAAACGATTGTAAAACGATTAATGTTTTACGTAATTAATGATCGATTATTGTACTATTCGAACTCGTATATAAGTATCGGGCCTTATTAATAAATAAAAGAGCCTAACATTATCTAAATAGTAATACATAACGTTTCAAGACAAGTTGAGGAAGGGCGGGCGGCCCAGATATTATTTTGGGCCCAACCCGCTAGAATAGCAAGTATTCGAGAATGGCGTCGTAGGCCCACTCGGGGCGACCCACACGGCTTGTAGCCCAATAATATGAATGACAAATGTCAAAAAAAAAGTGATAGGATGATTTGAGATGAATAAAAATGTCTATGATCCCATCTTTGACATTATTGAGCTAAATAATGGGAGTAGGATTTTCCTTCTATAATGTCCATCAAGTAAATTATTGAGATGAGCCTACACATATTGGAGATCAATAATGTGATGTAGGAAGTTGACTTGTTCTAAATAAATTAGGATGAGTACAAAAAGACATCTTTGACAAAAGATAAAACAATAGAACTCATCTTCCCATTTTTGGAGGTATTGATAGATATTTTGGACCCCAAAATAATTGGGATCAATGGGGAACCACTCCACATGATATTAGTACCTGCAAGACAAATAAAAATGGGTGAGAAGATGTTGGTCCCAGTTTATGCAGACTAACGATCAGCTAGATGAGCATCATCGATAAACAGAAGAGAAAGATTTCATATAATGATATAAGATTTATCGAGAACAGTGAAACCTTCTTTCTGTTGTATCGAGAAGTAAATTTGGCAGCGTAAGGCTAATGTGTATTGATTGATATCGGTACCTGTACACAAGGCGCATATTTATAGGCGCTGTACAGGTTACCGATTTAGGTAAACCTTGGAAGTTGGGCCAAAGCCTTTTTGGGCCTTATTCCCTTTACCTTATTTGCTGCATAATAAATACTAATCTAATACCATAAATGGTATAACTAGTCTACTTTATTTAAACAAGACATTACAGACAAACTTGACCCACAATAAAAGTTCTAACAATCTCCCCCTTTGTGGTCAAGTGCCGTCTTGCTGGGTTTCTTCACTTCTGAGCTTTGAAATAATTCTTTCTGAGATTTAGCGCGTGCTCATAGCTCCTTAGTGAATTTCTTCTTTCAAGTTGTGTCTTGATGGCTTGTAGAATTCTGTCTATTCTGTGTGCTTCCTTTAATTCGGCATCTGTCGCATCTGCATACTGTTGCTGTCTTTCTTTGAATGCTTCTCTGATCGGTTGCAGCTTATTTTTCACAATCTTCAGAGTTCCGTCACAGTACTTGTTGATTTCATCAATGAATAGCATACGTTTCTCACCATTATGATTTAGATAGATAACCGAGACTGGGTTGTCAAAGATGTGATTTTCTGGAAAGTCTTCTATCCCTGGTCTGTCAAGGTCTGGCTTTGTAAGGTTCACTTTGGGGTAATTCCTTTCCAGGCCCATCTGAAGATCATGACCTCCATGATATCGAATTTGTCTCATCATGAACCTTTTTATGGCTTCAAAACCTTCCTTTGCAAGTCTATCTTTATGGACTGGTAGCTCTCTGCATCTCATAAACATTTGATAGACATCGTCCATATGTAGCAGAAAGAAATCATTTTCTTGGCAGGTGAAAGTTGATCCATCAGTTCTTTGTAGATGAAAGACCATGAATTTGATCTTCTCCAAGTATTCTTCTGTTACTTTCAGGATTGTTTGTACTGGACATCCGCTTGTTGCAAGATTATGATTCAAGATTTGTCTTCGTTCTCCCGTGGATCTGTGTCCTAACATGTACAAGTTTCCACCTCTGTCTCTTCCTTTGAGGTGATTGATGTCACGCATCCTGAGTTCTCTGTAGGTCTTAATCTTCTCAGGTGTGCGCCAAATTCGCTCTTTGATTTCTTCCAGAAAGGGAGTCTTGATCCTGACACTGTCCAGAGGTTTAGGAGTAGTCTTTTGCTTAGTGACAGGTTCAGGTTCCTTGTATTTTTCTCCTTCTTTTATCTCGTCTTTGTCGAGTCCAATCATCTCTTCAGCACATCTTCTGAGAAGCTCCATAAGCATCCAATCCCGTTGCATGTCATCTTGTTCTGTTTCCATTCTCAGATCATCCCATTCAGTCCACTTACGAGGCCACCTGTCATATACTAGGATTTCTTCAAGTTTGTCTGAAGGGCTGGACGGAGTTTGTTCTTGTTGCGGAGGTGATGATACGTTGGGTGAAACACCGGGATCCTCAGGATTGCCCGTTGGCATCAATTTCGAACTAGGTTCTAGCTGATGGCCTGAGTAGGAAGATGTACTCGTGGTAGCATCATCAGGACTTCCATTCCGTCCTTGGTTAACATCTATAGGAGATGCACCTCGGGATGTTATGTCTAGCTCGACCATGCTAGAGAGAGTGGCTAGGGATTTATGGCTAGCTGAAGTAGTAGGTTGCTCATTGGTAGAGGTAGAGGGTTGGTTTGGCTTTGAGGGTTGGCTAGTAGAAGCAACATGCTCAAGTATCCGCTGGCGCTTGTTCTCCCCCTCATGAGAATCCGAATCATCAGGATCCTCATGTGAACGTTTAGTGCCACGGAGACTGTCACGGCATGTGTTCTGTGTATCTAGAGCATGGAGAAGGGCTTTTTGAAGAGGGGTGAGGTTGCCTTCTTCCACGTCTAGTATACGGTCGTAGATCTCAGCTACAAGATCCTCGAAGGGTACGGTTGTTAGATTGGGTTTGGTCGTTGTAGGGGAGAATACTAGTTCTGTATCCTGGGTTCCCCTTGATGTGGATGGTTGTTGGTTTTCTATGGCTAAAGGTTTGGAAATAGGAATGGAAATGGTTGGGGGCTGTGTCGTTTGAGGTTTGGGTGGTATATCCTGAACAACTGGGGTACTTCCAGAGTCTTGTGCATTAGCGGTTATTGCTTCATGCACCCATGGCTTAATGGTAGACTCTAGAAAGCTATTCAGATATACGAGAATGTCTTCGGGGATAATGGTACCAGTTACAGGGGTTGTAACTGTTGTCACAGCATCAGTGAAGACAGCTGATGTGTGGCCTGCGTTCAATGATCGAGGCATTGTTGGCGTAGCAGGGCTTCCGACCATCATAGTTTGCACTCCGGTCGTTGCATTCAGGGTGAGTGCACCTGTATGTGCAGTGAATAGTGTAGGTGTCCTAGAAAAATGTGAAAATGTAGGAATGGTGACACCTAGACTCGATGTGATAGAACGGATGGGGGTAGTGGTCCGGGGCTGTTGACCACTAAGTCTCTCAGCAGATTCAGAAGGAATCAGTGAGGTCGGTGTAAGTTCCCCTTGAGTTATTGAAACCCCAGTCTGTTGGGAGACTGGAGAGTGGATGGGAGATGGCTGTGCATGCGCAGTTGAACCGGATGCTGTGACTTCTACCCGGGAACTGACAAGGTCAGCTCCTGCTCCTAGGGGCGTGGTTCGGTCTATAGTGACGAAGGTGTCACAGTCATCGTATAGTGCCAGCTCCTCCTCCACTGCACTCTTCTTTCTTAGCCTCTTCTTAGGCTGTGATGATGCATGCTTTTCATTGCGTTTCTTGGAGCGCTGCTCACTAATGATGATCCCTTTGAGTGGTCGGGGTGTGAGTGCAGCTTCAAAATCTTCTGATAAGGAGTCGGAGTCTATCGGAATGGCCTGTTTACCAGCTCTCTTCCTGTTGCTGATCAGGACTCCCTCCATGTCATCATCATCATCTGCATCATCATCATCATCTCTTCGTTCATTCCCTTTGGCCATGCTATCGGAGGCCTCACCACCAGCCTTATTAGAAGGGGCCTGGCTAGATGGTTCATCAGCAGTGTCCTCAGCATTAGGGTGGCCCTCAGCAGTCTGGGTCCTCTCGGAAGAGTTAGCAGACTGATCATCATTAGGCCGGGTTGCCACTGGTTTCTGTGGCGGGGCTCTCTTCTTCTTACCCTCACTCGCTCTCGGCTTGGTTCCCGGGGAAGGTCCAGCTGGGTTTTGCTGAACCATAGGAACCGTTCTCTTCAACGACTCTTTGTAGTCAATGACTGCCTTATCCCTAGGGTTTGCTAGGTCAAGCAGGGAGTCCGGAATAGGCAGTGCTTCAGCTTTATTGCTGTCTCTCTGAAAGTACTTGAGCTTGGGCGCAGTGAAATGCTTGTCCTCCTTACGCTTTGGCATTGAAGGGGTGGCTTCCAACATATTGTGGATCATTAGCGCCAGCCACCGAGCGTAAGGGATCGTGTTGCCCTTGTTGTTCTCCTTCATCTTGACCTGGTCCATCAGCTCTGTCCAGAAGAGCTGTGCCATGTCGTACTGTTGGTCAAATGCGATCCCATGGAAGATTTGTAGGATCTGCTTGTTGCACTTGTCATGTCCGGCGTGCTTAGGAGACAAGCATTTGTTGACCAGGCCGAACAGACTCTTCCATGGGTGGGGCAGATTAGAGATAGTGAAGTTTGACAGCAGGGGCAGTGGGCTGTCGTATCCAAGATCTTTCATCCCCTTGATCAGCTCTTCGTTTGAGGGGAGTGGTGCATAGTTTTTGAGCACTGGGAGCTTCAGTGTCTCCCTGATTGTGGAGGGTGTCAGCACCACTCTCACATCATTTAGCTTGGTCATTATCTTCGACCTGTCCTTTTCTGAGGCTGTGTGCATCAGACCCCAGAACTGTTGTAGATATACCTCTGGCACTGGTTTGGCTTCGTTGAATGCAGACCAGAGGTAATGCTTCTGTAGAATTGAAAGTATCACTGGATCCTGGCATTTGAAGAGTTTGAGGTCCAGTTGAAAGTTGTTGTCGTGCAGTGGGACCCACTTTTCCTTCGGGTATACTGCATTGCTAGGCTGTGCAGTTCTGTCTGTTCCTGACATTTTTAACTGAAAGAATTGGGTTAGCACAAATGTACATTTGAAAATTTTGTTTGTTCAGATTTGCAATTTTTCAGATCAGGTGTGTACAGGTGGGACCTCGAGAAAATCTCTGAGTGTAACCACGAGAACCAACTTCTCGAGGTTTGATTATCGAGAAGTAGGTTCTCGAGGTTTAAATACCGAGAAGCTCTTCTCGATACTCAAATATCGAGAACTTGGTTCTCGATATGGAAGTATCGAAAAGTCCTTCTCGAGATTTAAACATCGAGAACCATCTTCTCGAGGTTTAGTATCGAGAACCTCTTCTCGGTATTTCCAACTTCGAGAAGTAGGTTCTCGGTATTAAACATCGAAAAGACTCTTTTCGAGGTTTAATATCGAGAACCGAACCTCGAATTTTGAAGTATCGAGAAGTTGATCTCGAGTTCTAAACGTCGAGAAAATTAGTTTCTCGAGTTCGCACTCAGAGTAATGTCGAGAACCACCTGCAAATTCATAAAGCACAATGATAATCAAATTAAGACTTTTCGACTTCAAGTTTCCAAATACGAAAATGACAGTTCTCGAGATCCAACTTCGAGAAAGACTTTCTCGAGTGAGATTCGAGAACTAGTTTTGAAGTATGAAAATCATTTAGAAGTATATTTGAAAACCACATTACTACCTTTTGATTGATTCGAGAAAGGTTCAGTGAAGAATGGGGTCGAGAAGATTTCGAAAACGTTTTGCTCTGGACTTCGAGAAACGAGAATACGAGAAAATGAGATTTTGGGTTCTCGAAGTCCATTATATGTGCGAGAAAATTTATTTTGGGCCTTTTGAGAAGAAATTTGGACCCAAATGTTAAGAGCGGGCCCAGTTCAGAAAATCTTAAAATTTTGGGCCCCAAGCTAGAATTTATTAAGAAATGCTTTCTCAGATCAAAACTCCCCCTCGAAATGTGCCTGAAAAAAAAAAGGTGAAAAACACACATACTCACTCTTTTTCTGATTTTCTACACACACACACTCTTTTTCTGATTTTCTGATTTTCTCACACATACACTCTTTTTCTGATTTTCTGGTTTTCTCCCCCTCAAAGTATTCCTCTCTCTTTTATTTTCTCCCTTTTCTCCCCCTCAACACATGCAACGCACACCACGCACACTCACACATTTTATTCAGACCACGGAGATAACACAATTACATAGGATCGAAGTTCAACATGCCTAACTTAGATACTAGGAACTGGAATCTCTTTTCATCCAATGCCTTAGTAAATATGTCAGCCAGTTGAAGCTCGGTCCTAACAAAGTACAGATCAACATCTCCTTTCTCCACATGGTCTTTGATGAAGTGATAGCGCAAATCGATGTGCTTGGTGCGCGAGTGGTGAACGGGGTTGCTGGTTATGGCGATTGCACTCTGGGAGTCACTGTAGATGGGAATATGGTTGAATAGGAAGCCATAGTCTCTGAGTTGTGTCCTCATCCATAGGATTTGTGAACAGCAACTAGCAGCCGCAACGTATTCTGCCTCGGCTGTAGAAGTTGACACGCAGTTCTGCTTCTTGGAGGACCAACAGACTAGCTTCTCTCCCAGAAATTGAGCACCACCGGATGTACTTTTTCGATCTAACTTGCAACCTGCAAAATCAGCATCTGAGTAACCAACAAGGTCAAAACCCGTGTCCTTGGGATACCAAAGTCCTAAATTGACTGTTCCTTTTAGGTATCTCAGGATTCTCTTCACTGCATTCAGATGTGATTCCTTTGGATTTGCTTGAAAACGAGCGCACAGGCAGGTTGCAAAGACAATATCCGGTCTACTAGATGTCAGGTACAGCAAGGAACCGATGATAGCCCGATAGTTGGTAGCATCGACGGAAGTCCCAGAAGGGTCAGAGTCGAGCTTTTGTGAGGGAGACATGGGGGTTTTCATGGTTGACTTGCTGTCCATCTTGAATCTCTTGAGCATTTCATGGATGTATTTTGACTGGCAGATGAAGATTCCTTCTGGCAGTTGCTTGATCTGTAGACCTAAGAAGAAGTTCAACTCTCCCATCATGCTCATTTCGAACTCAGTGCGCATCAGGTTGCTGAATTCTTTGCAGAAATTCGGGTTGGACGAGGCGAATATGATGTCATCAACATAGATTTGTATCAGCATGATGTCACTGTTCTCTTGCTTGATGAACAGAGTGGGATCTATCTTTCCCTTCGAGTAACCTGATTGTACAAGAAAGTCAGATAGTGCATCATACCAGGCTCTCGGTGCCTGTTTTAGTCCATACAGAGCTTTCTTCAGCTTGTAGACATAATGTGGACGTTCAGGATCAACGAAGCCTTCTGGTTGTGCCACGTAAACTTCTTCTTTCAGTTCTCCATTTAGAAATGCAGTCTTGACATCCATTTGATACACGATGAAACTCTTATGAGCAGCATAGGCAAGGAACAACCTAATTGCTTCAATTCTGGCCACTGGTGCAAAGGTTTCATCATAGTCAATTCCTTCTTGTTGATTGTACCCTTTTGCTACCAGTCGGGCTTTGTTTCTGATAATCACACCGTCTTCATCTTTCTTGTTCTTGAAGACCCACTTGGTGCCAATTATTGTTTTCTTTGGGGGTCTTGGCACCAGGGTCCATACATCCAATCTTTCAAACTGATTGATCTCCTCCTGCATTGCTATCACCCAATCTGAATCTGCTAGAGCTTCAGACACTTTGGTTGGTTCAGATTGACTGATGAAGCAAGAGAAGAGACATTCATTTGCTGTAGCCGTTCTTGTGCAAACTCCACGACTCGGATCTCCAATAATTTGTTTTACAGGATGTGCCTTTGTCCATTTCCGCTCATGTGTTAGAGGGATTGGAGTTACGATGGTGTGATCCGGGTCCTCAAAAGTAGTAGATGTGGTTTGTTGAGGAGTGGAGTGCTCAGGGGTCGATTCAGGTTCTGTGTTTGCTAGAGCTGGTATTTCTGAAACTTGTGCTGGTGAAGTTGCTTGTGTTGCTGTCGTGCCATGATCCTCAGTTTTTTCGTGATCTGATGTATGAGGTGAGTCAGCTTCTTCCTCACTGAGGTCAGGCATGAATGGTGGTTGAGCAGCTTCTGTTGGTAATTGTTGGTTGGCAGTGCGTGCATTTTCATAGAAATGTTCAAAGAGAGAGTCGAGAATTGCACTGTCAGCCGTTGTTTGCTTTGTTGCTTCAGCTCCATCAGGTTGCTTCCTTTGAGCAGAGAGTGTGTTTTCTATCAAGAAATGTTCAGAAGCAAAGTCAGCCATTTCATAGAATGCAACGTTGACACTCTCAATGACTGTTCTGCGATCACGTAGATAGACCCGATACGCCTTTGATTGCGTGGAGTATCCAATGAATACTCCTTCGATGGCTTTCGGATCCATCTTGCTTCTTTCATTTCTGTCATTTAGAATAAAACACTTGCAGCCAAACACTCTGAAGAATGAGATGTCAGGTGTTCTGTTGAAGAGGATTTCATAGGGGGTCTTGTTGAAGCGCTTGTGAATTGATGTTCTGTTCTGAGTAAAACACGCTGTGTTGATTGCTTCAGCCCACATGAAATGGGGAAGCTTTGACTGAATGAGCATGGTGCGTGCTGCTTCAACAAGAGTTCTATTCTTTCTTTCAACGACCCCGTTCTGTTGTGGTGTCTTTGCTGCAGAGAATTGCTGTGTGATACCCTGAGTTTCATAGAACTCAGCAAGAGACTGGTTCTTGAACTCGGTACCATTATCTGTTCTGATGATCTCCACACTCTTTTGTAGAAAATTTTGGATTGTCCTGATGAAGGTAATGATGGTTGCAGCGGTTTCATCCTTTGTCCTCAGAAATTTGGTCCATGTGTACCGAGAGAAGTCATCCACAATGACCAGTGTATATTTGCGTCCATTGATGCTTTGGACTCTCATTGGTCCACAAAGATCCATGTGAAGTAGTTGCAGCAGTCGGGAGGAGGATGGAACAGGTTTTAACTTGTGAGAGCTCCTTTTCATCTTGCCTAGTCTGCAGGCATCACAATGAGTGACAGCGGAAGTCTTCAGAGGAGGCAGCCCTTTTACAAGTTTCTTGGAGGACAAAGTAGTGAGATATTTGAAGTTGAGGTGAGACAGGCGTCTGTGCCATAGACTGTTTTGTTCATAGGAAGCTTTGGACAGCAGGCAGATGGAAGAAGGTAGTTGTACGCTCTTCAGATCAATGGTGTACAGGTTGGAAGTTCTTGTGCAGGTCAATAATACCTTCCCAAACCTGTCCAGCACACAGCATTGTCTGGCTATAAACTTCACTTCCATGCCACTATCACAGAACTGTCCAATGCTTAGCAGATTATGCTTCAGTCCTTTCACATATGACACAGCCTTGATGGTGACACTTGCACAGATGACATCCCCATATCCTAGGATTGGAGAAGCTGCGTTGTTTCCGAATCTCACATTTCCTCCGTAGCATTTGGTGTAGTTGCTCAACAGCTCCTTTATTCCGGTCATGTGGGTTGAGCAGCCAGAATCTAAATGCCACACATGACCGTCCTGCAAAACAGATTAAGGACTTTTAGGTACCCACCTCAGGATGGGTCCTTCCTTATCAATTGAGAATATCCTTTTGAATTTTCCTTTTAGCTGTGATCCAAGGTCAACAGCCTTTTCAGATAATGTTCTTTGTTTTTCAATTTCAGCTTTTGGTATCCATTTTTGTTTGATTTTAGGAGCGGAGGAGACAGAGTCATTGTTACCATGTGTGAATGGCTGGTTCGTGAGATAAGGTTTGAAAATTTCTTCTTTAGAGAGACGTTGTAAATGTTTCTTCGAATGAACTCTAAGAGGATATCTTAAATTTGGAAGATTATAGACACCCTCTATAGTTCTATTCTCAGATTGTTTTCTTTGTTTGCGCTCTCTTTTTTCTTTCTCACGTACATCATTTACATCATGATCAGAACCAAAAGTATCATTGCACGGATTCACAAACCCAGAAGTAAACAACTTTTCATTGAGAATGAAAGTATCAGATTTAAACTTAGAGTGATTCAGCTTGGGACACAAGACTGAACTAGAACTACATGACTGTGACATAGAACTAGATCTACGCTTATTTGAATAGAAAACAGCATTTGAACACGACTTTTTATTCTCAGAAAACATCTTCTTCTTTCCTTCAGCAATTTCCTCTCTCTTCAACTTCCACTCTCTTCTTCTCTCCAATCTCCTACTTACTTCTCTTCCTGCTTTCAAAGGAGATTCAGAGTGAGTGATTGTCTTTTGGAAAAATTTAGATTTGTTCAAATTTCTTTGAGAAGCATCAGTATCACTAGATGATTGGGAAGTTGTGCCAGATTGAGAACTCTCTTTTAAGATTGTCAGTTCCTTCAACAACTTTTCCCTCTCACTTTCAAAACCTTTTCTTTCTTCTTCAAAACTCTTTCTTTGATTTTCTAAAGAGATGTGTAGATTTTCAAATTTCCTGATTAGTGGAGGGATGTAGGGTTCTTCTCCACTTGAACCTGAGGTTGAAGGGGGTTCAGGGTCTGACACAACTTCCTTCTCAGAAGGATAGAGACTCACACTCTCATCAGTTGACAAAACAGGTTCAGCGTTTTCATAGCTTTTGTTCAGGGAATCATAACTGAAAGGAATTTCGGCTTTTGATGGATTTGACCGCTTTATCTCTTCTTCTTCTGCGGTTTCTTTTCCGTAGGTAAAAGCCATCAACTTGGTCAATCCTAACCCCATGTACTTTATGTTGTAAAGTTGAAGACAATCAATCTTTTTCAGATTGTTGGGATTAGTGAAGCCAAGACCTTCCTTTGAGTTATAAAACCGAGTGTCCCTGTTTTGGTTTAAGAAAATTGTTTGTTCAGTTTGTCCCCTTTTGACCAGTAGATCTTCTAATTCTTTGATTTTTGTGTAAAGAGCACATCTTTGTTTGCGTAGAAAATCATTTTCTGCTTTTGCAACATTTCGTTCGAGTTCTGTGTCACTGACCTTCTTAGTTAGTTCAGTAATTTTCTGTGTAAGCTTTTCTGCTTCTAAATTTTGTTTTTGAACTCTTTCTTTCTCATTTTCTAGTTGTAACTTCAGGGAGTGACTCTTGTCTAGAGTATCAAGTACCACTTTGTAGTAATGATCTAACCTGCCTTTTAGCTCCTTTATGGTGTTATCCTTTTCACACGAGGAATGAACTTTGCATGTGCATGAGCAGGAAGGTTCAGAAGTACTTACAGTGGTGTTTGAGCTTGAACTTTGACTTTTTCCGGGGATCGCAGCATCACCCTTTTCTTTTTCTTCTTCTTCCACAAACGCCATCAGGGCCAGATTCTCTTCTTCTTCCTCATCAGAACTCTCCTCCTGCCATGGATCATTCTCAGTAAGTGTTGCAGCACTATCATCATCTTGCTTA
The DNA here is from genome assembly GCA_945859915.1 of Cuscuta epithymum. Taxonomy (NCBI): domain Eukaryota; kingdom Viridiplantae; phylum Streptophyta; class Magnoliopsida; order Solanales; family Convolvulaceae; genus Cuscuta; species Cuscuta epithymum. The sequence goes on along the minus strand of CAMAPF010000272.1, from coordinate 181,463 downwards.
GCCATGAACATCTTCTGCTTGTTCCACAGCATCTTTTGCTTGTAATAGTTGAAGTCCCTTTTCTTTGGTAAGCGACAGTCTTTGATGACATGTCCAGCTTTTCCACAGTTAAAGCATTTGAGGGGGTCTTCTGCTGCAACAACTCTACTAGAAGAGTTTTGATCATTGTTTTTTGATTTGTAGTTGGCAGAGGAGGTTCGGAGCTTGTTTGATGAGCTTCCTTTCTTGGCAAACCTTTTGTTGAACTGATTAGTAAGTAGTGCCATCTTCTTCTGTAGATCAGCCAGCTCAGATTCAACATCCATTTCTTCTTCACTTTCTTCTTCTTCTGATTCAATCTTAACTGCCTTCTTCTTCTTTGGACCCTTAGATGAACTCTTTGGCTTAGCTTCAATCATGAGTGCTAAAGGATTAGCAGAGAAGCTTCCTTCCATCTCAGCAGTGTCATTAACAAACTGCTGTAGATGTTCATGGACAGTGCAGAGGTCGAGTTCATCCAAGTCCAGGTGCTGTCGTAGATTCTTAACAGTTCTTCTCCATTCTGGCGGCAGGCTCGACAAGAAACGTATGTTCATCTCCATATTAGATTTGACAACTTTGATCTTTCTCATTTCATTGATCAATTGTACGAATCTGTTATACGTCTCATGGAGCGCCTCACCAGGTAGGGCTTTAAAGGCATCATAGGCAGTCAAGATGTTCGCTTTCTTTGTCTTCAAACCGAGATCAGTTCCAATCATTAACTTCTTCACCTCATCCCACATTTCCTTTGCTGTTTCCATACTGTCTATCAGAATGTAGATATCATTGGGGATAGCTTGCAGCAAATATGTTTTTGCCATGAGATCAGCTTTGATTCTCAACTTGTCAGCTTCAGTGTATTCACCTTTTGTCTTCAGTCTTTTTACACAGTTAACAGGAGGGTTGTTTACATCTGAGGTATCTACTTCAGTATAGATCTCAGCAGGACCTTGTGTGAGTGATTCAAGCATGGCAGATGAATTATCTTTCCCTTCCAGAAAGTTCAAGAATCTTGTCTTCCACATCTGATACTCTCCTTTTCTGAGGATGGGTGGTCTGTTGTCATTTCCAAGTGCTAATGCTTCCATCTTCGCTGATTGAGCCTTAAAAGATCGTTCGAGTGTTTTGATCAGATAAAATTAAATTATCAAATAAACAGAATGTCGAAAACCTAAGTTTCAAGAATAGGTTCGAAAACAGAGTTCGAGAAGCTATTTCGAGAAGCAGTTTTCGATGTTTTATATCGAAAACCTTGCTATCGAGAAGCTGAGTTCGAGAAGTTCTTTCGAGAAGTCAGTATCGAAAACCGGAGTTCGAGAACTTGGTTTCGAGAACTGACTATCGAGAAGAGATTCCGAGATCCTGCAAATCGAAAACAAGGTATCTAGATATAATGTCGAAAACTGAGTGTCGAGAACAGCAGTTCGAGAACTCAGTTCGAGAACTTATGTCGAGAAGCCAGTATCGAGATCCTGCAATTCGAAAACTCAGTTTTATGTAGATAAAACAGCTAAAGTTTAAAGTCCTAAATCCAGAGATCTTCCTGGAATGATCTTCAGCTCGAAAAAACTGCTACAATGTCGAGAACTCTGCTTTTCGACATCATACTATCGAGAAATCAAAATCACAAAATCTACTGATATTGAAAAATAAGATATACCCTTGGTTCGTTTCTGAATGGCGAATCCAATGGTATAACTTTTACAGTTTATCGATCAGAAACAAGATTACAGTGATTTAAAACAAAAAATCGAAAAGTATGAAAAGGCAGAGAACTTCGAAAACTTTTCTTCGACGATCAAACTCGAGCAGGCTCTGATACCAGTTGTTGGTCCCAGTTTATGCAGACTAACGATCAGCTAGATGAGCATCATCGATAAACAGAAGAGAAAGATTTCATATAATGATATAAGATTTATCGAGAACAGTGAAACCTTCTTTCTGTTGTATCGAGAAGTAAATTTGGCAGCGTAAGGCTAATGTGTATTGATTGATATCGGTACCTGTACACAAGGCGCATATTTATAGGCGCTGTACAGGTTACCGATTTAGGTAAACCTTGGAAGTTGGGCCAAGGCCTTTTTGGGCCTTATTCCCTTTACCTTATTTGCTGCATAATAAATACTAATCTAATACCATAAATGGTCCCAGTTTATGCAGACTAACGATCAGCTAGATGAGCATCATCGATAAACAGAAGAGAAAGATTTCATATAATGATATAAGATTTATCGAGAACAGTGAAACCTTCTTTCTGTTGTATCGAGAAGTAAATTTGGCAGCGTAAGGCTAATGTGTATTGATTGATATCGGTACCTGTACACAAGGCGCATATTTATAGGCGCTGTACAGGTTACCGATTTAGGTAAACCTTGGAAGTTGGGCCAAGGCCTTTTTGGGCCTTATTCCCTTTACCTTATTTGCTGCATAATAAATACTAATCTAATACCATAAATGGTATAACTAGTCTACTTTATTTAAACAAGACATTACAGACAAACTTGACCCACAATAAAAGTTCTAACAGAAGACTTACCTTGTCCGACCACCATGGAGAGGAGCTGTACAAGACTTGATAGGAATCAAATGTTGGGCCACCATCTCCATTTTTCGCACAAAATGGTGTGCTGTTTGTCTCCACTCATTATGGGAGTTATACTCGACCAAACAACGTGTATAAGGTGTCCTTGGATAGCCTTTGAAGTCTATTTTCATAATTGAGTGGTCTCTGTTCGAGAGGAGAGAGTAATCATCCAAAAATCGATCTGGAGCGAGAAGTGGTCTGTGAACTCGAGCTCTGAGAGTGCTGAAACTGTTTGGTGTATATCTCGAGTTATACCAATCCAATTAAGGCGTGTGAGATACCAAAATAAAGTTCTCAAGACGAGGAATCCGTGAAGGTCTGGTTTGCATCAATCGGAGTAGTGGAAGGCTTCCAAATCGTCCGAGCAAAACACAACCTCGCAGAAACGGATCTACTCTTCTAAAGTGAGTTGTTAATCCCAAAACCTTTCCTTTCATTTTCCAAATGATATGAACGATTGGTGGAACTATTGTACACTAATCCAAGTGTATAATATGTCCTTGTAAAGTTATTTTATTGATGAAAAGGTTAGATACTAACCTAGAGTAAATCTTGGAAAACTAGGAAACGTGTTCACCGGAAAACACCCATTCTAGGGGCTGTTTTCGTACCAACGTTTAGGGGTTGAGCTAGCGCTTTGAAGAGGCTGTTTAACACCCATATTTGAGCAAGGAATCAGTTACAAATCCACCTTTACCAAAGTCTTGACCATTGGACCAAGAAGGGATAGTTTAAAGCTCAATTGAGGTGAGGATGACCGACTATATTGCTTATAATTATTGGGTTAATTTCATAAGATAACCTAAATGAAGTATATGTGTTTGGCATGATTTATTTTTAATAAAAATGCCTAAATGAGATTATTATTGTTTATAAGCAAAAATGCATGATATACAAATTTATGAATAAATTGTGTATGATTATGTGTTGTGAATACAATGGTATAGTAGTTGTGTAAACTATAAATTAAATTGTGATAAATATACTTTTACCTCATGTAAGGAAGTCATGGAAGGATAAAAGTGATATTTTGATATTAAAGCCAAGATATACTTAAATGTGGAATCAAATTGAAATATTCAAATTATTATGAATATGCATTGGGTTATTAAGATTAAATGACTAGTATAGGAATACTAGTCGGGAATGTTAGTTCAATAGTTTTTGGGAGCTAATCCCAAGATTTTGGAATTGAGTAACCTTAAAGGATATGTTTAAGGTGGACTTTATGAACTCAAGTTACTTTTGGAGTAAGCCTTAAGGGTTACTCGAAATGGATGGAACCTAGACTAAGAAGTGGTTTAGGGATTAGTGACGTGACTATGAGCCGAGCTCTAGCACGTGGTAGTATGACTATGAGCCGAGCTCTAGCAAACGTAGGGTGACTATGAGCCGAGCTCTAGCACAAATTAGTATGACTATGAGCCGAGCTCTAGCAAACGTAGGGTGACTATGAGCCGAGCTCTAGCACAAATTAGTATGACTATGAGCCGAGCTCTAGCAAACGTAGGGTGACTATGAGCCGAGCTCTAGCACAAATTAGTATGACTATGAGCCAAGCTCTAGCAAACGTAGGGTGACTATGAGCCGAGATCTAGCACAAATTGATATGACTACGAGCCGAGCTCTAGCATGGAGAACATGAGTTAATTATAAATGAGTAACATCTTGGATTGAGGGTCTTGGAAATTGAAACTTTGATTATACTTAGTATAGTTGTCATTGTACTTGTCAAATGCTTCCAAGTACTGACCTCCCCTTCACGGGGGAGGCCACCTCACAGTTTCAGGTAGGGAGTAGAGCTTGCTACTACCGCTCGTTGCTTCGGGGAATTCAAGGAGGAAGGCGGGGTTCGTGCTTCTCCTGTTTCTGTTTTGAAAACAATTTAAATAATGCTCATGGATATTATTTTTTAAATATTTATTTGGGGGCTTGTATGCCCATGTTTGCCAAGGTGTGGCATGAACGTTGTATTGAATGTTTCCGCTGCTTTAAATGAATATTTTACATTATGTTCGTTTATGGATGTACTAATGTGAATGGTATTCAAGACGCCTTGTACAGTATGGATGAGTTGGACTACGGTTGACTATTCGTACTGTACGGCGGGTTGTTGACGTGTCCGGGAAGGTCCGGGGCGTGACACTCGATGACTTGGATATACTCCTCGGTTGAGTATTCGAGAGGAAGATAGTTAAAGATATAACCGGGATCGACGAACATTTCATTAAGTGGATAAAAGCAAAGCCAAGTCTTCTTCTCATTAATTAAACCACATAACTCGTTCATCTTCGTGTTTAAATATAATTTAAAGTTCATCAACCAAACATACCCCCCCCCTTTGTTACTTATATATTTCTTTAAAAAGAAAAGTATTCCTTTCCCTGTGGATACGAACCTTACTACACTATACTACGCATTAGTGTCGTATTGATATTTATTTTGAGTGCACATCACGACAAAGTGCTCGTCAAATTTGGCGCCGTTGCCGGGGAAAGGCAATTATTTCTCTTTTTATTTTAATTCAATAAAAAAAATTTAATTAAACAAAAATATAAAGAGTTCTTATTCTTCTATTTCTGAGCTTTGTGAAGTATATGGTCAGATATCGTTCTATCAACGAAATCACTTATCAAGCAAACCCCGAGATAGAACAAGCCTTCGAGAGGTTGAGAAATTTATTTCCGCACACACCTTCGGAGGAATCCTCAAACGCTAGCTCTAGTTCTAGCGAATCTGAAGAGCCAATCACTATGGCTCAAGAAACACGAACTTTGAGGGAGCTCACAGCTCCAAACCTGAATCAACAACCATTGTGTATTACCTTCCCCACTCTTGATGAGGGTAATACATTTGAGCTCAAATCGGGGCTCATTCATCTCCTTCCTTCCTTCCATGGCTTAAGAGGGGAGGATCCAAATAAACATCTCTCGGAGTTCCATGTTGTTTGCACAAGCATGTGCCCCAACGGAGTTACCGAAGAACAAATCAAGTTGAGGGCTTTTCCATTCTCCCTCAAAGACACCGCAAAGGATTGGTTATTCTATCTTCCCTCGGGAAGTATAGGTACATGGGCGGCCATGAAGAAAGCTTTTCCCGAGAGGTACTATCCCGCCTCCGTCTCCTCATCTCTAAAAAAACAAATTAGCAATGTGGAGCAAAATGATGATGAGTCGTTCTATGAATATTGGGAACAGTTCAAAAAGCTTTGTGCAAGCTGTCCATACCACGGCTATTCGGAGCAAGACCTCATCCTATACTTTTATGATGGTCTTTGCAATGATGATAGACGAATGATCAACGCCGCATGTGGGGGAGGAATCGTCAACAAAACCCCTTCCCAAGCAAGAGACCTTATCTCGGAGTTTGCCGAAAACTCGAGACACTATAGCGGGAGGTCATCAAAAAAACGAGTGATGGCGGCGGAGTCCAACACCTCGTTGGAAAGTCAAGTTGCCGGCTTGACTTCTTTGGTTAAGGATTTCCTTTTAAATTCCAAAACCCAAGAAGTCAAGGTCTGCGGCATTTGCACACAACAAGGGCACCCAACCGACTCATGCCCAACGCTACAAGAAGACAACCCCGAGCAAGTCAACGCTTTGGGGTTCCCAAATCAGAAAAGGTACGACTCCTATGGCAATACTTATCATCCCGGGTTTAGAAATCACCCCAATCTTCGTTATGGGAATCCGCAAGGAAACCCACAACAAAATAACCCTCCACCAAATCAATTTCCTCCAAATAAACAACCGTACTCTAAACCCCAAGGCCAAGGCTCAACTATGTCCACCGAAGACATGATCCGAGCACTCACCTCAAATGTCTCAACCATGCAACAAAACATGGTTCAATTCCAACATGAGACAAAATCAAGCATCCAAAACCTTGAGAATCAAATGAGCCAAATCTCAAGTGCGGTGAGTAGGCTTGAAGCCAAGGATTCAACAAAGCTTCCATCTCAAACGGAGCCGAATCCTAGGCAACAAGCCCATGCGGTGACATTGAGGAGTGGCAAAGAGTTGGTGATTGCCAAGGAGAAAGCCAAAAGCCACATTGGCGAGGAAGAGGAAGAGGAGCTTGTGGACAAAGCTCAACCGGAAGAGGAGGAAGCTCACATTTCGACTCCACCCCCAATCATTCATGAAGTGGAAGCACCGTTTCCTGAAGCTCTAAGGGAAACGAAAAGGGTGGAGAAAGACAAGAACATCTATGAAACATTCTCCAAATGTGAGGTAAATATTCCTCTTCTTAACTTAATAAAAGGTGTTCCTAGATTTGCCAAATTTTTCAAAGAGCTATGCACAATAAAAAGGAAGCATAGGCTCAATGGAAAACAAAAAGTCCAAGTTAGTGAACGTGTTTCGGCAGTTTTCCAAAAGAAACTTCCAAAGAAATACAATGACCCGGGCATGTTCACTATACCTTGTAAGTTGGGAGGTACTACGTTTTCAAAGGCCATGTTAGATTTGGGAGCGTCGATTAATGTCATCCCTTACTCTTTGTATAAATCACTTGAACTTGGCCCTCTAAATGAAACCGGAGTAGTTATTCAACTTGCGGATAGATCAAATGCCTACCCTAAGGGTATTGTCGAAGACGTACTAGTTATGGTAGACAATTTGATCTTTCCCGCCGACTTTTATGTTTTGGAAATGGAAAATGATAAGAATGCGGTTCCTATCCTTTTAGGAAGGCCATTTTTAAAGACCGCTAGAGCTAAAATTGATGTTTTTAGCGGATCTTTAACAATGGAATTTGATGGAGATAAAGTTGAATTTAACATTTATGACTCCATGAAATACCCAAATGAAAATCATTCTCTATTTGCCATTGATATTATTGATCCTCTTGTGCAAGACACTTTTGAAATGAATGGGGAGGATGAATTGTTAAGTGTGATTGAGAATGACTTTGGGGAAAATTCTATAGAACTTGCCTTAACCCCCAACATACAAGCAATGATGGTGGAATTGGATAATCATTTCCAACTCCCCCTTATGCCATCGGGGTCAAGAGCATTTCCGCTAACCATCCCCGAAGAGAAGCCTTTGCCTTCTATTTTGCAGGCTCCCGAAGTTGAGATGAAACCACTCCCAACACATTTGAAATATGTGTACTTGGGAGAAAAAGAAACCTTGCCGGTCATAATTTCCAACAAATTGACCCAAGAGCAAGAAGAAAAGCTGATTGCGGTGCTCAAAGAGCACAAACTTGCAATTGGATGGACTATAGCCGACATCAAAGGCATTAGTCCATCTACATGCATGCACCGCATTTTGATGGAGGATGAGGCCAAGCCGGTACGGCAACCACAACGCAGATTGAACTCACCTATGATGGAGGTGGTAAAAAAGGAAGTCATCAAACTACTCCAAATGAGGATAATCTTCCCCATTTCCGATAGCAAATGGGTTAGTCCAACCCAAGTTGTTCCAAAGAAGACCGGAGTCACGGTGGTGGAGAATAAAGATGGAGAACTTATGCCCACTCGAATTCAAAATGGATGGAGGGTATGTATAGATTACCGTCGACTCAACGCGGTAACTAGAAAGGATTTCTTTCCTTTACCCTTCATTGATCAAATGCTTGAAAGACTTGCGGGGCATAAATTCTATTGCTTCCTTGATGTCTATTCCGGGTATTTTCAAGTACCCATAGCCCCTGAAGATCAAGAGAAGACCACTTTCACTTGCCCTTTTGGCACTTTTGCCTACCGACGTATGCCATTTGGACTTTGCAACGCCCCAGCCACCTTTCAAAGATGCATGATGAGCATATTCTCTGAATACGTGGAGCTTTTTATGGAAGTTTTCATGGATGATTTCACAATCCATGGAGACTCATTCGATTCTTGCTTATACCATCTATCTCTTGTGCTCAAAAGTTGTTTAGAATCAAACCTTGTTTTGAATTCTGAAAAATGCCACTTCATGGTGGAGGAAGGAATTGTTCTAGGCCATGTAATCTCATCCAAAGGGATAGAGGTTGACAAGGCCAAAGTTGAAGTCATCCAATCACTCCCTTATCCTACCACCGTTAGGGAGATACGCTCATTCCTTGGACATGCAGGTTTCTACCAGAGATTCATCAAAGATTTCTCAAAGATTGCATCTTCTTTGTGCACACTTTTGCAAAAGGAGGTGGAATTCATCTTCTCCGAGGAATGCAAGAAGGCCTTCAATACATTGAAGGAGAAACTCGTGACCGCACCTATCATTCAAGCACCCGATTGGTCTCTCCCCTTTGAGATCATGTGTGATGCTAGCGACTATGCGGTCGGGGCCGTTTTGGGCCAAAAGGCGGTAAGAGCATCTCATGTGATCTACTATGCATCCACCACTCTCAATGATGCTCAACGCAACTACGCCACCACCGAAAAAGAAATGTTGGCCGTCGTCTACGCACTTGAGAAATTCAGGTCATACTTACTTGGAACCAAAGTGGTCATTTACACCGATCATGCGGCTCTTAGATTCTTAATGACAAAGAACGAGGCCAAACCAAGGTTGATTCGGTGGATACTACTCTTGAGCGAGTTTGATGTTGAGATCAAGGACAAGAAGGGCATGGAGAACTTGGTGGCCAATCACTTGAGCCGTTTAGTCCTTGATGAAGAAAACAATCATATTAAGGATGATATCCGGGGGGAATTTCCCGATGAGACTCTTTTCTCTCTTAAGGAAATTCGCCCTTGGTACGCTCATATTGTTAATTTCCTTGTTCTAAACAGGTTTCCACCAAGCTTCTCTAAAGCTCAAAGAGAGAAGCTCCAAGACGATGCAAAACAATACGTATGGGATGAACCATACTTGTGGAAACATTGCAAAGATCAAGTCATTAGAAGGTGCATTCCCGAGACGGAGATAGCATCCATTCTTGCCTTTTGTCACTCACATGCATGTGGTGGCCACTTTGGAGGCAAGCGAACGGCCATGAAGGTACTTGAGTGCGGTTTTTGGTGGCCAAGCTTATTTCGAGATGCCCATGTCTTTTTTCAATCTTGTGACAATTGCCAACGCATGGGCAACATCTCTCGAAAACATGAGATGCCGCAAGTTCCTATGCTCTATGTGGAGATCTTTGATGTTTGGGGAATAGATTTCATGGGACCTTTTCCTAATTCCCACGGAAATCTATACATTCTCTTGGCGGTGGACTACGTTTCAAAATGGGTGGAAGCAAAAGACACAAAGATCGATGATGCCAAAGTAGTTGCGGACTTTCTCAAAACCCGCATCTTCTCAAGGTTTGGAGTCCCACGCATTTTGATAAGCGATAGGGGCACTCACTTCTACAACAAAACTGTGAGTGCCTTATTAAAGAAATATGGCGTCACCCACAAGCTCTCCACCGCCTATCACCCACAAACAAATGGCCAAGCCGAGGTCTCGAACAGGGAGTTGAAGTCTATACTCCAAAAGACGGTGAACCCTAACCGTAAAGATTGGAGTCTTCGCATAGATGATGCCTTGTGGGAATATAGAACCGCCTTCAAAACACCAATTGGAATGTCTCCCTATAGACTTGTGTTCGGGAAGGCTTGCCATCTCCCGGTCGAACTCGAACATAAGTCTTATTGGGCAGCGAAGACATTCAACCTTGATATAGAGCAAGCGGGAATGCAAAGGAAGCTACAACTCCAAGAACTAGAGGAACTTCGACTTGAATCCTATGAGAACGCCGCCATCTACAAGGAGAAGACAAAGGTATGGCATGATAAAATGATAATAAGAAAAGACTTCCAAGTTGGAGACAAAGTCCTTCTTTTTAGATCACGCCTTCGTCTTTTCCCCGGTAAATTGAGATCACGATGGGAAGGACCATTTGAGGTGATCAAAATCTACTCACATGGAGCGGTTGAAATCAAAAGTCTTGACACCGATAAAATCTTCAAGGTTAATGGACATCAACTCAAACCATTCCTTGAGGGCTTCCAAAAAGAGAGCGTTGAATGCATGGATCTCTTCGATCCAATCTATGAAGGATGAACATGACTATGGCGTCGTGCCACGACGTTAACTAAGGCACTTCTTGGGAGGCAACCCAAGTCAAGGTACGCATTTTTCTTCTTTTCTTTTCAAATTCTTGCTTTTGAAATGTCAACTTTGAGAAAATGGGGGAGAATTCTCAAAAGAAAATAAGGGAAAATCATGTTTTGAAAGCCTGGGAAAACCTCCGATCGGTCTTCATCACTTAACCGATCGGATCCGCGCTAAAAAGAGATTAAAACTGGACAAAATCACCCCCAGAGTAATGTACCCGATCGGGCCTCGTTACTGTACCCGATTGGGTACATATGAAAAGGCATGACTAGGAGGAGACCCGATCGAGGGGAAGAAAAAAATTAAGAGGATACCCGATCGGGTGACCTGAAGGCCCGATCGGGTATAATTCCAAAAATGTCATGTTTCGCTTCGAATTAAAACACCCGAACGAGTACCCCCAAACCCGATCGGGTGAAAACCCCTGGAGCAAAATTTTAAAAAACCGACGAAATACCCGGTCGGGTATTGTCATCACCCGATCGGGTGAATTAAATCCAAATAAAAAATTTCCTTCAGCGAGTTTTACCTGATCGCGTGGCATGCATGTTCGATCGGGTCAGAACCCGGAGTAAAGCTTACTACAAGCATACCCGATCGGGCTGACGGGCTACCCGATCGGGTACTCGAACTTTTTACTTCGAGCAGACCTTTTCTCGGCCACTTCATCTCCCCCAACCTCCAAAAATTCGAACCTCTCTCCCCAAAACCACCATTTTCGAACCTTCAACCTCCCCTAACTCACTCAATACTCAACCAAATCCTCTCATACCACCACCAAAACACCCCCCTCACTCTCCTCTCTAACCTCATACCCATAGCTCCTCATATCTCTCTCTCTCCCCAAAAATCCGAAACCCTACCCCAAAAATCCCCAAATCCGAATTCAAGCTTTAAATTTGGGCAAAAATGGCACCCAAGAGGAACCAACCGGAGAGCTCTAATGCTAGAGGACCAATTCCGGGGTATGAGACCATCCGCTTTGGGCCGGGAGATCACCGCAAACGATTTTTGGCCATCATCAAAAGGCAAGGAGTTCCTTCTAGATTCCTATGTCATAATGCTCTTAAACAACTAGGCTTGTTGGATGGAATGAGGGAATTATATGATAGATTGGAGATGAATTTGATCTTTGATATGAAGTATAATTGTGTTGACAAAGTAATTTATGAGGTGATGAGTTCGGCCAAAGTTGTTCTACATGATGACCCGGCGGAGTTCCTCTACGACAAGCTCACGTTTCGTTGGTTAAACAACGAATACTCAATAACAAGACGTGAGTTTGCGGAACACTTCGGCATCCCCGCACCCCATGAAAGGGGGATACCGGAGAGCACACTTGACGGGCACACTTTATGGGCCAAAATGACCGGAGAAAGGAAGGTGAACACGTCTAAATTGTCCATTAGTCACGTTCAACATCCTCTTCTTCGAATGTTCCTAAAGTTCTTGTGCAATTCTTTGCTTGGTCGCCCCAACAATCACCATACTCGGATGGGGGACGTGGCCGTACTCACTCTAGCCCTTTTTCATAGACCCACGAAATACAACCTTTGCAATCTAATGTGGGATCACTTGGAGGAAGCATGTAAGAAAACCAGGAACATTGTGGTTGCGGGGGTCATAATGCATTTGGTGAGCAAATTCGGCTATACGGACAATGCTCCAATTCACCCCGATTCTTTGATGCACATTGGTTGGTTATCCAATGCGGGTTTGATCTCTTTGGGAAACAAAGACCACAATGGAAACCAACTCTATAGGTGGCACATGAAGTACCCCGAGCCCACCAAATATTTCCCCCTCCCTTGTGATGAATTACCTAAACTTAGGTATAAAATGGCCACCTTTGAGATCCCCCATTACCTCCTTCCAAACAACATCCCACCCCACCTCCAAGATCAAGCCAACCCACCCGAACACCAACCCGAGCATCAACCCGATCAAGCCGACAATCAAGGACATGAAAATGTCCAACATGCTCTTCCCGACCCTCCTCAAAACACGCCACCACAAGACTTTTTCCAACAACTCTTGGCGGGTCAACAATCCCTCCTCGCCGGTTTCCAAACCATGAGCCTCGATTACACAAAGATGGGCGGACAATTTGCCCAACTTCAAGAAGAAATAGGCCACTACCGGGTGGAACAACAAGAGAGGGACCGGCGATTTGATGCATACCGGGAGGAGCAACGGGCGGCTTTTCAAAGGTTGGAAGAACAACGGGCGACCGACATGCAAAGGTATGAAGACGACTACCGGAGGATGTATGGGCCCACATACTCATACATGTCCAACCTCGGCGGATTTGCATCCATGGCCTCACCTCCACCGGCACCTTCATGGTACAACCCCTCCGATTGGGGGTAATTTTGGCGGCTCTAGTTCCGGCGGTGGTGGCTATGATGGCGGGGACACTACTATGGGAGAGGGAGGCGGCGATGATATGCATGGGAGCGGCTTTGGAGGCGGCTATTATGGCGGAGAAGGCGGGCACTAGGGATAGTGCCATGATTCAAGTGTGGGGGAGGGAAATCCATCTCTTGGTATTTTTACCTTGTACTAAGCATTATTTTTCTTGTATTAGTTGTACACAAAAAAAAATTAAATAAATAAATAAATAAATAAATAAATAAAAGAAATGAAATGCTAGTTAGGTTGAAAACCCAAAAGGGCAATCTAAGCAACAGGGGCTTACAAAAAACAAACGACGAGTGAGTGGCAAGGAAAGAAAAAGAAAAGAGATGCTAGGATGAAAACCTGAAAAGGCTCCTAGGCAAAATGACACTACAAAAAAAAACGACTTTTAACGACCAATCTATAACGACGACTCTCACAAATGGTCGTTAAAAGTACTTTTTAGCAATGATTAGTTAGTTCGTCGTTATTAAATTTAGTATTTAACGACAATTTATGAAAGTCATCGTTATTAATTGATATGTAGTCATCGTTATTACTAATCAACTTTTTACTTTATTTTTATAAAAAAATAGAAAATAAAAAATAAATACGTTTAAGATTTTTATTATCGTACGTATGGCGCCAACATTTCAGAACCCCAAATATTTTCGCTCCATAAACCCATAGTCCATCGAAAATTTACTACCTTTTTGCCGGTTAGATGGGCAAAAAAACCTAATCTCTTAGTCTCCTAAATTATTTTCCCAGCGTCCTTCATCTTCTACCTGTTTCTAACCTATCTTGGCGTCCAGAGAATCGTCTCCGTATAGTAGCCGCGATCTGCCCTATCGCCTCGCCCTATCACCTCGCTGATCTGCTGAGGATTCTAAGCTTGTCGCTGATTTCCTTGTAAGTTTAATCTTCATTCTAATCTTCTATTCTACTGGGGATCTGGTTCATCACATGAATGGGGGTAGCTGCCAAATTTCAATACAGGATTTGATGTTTTCATTAGGTTTCATTAGGTTTAATTTTTGACTGATAAAATATTATTTCATTAGGGATTTCTACAGAGCTTTCAGGGTCATCGATCGACTCTTCTAGATAGAGCAGCACATCTCTTGGCCATATAATTCCGCTCTCTCCATCTGATACCATTTTCGATTGACTTCTCCCATCCCAGGTAATCTGAGTTCTTTCCCTTCCGATTAAAAAGTTTCGTCTGCTACACATGGTCTTTGGGTTTTTTACTGTGACTTTGTGACTTTGTTTTGTATATGAGGCCACTGTCTTATTTGTGGTTCAAACTTCTTGGAACTTAAAGTTCCAGCCTTCCAGGCTAATCTGATTTATGTCAAACTTGTTTTGTCTAATTTTATCCAATAATCAAATACTAGTCTATTTTATTCTTTTATTCGTATGAACATACAGAGTGATTGGTATTCCCAATTGTTTAGTCCATGAATTTCCTTAAAAACATCGGTCCATGATGGCATGGTTAGACTTATGTGAACTTTATTTGGTCCAAATATTTCAGAACTTTACTTAGACGTGTTTTAAAATTTTGCAGCAGACTCAAATTTTATGTTAACTTATTTTACATTTATTTTATGCTTACACTTATTTTTGGGATATAAAGTCCCATGTATTATGTTATAATATAAAGTACTCTCCTTTTGTCTATTTCACCCAATATAATTCTAATTTCATAAGAGTATTTTCCACTTTTGGTTCCCCGACTTTAATGGTCGGGACAATTTTAGTCCCCGTCTTTTGTTTTTCCCATATTTCGTGCACAACTATGGATTATTTGACACTTTTGATCCTCTGGTAGATTTTTCTGGCCAACAATGCACATCGGAGACAAGGTTTTGAAAGGCGAAATCGGGTCTCGAGGCGTTCAATGGTAGCCTCACGAGGCGTAAGCCTCGAGGCGTAACAAGGCGTAAGCCTCGAAATTAATTGCTTAAATGTTAAACAATATTGCAGGTAAACAAGATCACAAGTAAAATGATTTGTGAACATGAATTTAAATAAACTAGTTACACAAAACAGCCAATTAATTAATAATCAACTTTAAAAAAAAAGACATAACCAAACTGTAATTAAGTTAATTATTAATATTTCTAATTAAATTGTAAATCTTGATCCAAGTAAAGTAGTAAACTAGTAAAGTACGTAATATTAAACAAATAAATAAGCTAAATGATACTCTGTAGTATTTATGATCACTTTAAAGTTTAAACCATAATAATACAGTAATAATATTGAAAATAATATTACAGTAAAGCTAAATAATATCTTATAGAAAAACAACTAAAAAGTGGTGCTGGGGCTATATTTTATAGTTTGCTAGCTGAAAAGGCATTAAAAACGTAGTAGATAGATACCATAAAAACTGAACTTTTAAATAATCGAGAAGTTAAATAGATAAACTTAAACAATATAAATACAATAAGAAACAAACTTCAGACCTCCGGTGGGATATTATATAAAAGTGGGTGGTGGGATTTTACTCTGCTTACTTAATTTACTCTATTTACTTCATAACACCTGGAACGGAAGCAATATGTACTCAGCTTTGAGGCTTCGACTGAGACAGCTCTTCAAGTCGTTTCTTCGTAGTAGTGGAACTAGGGCTGTCTTGTGCCGACTAAGAGATAAACGTACAGCAGTTCTTTTTAATTTTTTAAAATTGAGGCCCCCAGTAATTTAAAAAAAGAAAAGCCCATATTGCATTTAATTAAATGCGTACGCCTCAATCACGCCTTGCGCACTGACACGCATCACCGCCTCAGTAAAAAAAAGGCTTAAGCCTTACAGGCGGTTTGTTAACGCTTTAGCGCCTTTGCGCCTCAGAGGCGTAGGTGCGAAACGCCTTTTAAAACCATGATCGGAGATGTGCGTGTCATGCTGTAAGAGAATACACCTTTCTTTCGTTGTGTAGAAGATGGAGTCATTCCATTACATTTATTTTTGACAGTAGAAGCTAGTGGTCTGGTTGAGTAGCATGATTTTAACAATTGACGGCATAGTTGAATCACAATCTCACCAAGAACAGATTGATATATGAATATGTATGTGTATGTTCACCCAATCTCCTGTAATCTCAATCGCAATTCATCCTCCTGCCACGCACATGTGTGTTTTTGGCCGGAAAAATCTACCGGAGGATCAAAAGTGTCAAATAATTCATAGTTGTGCACCAAATCCGGGAAAAACAAAAGACGGGGACTAAAATTATCCCGGCCACTAAAGTCGGGGGTCCAAAATTGGAAAATACTCAATTTCATAACTACTAGAAATTTCTCTAATTTCTAGGCTACTAGCTACAATTTTACACTAATTTTGTTATTAGTAAAAAGTTAACATTATTACAAGAAAGTATTTTGTTATTACTCTAATTTAAGGAATACTATTAAATTAACTAAAAGTGTAGCTCATGATTGTATATAGCTAGGCTACTAGCTGCAATCAATATAAAATATTCCCACACTTGCTAGATTATAAGTTGATCTAACATATGTATGTAAATGAAATATGTCGAACACAATCCAAGAGTTAGGATCTGCATGGGGGCATGACTAGTTATGTGTTTTTGGCCTGATTTTGCATTATATATTTTAATATTATATGTTTTTATAAGCATCGCTTTTTGGGAGAAAGTTAAGCTTCGCTTTGCGCTTTCGCTTTTAAGCAAAGCCACACCTCATAACTTTAGTGCTCTTTTCGCTTTAAAAAGTAAGTTTGCTTATTTGCTTGGTTGATATGGTTAGGTGATTCGATTGGTTTATTCACTTGGATTATTTATTTTGTTGATTTTCTTGGCTTATTCACTTGGTTGATTTTCATGGCTTATTCATGCTAAGTTATTTTATTGCACCAAATATACATGTCTTTTCTTTTCCAAATGTTTTAGGTCACTGTCAACTTATCATACCTCTACATTAAACACAATGACTCCCAACAAGGACTGGATGAACATTGAAGATTACGTTAATGATAAATCTTACGAAGTAGGAGTTAATAGCTTTTTAGACTATGCTTTCCAAAAGTTGGGAACTAAGGCGGTTCGTTGCCCGTGTTGCAAATGTGTAAATGCTGAATTTGGTGATCGCGAGAAATTGCGAGAACATTTGTTAGTTTATGGAATAATCAAGAGGTATACCTTCTGGTATCACCATGGGGAGAGATTGGATGAGTCACAATCTGTGTCAGAAAGTGTTGATACTTTAGAAGGGAATGAAGATGAAGATGAGGATGAAATTCCTTTTATTTTAAGAGATCTATATCCAGAGTGTTATGATGGTGATTCACCCTTGGATGAAAATACTATTGAAGAGCCAAATGATGATGCAAAGAGATTCTACAATCTCTTAAGGGATTCACAAGATCCTGTTTATGAAGGTTGCAAGAGTTCAAAAATGTCTGCACTTTTAAAACTTCTTCATATCAAGACTATTGGTCGTTGAAGCAATGAATCATTTACCATGCTCCTAGAGTTTTTGAAGAACGAGCTTTTGCCTGATGGATCAAAGTTGCCTGATTCCTATTATGAGTCAAAGAAGATCATGAAAGACCTCGGGCTATCTTATCAAAAAATTGATGCATGTGTCAATGACTGCATGTTATTTTGGAGGGGGGATGAAGAGTTGGATACTTGCAACACATGTGGCGCATCAAGATGGAAAATTGATAAGCATAATGGGGAGCAAAAGCATAAAAAAATGGTAAAAAAGTACCTTTGAAGACACTAAGGTACTTCCCATTAAAACCAAGGTTGCAAAGATTATTTATGTGTTCGAAAACTGCTCCTTTGATGAAGTGGCATCACAATAAAAAGAAGAGAGATGGTACAATGAGACATCCAGTTGATGGATCTGGTTGGGAATCATTTGACAAACATCACCCCGAGTTTGCATCGGATCCTCGAAATGTGAGGCTTGGACTTGCAAGTGATGGTTTCCAGCCCTTTGCAAATTCAAAAACATCGTACAGCATTTGGCCTGCGATGCTTGTTCCATATAACCTGCCTCCTCACCTTTGTTTGAAGCAGTCTAATAAGATTTTATCAATGATTATTCCTGGCCCGAGTGGTCCTGGTGATGCTATTGACATATACTTGCAACCTCTAATCGAAGAATTAAAAGATCTTTGGGAAACTGGTGTCCGAACCTTTGACGCATCAACAAAAACCCATTTTCAGATGCGTGCGGCTTTAATTTGGACCATCAATGACTTTCCAGCTTATGGAATGTTATCTGGATGGAGCACAAAGGGAAAATTAGCATGCCCGTGTTGTCTTAAGGATACACGCTCAAAGAGGTTACCTAAAGGTGGCAAAGAATGTTTCATGGGCCATCGACGTTATCTTCCAAAAAACCATAGATGGAGGAAGGAAAAAGATTCATTTGATGGACAAGTTGAGCGGAGTGTACCTGCACATCCTTGTTCAATTAATGATATACTTTTCCAGCTGAAAGATCTTGAGAACATCATATTGTCTAAAGAACCTAGCGTGAAAACAAAAATATCTCACGAGGCTAGAGGGGACAATTGGAATAAAAAAAGTATTTTTTTAAGCTCCCATATTGGAAGACACTTCTATTACGACACAACTTAGACGTGATGCATATTGAGAAGAATATATGTGATAGTGTTCTTGGGACTATTATGAACATCAAAGGAAAGACCAAAGACACTTTCAAGTCACGCCTTGATTTGGAAGCTATGGGATTGAGATCTACATTACACCTCATCAAAGATGGAGACAAGTTCAAGATACCTCCAGCTCCATATACTTTGTCCCCCTCTGAGAAACGAGTTTTTGTGAGTTTTTAAAAAATTTAAAAGTTCCTGATGGTTTTTCCTCCAACGTCTCTTATTGTGTGAACACCAAAGATGCAAAAATATCGGGTTTGAAGAGCCATGATTGCCATGTACTACTTGAACATCTTATTCCTTTTGCAATACGTGGTCTTCTCACCCCACTTGTACGTGAATCACTCATTGAGCTATCAATGTTCTTCAGTATGTTGTGTGCAAAAGTACTTAATGTTGCTGATTTGGAGCATCTAGAGTCACAAATTCCAATTACTCTCTGCAAATTAGAGAAGATTTTCCCTCCATCCTTCTTTGATGTTATGATACATTTACCAATTCATTTAATCAATGAAGCTAAAATTGGAGGACCAGTTTTATTCAGATGGATGTATTCTATCGAGCAATATATGTACAATCTTAAATCATATATAAGAAATAGGGCGCATCCAGAGGCTTCCATTGCAGAGGGTTATTTGGCAGAGGAATGCATGACTATGTGCTCAAGGTATATGCATAGTATGGAGACAAGATTCAATCGTCTTGATCGAAATTATGAAAATGCATATGGTTGCAATAACTCCTTGTCCATTTTTAGTCATTCTGGTCGGGGTTTGGGATCTCCTACTATTATATCTCTTGAAAAGTGTGAGATGGATCAAGCACACATTTATATTTTGAAGAATTGTGATGAGGTTCAACCTTTTGTCGAGTAAGAAATCAAGAGTTCACAATTTTCTTTTTCATTATTACAAGTCATACAATTTAATTGGTTCTGTAATATTTTGTAGAGAATATTCAAAGTCTCTTGGTTCAAGTGGTCCTGAAATTTCTGAAAATGATTGGTGGGAAAGTTTTAAGAATTGGTTTAAGAATGCGGTAAGTAGCAGCTTTATTAAATAACTAGAACAGTAAAAATTTTAAATTATTACATTCTTATTTGGTTAACCTCCTCCTTGCTAGGTTACACAGTTGTGTGAAAGTGCTAAGACCAAGGATATGAGCAATTTGCTAGCACTATCTCGTGGACCAACACAATATGTGACATCTTTTAGTGGTTATATTGTTAATGGGTATAGGTTTCACATACAAAGTCGTGAGAGGACTCTGAGGACACAAAATAGTGGAGTAGTTGTGATGGGAAATTCAGGGAATGGAGATGAAAATATTGACTATTACGGAGTAGTCATTGAAATAGTAGAGTTGCAATATCTTGGAGGGAACCGCGTAGTGCTATTCCGTTGCAAATGGTGGGATGTGCATGATAAGGTTAGAGGTATTAAAACAGATGAGTATGACTTTGTAAGTGTTAATCCCAATAAGCAATTGAAAACAAATGAACCATTTATCTTGGCTAGTCAAGCAAGACAAGTGTTTTATGTCACTGACAACGTTAACAAAGGATGGCAGCTTGTGGCAAAAAATCGACCCCGCATATTTTGTGACATGGAAGATGATGACAATGGTGGAAGCAACACAGGTGATGCATACCAATGTAGTGAATTGTTCCCAACTACTTATGTTGCCTCATCATCAACAACCGCAAGTGCTGAAGTATGTAAAAGTAGAGCTGGTATTGATCCAGAAGTTTTGGAAGATACTTCAAAGAGAAGGAATACTGAAAAAAGATGCCACAAAAGAAGAAGGGAGGAATAGTTTATTTCTTAGTAGTTGCTTTTAAAAACGCTCCATAATGTAGTTTGTTTTTTATTCCGTAATTTTAAATTTGAATATTTTAGATGAGTGAAAGTTTCATTTGTACTTTATATATATATCAGTGTGTTTTAATAAGAATGTTTTATACTTTATATATATCACAGTGTGTTTAAATTGAATGCATCATGTTGTCTGAAAAATAAGTGAAGTCCTGTGTTGCATTAGTAACTAGTTTTATTTATAGCTAAATCCTTTACCAGTAACATAACTACTTTTATTTGCCACGCCTATTGGGTTGGTGTGCTATATTTTAATGGAATGAATTAGTATATCCTTCCTTGGATTCAAAGATAACAAATATTTTACTAATATCCCGGGAAATGTTTCGTCCTAATGATAATATATCTAAGAGTTCTATGCCAAGATCTAAAAGGTCTTATGTGCCACCTCAAGTGTTGGCAAAGGGATGCAACAAAAAGGTATGTGATTTATTTTCTTCTAAAAGTGTCATTGGATCCAAGTCATTAATGGGGACTAGTAGTGATCTTTCAAAGGTGACATGTGGTTCAAAAAGTTATTCCAAAGGTCTTTCTGCCAAAAATTATCCTACCGGAGCTCCCTTCGATCCATTACATATTCTCCCTCAAATAAATTCCAACATGAAAAATTGGGATTTATCCCCTAATAAGTCAGTTCATGAGGAGGGTGATGACATTTTTGGCGATGTTAATGGCGCTGAAGTGGAACTACATTCGAAGGTTCTAGGAGATTCAAATGATAAAGGTATGGAATTTTAACAATGTTTTTATTTATTTTATATTTTGCTTTATAATCTAATATTTTAGTCCAAAACTTTTATGGTTTTAGGACATGGTTCTTTTACTTCTGAGCTAAATATTGCATTTGAAAAAGAAAGAGGAAGAAACATTATTGATGATGTTAATGAGAATAAAGTAGGGTTATATCAGAAACTTGTAAGTGAAAGAAACAATAAAGGTATGTTGTCAACATTTGGTTTATTTGCAGTTTTTTCATTTTTCGATTGATACATTATGGATGTTTTTATTTGGACTGTAATTTGTCCCAGATCAGACCAGACCAGATCAGACCTGACCAGACTTGGATAGTTATAAAAATACAAAGAAACCAGACCAGTTCAGACCAGACCAGATCAGCAAATTACAGTCCAAGTAAAAATATCCTAAGCTGAAAATGTTCATACTAAAGCATTTATTAGTTGTTTTCTTTGCTGCTACGTTACTTCTATTATTCCAGTCTTAATCCAAATGTTCTCATTGTGGAAGGGGGTGACTTTGGTAATTCAAAAAAAAATGTTGTGATTGAAAAGAAGAGGCGAAGAAGCATCTTTGGCGATGTTAGTCAATTGGAAGTCAATCTGTCTTCTACCCAAGATCCAATTGGTAATGTTTTGTTGATCAGTAGTGTACAATAGATTGGTAAAATAGTAAAATAATAAGGTTAAGATAAAAGAGTCGCTGCAAAAAAAAGAAGAATTTCATTGTTCTTTGACATATCGTGTATCAAAAGTAAGCAAAAAAAAAAGAATTTCGTTAATCTAATAGTACTTATTAAGTAAAAGGAAACTTCATATGATAAATTTCACTGAACTCTGGCATGTCATGTATCTCAATGCATGTAAACTTCTAGCACTTAATTCTTCTGTTTTGACTGCCTATTATAAGAACTACCCTGCTAAAAAAATCAGTCACTTGATCTAACTTTCAACAATTATTTCTTCTTTTTGGATTGCTTTTACAATAATAAGAATCCCAACATGATGCTTAAGGCTATTTGAGGCACTCTTTTATTAAACAAGAAAATGAACCATGCATATAAGTAAAGGAAGTGTAATAGAAATAAATGCAAGACTCAACATTCATGCATCACTCACTATCAACATCTTTACTAGACCTAAATGGGAAAATGATTTATGGCTACTTTGATTTTAGTGGAAGCTAGTGGCTCTTGGATTGCAAACAAGAAAGTTCAGACTAAGAGTACAAGAGGGACAAATATTCTTAATGGGGGTGATAACATATTTGATGATGTTTGTGGCAATGAAGTAGATTTGCATAATGAGGATGCAGGACATTCAAATGATAAAGGTTTGGCATGAAATAATTTATTTTAGTTTTTTTATATTGTGTTTTCATTAATTTAATTCTATTTTTGTTGGTTCAAATAGGTCACTCTTTTACTTATAATAAGAATACCTCATTTGAAAAAAGGAGAAAAAGAACCATTGTTGATGATGACAGTGAGAATGAAATAGAGTTTTATCAGGGAGTTCATAGAGAAAGCAATGGTAAGAGTGTGACATTCATAATTAGTTTTATTTGAAGTTGTTTGTACTTGTAATATTTAACACTTTAAATATTGAAGGTGGTAGCTCATTTACTTCTAAGAAGAGCAGTGGGATAGAAAAAGAGAGAGGCAAAAGCATTTGGGATGATGATAATGAAATGGAGGTAGATCCGACATTTACCCAAGATCCAATTGGTAATGGTTTAACATATTATAAATTATAAATGTCTTGATATATCTCGTTTATCACTTATTGTTTACTACTTTAATCATATTGTGTCTTGGTTGAAGGCGGTGACTCTTGTATTAAAAAAAAGAAAACTCAGATAGAAAGTACGAGTACGACAGAAAGTAATGATGGTGGTGACACTGAAGTGGAGGAAGGACAAACAGTTTTACAAGATCTAAATGGTAACATGTGCCACCCTTTGCAACGCATATATTTTTCTATATGGCTTGCCTTTGCAAGTGAATTTCCAAAATAAGTCCCCAGACTTTCTATATCACATTTCTCGAATGAAAATACACTTTATTTCAAAATTTGTTAACTCATGGTTTCTAGAACTTAAGAAATAGCAATAACTTGTGTACTGGTAATAAGTTATTGTTTGATAGGTAAAATTCAAACCTAAAACTTCCTTAGTTGTTTTGCGAAATTGGTTATTACAATAATGTAAAACTTTGAACCATGTGTTTTCATGGTTGAAGGTCAAGGATCTATTACGACTAAGAAGAAATCTGGGATTGATAAGAGGAGAGGAAGAAACAAATGTAAAGAAGTAGCAAAACTTAAACCTGGTCAAAAACTTGAAATCAGTTTTTATAATAATCGAGCGGTTGGGAAGAATCACAACATATGGGCGAGACATTTGGGGATTATCGTGCGAGATACAAATATGTGCCCATTGAGAGTGCACAAATGGAATGACATCGGAGAAAGAGAAAAGGAACACATGTGGAGTGCAGTCACGGTAACTATGTAGTTGTGATAGCTCTATGTCTCCTTTTTAATCCTGATTTATTATTGTTTTAAAGTGTTTTATTCATTTTTTGGTCTTATTAACTTATTAATTTTCTGTTATAAGTTATAAGTTTACTTATTAAAGACATGTTCATCCTTTCACCCTTTAACCATAATGTGATACTACAGGATGTCTTTAGTAACGAGAACATGGAAGTTTACAAAGAGCATACCTTCAAGCATATGAAAGAGTTGTGGGGAAATTGGAGATCAGATTTGTTAAGGAATAATGTGACCAACAAGAATATAACCTTAAAAGCTGCATACAATGCTAATCCACCTACGGGACTTGACAAGGCTGAGTGGAAGTGGCTTATCAGAGAGGTCTATTCGAATCCTGAGTTTCAGGTAAACTCGTTGAATACATTGTTAAATCCTCACTTTCTAGTGCGTGTATATGCAATAATATGAGATTTTGTTTCAGAAAAAAAGTAAAAGAAACTCTTCTAATAGAGGTTGCTATGCTAATGAACTAATGCACCGCACAGGGAGCAAGCCTTTTAGGCAAATCATTTGGGATGATTTGGTATGGAATTTCGTGGATTATTGTAGCCTTTACAAGATGTTATATTTAGTTCATTTATTTACAATTGAAAAAAATGAATACTTGTGTTTTTTGAAGGGTGCACGTGAGGGAAATGATCCTAATTTACTTGATGTCTTCTACACCACTCGCAAGAAAGGTGATAAGCTTCCGAATGCGGAGACAACACAAAAACATGTATGCCCATTTTTCTATTGTTTGTTCACTTATGAATGAAAATAAACCTTTTTCCTTGCAAAAAAAACTTGTTTTTCATCTACCTAAAGATATTTCTTAATGCTAACTATTTTTGTTTTGATCCTTTTCGAAAATAATCAAATTTTAACTAACTACTTGAAGTCTCATTATTTCCACATATCATTTTCTTATATTGAATCATTTTGTTATGTTTCAAACAATACTAATTTAATCATTTTTCAACTTCTGTTTTGCTTTCATTAAAGGATCCCTGATTTTTAAAGAGGGTTTATTGTGTACGTTGAAGGACTAATGAATAACATAGTTTCTGAATGTGTACAAATAAAACTTCAAGAACATTTTATTATGCTTGGTGTGGATGCATTGTGCTCTGATTCCTAGGTCTGTCACTGCACACACTAACAAAATAATGGGAGTTATAGTATGTGTTGTTGCTGGCAGTAAATTGGGTTTCAGTTTACATTATAATGGAGTACAATATAGTGAGTTTTTAATATGCATTAAAATGCTGGGAGTAGTGTTCTTGCCGGAAAATGTGAGGTAGCACGTGTTCTATATTGAATGAAATGAAGTCCACGAAAACTGGTATTGTTGCAGGCAGCTTGTAGCTCTTGTTTATGGTCTTTATTTTGCAGGAAGAAATTCGTGAGACAATGGAAAATGATCCTTCACTTTCTAATGTAGAGGTATATATTGTTCCATTTCTCTCTTTCTGCCTAGCATAGACTTCACAAGCTGAACAGTGTAAATAGTTTAAATAGTTTTCTTGAGTGCCGCATTCGGCATTTATGTTGTGGGATTTTCAGATTGTATTCTTCTTATATATAGGTAGCACAAAAGGTTTTCAAGTCCAAGTCTAAAGATCGGGTTGTTGGTTATGGAGGAGGAATAAAGCGTAGGGATATAATCGGACCGCAACCTAGTAGAGAAGAACTTCAAGCTGAGCTGAATGCTACTAAAAAACAAAATGAATTTCTAGCCAATCATGTGGAGACGATCCAGAATGAAAATGCTGCACTTAAGGATCGTGTGGAGACAATTCAGGATGAAAATACCACACTTAAGGATCGTGTGGATTCTGTGGAGTCTCAAATGCGAATCTTTCCAGAGACGTTGGTGAAGCAACTTAATGTTGCGATTCCTTCGTAAATTGGATCACAAGGTATGTATGACTAAACACGGTAGTAAATGAAGTAAAAGTGTAGAATAAAAATGTGTTATATAATCTATTAAAGTAAGAATTAATCACTATTTATTTTGAATTTATCAGTGTTTATTGTGACTCGTGCTATTGGGAAGTATAATTATATCTATGAAGCATATTAGTTATTTCTCTCAAGTATTTATATATGTCATTTTTTGTTATAAAATCTGATTTCTATGATTTTTTTTTTGTAGGTGATAGAGATGACAAGGGAAGTTTGCACCACATCAATGCCATCGTGCTACTGCTTATTTGATTTAGTGCTCAATTTTTCATATAGTTATTGATACATATGTATTCTTACATTTACGTATTGAGATTTTATTTTATTTATGTGGATGATTATTATACTGAATCAACTTAATTACAATAGTTGTTATATTTAGGAAGTATTTTATTGTTAAATTTATTCGAAGATTGGTATATATATTGTTGTTCAATGTATAGTTTAAGTGCTTTATTACATGTACTTTTTTTCAATGTGTCCTAATTAAAGAGGCATTTCATGGAGGTTGTGATTATTGTTATAATACCGTGGTCATTATTGAATATTTAATGATATTAAAAAATGTATAAAAAATAACAATGATTAAATATATTTTTGTTTTTCAATACCAATGAAGGGTTATGTTGTCGTTATTGAGTAACGACGAGTGAGTTTCTTGTCGTTAATATGCAACAACGATATCAAGTGTTGTTGTTAATTAATAACAACGAACTCCGTTGTTAAAACTAATAGCGACGAAGTTCGTCGTTAAACTAGTAACGATGAACTTTGTCGTTAAAACCAATAACGATGAACTTCGTCGTTAAAACTAATAACGATGAACTTCGTCGTTAAAACCAATAACGACGGAGCCTATAACGACCACTTGACGACGAAAAAAAAATGGTCGTTAAAACTTTTAACGACAAACTTTTAAGCTTATAACGACCATATTTTTTATTGTTAAAAGTCCTTTTTCTAGTAGTGTGAGAGATATGAGAGAAAAATTTGTTTTTGCAGGACATTATCTTTTGGAGGAAGAGAAGAAGAAGAAGAAGAAAAGAAGAAGAGAAAAAAAGAAGAAATAAGGAACATAGAAGACCCTTAAACCCAAGGAATGTTGTTTTTGTACACTCATTTACAATACTTGGTGGTTTTAATTTCTTATTTCTTCCTATCTATGAACTCATGCTCTTTTGATGAACATTGTGTAAACACTTGGTTTTACTCGAGGTCGAGTAAAGGAACTAAGTGTGGGGGAGTTGACATTCATGTAATTTCTTTGTTTATATTTGTGTTTTTAATTAGTTTAGATTGATTGTTACTTTGGAAATTACACACTTTTGGTGTAATAGTTTAGTTTGTAAAATATTTGTAATTTGTTTAGATTAGGTTCATTCTGAGCTCACACAGGTCCAAGAACACTTTATGGACCATTGGTGAACATCACAAGTGGAAGGAAGGTGCAAAAATCCCAAGACAAAATGAAGATTCTGAATTTTTGTGCTGTACCCGGTCGGGTATACCCTATACCCGATCGGGTACCCTATTGGAAAATCAAATCGGATCAACCCGGGAACCAAATAACATGCAGGGAAGATTTTGACCATGTTCGAATGTCATACCCGATCGGGTGACCGACACGCCCGATCGGGTATGACCTTATTTTTAGCTTCCGGGAAGCTTCTGAGTGTACCCGATCGGGAGCCTCCAAGACCCGATCGGGTACACACCCCTGCATGCTCCAATTCCCTATAAATAGACCCCTTTCCTTCCCACAAAAAATCACCAATTCCTATATACTTCTAAGCTCAGTTTAGACAAGTTATTTCTTTATATTTTCTTCATGTTTAGTCTCCAAATGAGGAGCTAAACTCTTCCATCTTGGTTTTGCTACTTTGAAGCTTAATGAATTGTAAGTTGTGAGTTATTTTCTTTAATCTTCTTCCTTGAATATTAATTAATTCCTATTCCTATTACATATTAATATTTTGAGCAATACTTAAAGGATCAACTAGTTTTGTTTCATATATTAATTAATACTAGAATCAATCGGTTAATACGCTTGTTATTAATTCGGTTCTTTCAATGGTAGTAAACTTGGGTTGTTAATGCATGCGTCTCATGGTTAATAAGCCAAGGGGAATTAATTATATTGATTAAACCAATAAACCGCTTGTGTTGAGGTTATCAATCTCAATCGTTTTCATCTTGATTTTATTGCTACTATCGAGTGAATATACGGCGCGTGTTCTATATTAACTCGGTAGTAAGTTTTATTAATGAACGCGTCTCGTTATTAATAACTACCCTCGATGAATTGGATATACTCCTTGATTGAGTATTCGAGAGGAAGATAGTTAAAGATATAACCGGGATCGACGAACATTTCATTAAGTGGATAAAAGCAAAGCCAAGTCTTCTTCTCATTAATTAAACCACATAACTCGTTCATCTTCGTGTTTAAATATAATTTAAAGTTCATCAACCAAACATAACCCCCCCCCCTTTGTTACTTATATATTTCTTTAAAAAGAAAAGTATTCCTTTCCCTGTGGATACGAACCTTACTACACTATACTACGTATTAGTGTCGTATTGATATTTATTTTGAGTGCACATCACGACAAAGTGCTTGTCAGTCAGCATTCCTCTTGTTTTTCCTCCTTTTCCTTGCCAAAAACTTACCACTACTTTACAACTTATAAATGTAAGCTAAAAACAATTACAAACCAAATAAAAAAAATGTTTACAAACTAATAAAAATGGTAAACAATACACACAAACCAAACATAAAATATACATTTATGCACTACTAATTAGTGCATATCAAATACCCCCACACTTGAACCTTAACTCGTCTCGAGTAAACCAAATCTTGTCTGAGAAGTCCTTTAAATGACAAGAGTATCAACACCAACATCCACGAGTGTTTATAGAAAATAACACAAAGTATCCCCAAAACTAAAAGAGTAAGAAGGGGTCTTCAACTCCAAAATCTCCTATCAAATTTTCTTTTTTCATTGTTACCCTTAGGATCCTGCAAAGATATTCTTTCTCTCATTTCTCTCATTTTGCCTAGGTGCCCTCTTGGGTTTTCATCCCAGCTTCCCACATTTTTCTGTTTTAACCCTCACAACTCACTCTTATTTTTGCTTTATTTTTGCTTAAGATGCCCTTTCAGGTTTTCAACTTAACAAGCTTTTATTAAATTTTTTTAACAAGAGAATATAGAGTATGAATGTGAGTATTACATAAAACTCTCCCCCCAAGCTAACCAAAGCACTGTCCCTAGTGCTCATCGTCATAGAAGATGAACCCTTTTGTGGTGTCATTTCTTTCTTTGTTGGTTGAGCAAAAATTCTGACTTGGTGTAGGTGGAGTTAGAGAATTCGGGTTTTAGGTCATTTGGTGGGTTTTGTTGATAAAGAAATGAAAAAAAGTGGAGAGAATAAAAAGAGTATGAGTTTAATTTGTGGATATCGTGGATGGATGAAGGTGTGAAATTGTAACTATAGAGAGTTTAAGGTATTGGGTTCGAATTTGGAAAAGACGAATGGAGTGATGGTTGCTTCGCTGATGCCAGCATGACTGCATAGGTAAGAATCAAACTCTATTGGGTAACATATAATTTTGTTCACCCCGGTACCTGATAGAATATTGCCACTCTTGATAGACGTGTTGTGGTGATTGTTGAGGTGCATTTGTTGACCTTTAGCTCAGTGGAGAGTATACACATCAATACTTTCCTTGATAATGTGCTCTTTGATTGATTGCTCACAGCTCGTCATACCCGCCATGTGTGTGGAGCAATCGTATCAGGTACCATGCACGATGGACCTGCATAAGGTTAAGAAACCTTTGGTACCTATTTCAGGGTGGGTCCATCCCTTTTAGCACATTTTTTTTTTAAAATTTTTGTTTTATTTTTGTTCCTAAACCAACCTCTTTTTTGAAGCTTTGGGAGAGTTATATGATTGTGATTCTAATTTAGGAACCCATTGAAGATTATTTGTAGGTTTTTGGAGAATTTCAGCACATGTGAATGGTGGAACATGTTTTTGAGAAGTAAAGATTTTCTCCCTAGATGACCGTTTCAGATGTTTGGCTGAATAAACTTGAGAGGATAAGTCAGGCAAACACAATCACAAACAGTATAGGTTGAAGCTTTAAAACTCTTCTCTTTAGACTTCCCATCATTCACATCATAATGAGGTTTACCTCACCATTTGAATGAGAAAACACAGATCCAGATCCAGAGTCATTAGAAAAAGACTGAGAAGAATAGGGTGTGATAGAGCTCAATGATTGAGAGCTTGCATCACTACAAGAATTTTGACAAAAAGTGAAGAAAATATTCATCATATAATCTCCAATTTTTGTCACTAAAACTTTTACGTGACGAATTATGAGCATCACAGCGAACGTCACCGTAGCTCCGTGGCAAAATGTATACATGACAATTTTGGATCGTCACTTTATAATTCACTTTTATATGACGCTTAAATACTATGTCACCATTATTGATGACTTTTAGTGACAATGAATGTGTCACCTATGCATTGATATATTTGTCATCTAAATTTGAATTTCGTCATCTATAATTAATACAAAAATTACGATATCCCAAGTTGTCATTAAAAACAAACCTTATAGTAACAAATAACATTATACCCTCATATTACCGAATTTTTGTGACAAAAAAATTGTCAAAGCTAAGTTAATTATTTCGTCATAATTTCAATATTTACATCCCGAAAAGTAATTTCAATCATTTTTTTCTTATTATTTCAAAATTCAGCACGCGAAAACAAAATTTACGTGTTTGATAAAAAGGTTAACTGATAAGCCTCAACCTGAAAAACTGAACAACCAAACGAACTCAAATAAATAGGCTCGTTCACACGCTTAGAAGAAATTACACTACGGAAGTTGTTTACCAAAAGTCCACGAGGGTTGAATAAAAAAATTCGATTGTTGTAATGATTTTAACTGCTAATGTTACCAGCAATTTCAACAGCTGGAATAGCTCAGTTGGTTAGAGCGTGTGGCTGTTAACCACAAGGTCGGAGGTTCAAGCCCTCCTTCTAGCGATTTTTTACATTCGTTTCACTACACCCAATTATTATTTTTTCTTCAGAGTTCAGACACAAAAGACACAAAATTGGTATCCGCACACTAAAACACCCAATTATAAAATGTTTACGGTTATAATTCCCCGTGTAAATAACTTTTGGTGGAGTTTTAACCTAAAACGTGATATTCCGTATTTTATTCTTTAGTTTAATTGAAAAACTTTTTGTATGAGATTCTACTAATACTTCTATATGTTTTTTTTTTTCAGATTTGATTCTGCATTATATTGTAAAATAGATAAACTATAATATTTTTATATGTAATGATTTACTTGGATTGATTTCACTCCCAAATCCGACTAGAACATACAGATATCAAATTTAAACAGATTAAAGCACACTAACTTAAATAGACCAGAACAAACCTCAACAGTTATAAATTGAACATAGACTACACATCTCTCAGATCAGACCAAACTAGACTACTATAAACTTTACCAAACTAGATTGAAAAATTTCAATCCAATTAAAAACATCCTAAGTCGTAACTCTAACATTATTTCTTGTAGCGTCTCAACCGATTCTATAGAAAACAAACGAACAATGGATTCAACTTATTTTTAGTAAAAGTATATTATTTGTTAACATAAAATTGAAATAGCATTTCTTAGACCAGACCGGGTGAGATTATACCAGATTAGACTATGCCATACTAAAAAGACCAAACGAGACCAGATTAAATGGTTACATATAAAGTTGATAATAATGCTATACTCAAGATGCTAAAATGGAAAGTAGGTATGAAGTTCACGAAAATATGAAATAGCAAAAAAAACTAGGGAGATATGGTGTTATTACAGGATATATCATTAGATTTAGTAAGAGTGAAAAGTTCGAGGTTCATGCATGTGAAATGTAAAGAGGGGTGTGTTTTGAAAATATACGCATCATGGGATGGTCAAGAAGGGCCATTTGAGGCAAAGTCTGTGCATCCTAAGTCCTAACACAGAAAAGATTATGAGAAAATACAAGCTAAACTTTGTTGGTTAGTGGAAGCGTATTTAGAGGAGCATAGAAAATCCTAAATGACTAAGGAAAGCTAAGCTCTACACCAATCAATGATGGAATGATTTAGTATGTGTATTCAAAGGTTTGCTTGCTAGAGTGTAAGAAAACAAGTCTTGAGATGTTATATGGGATATTAAAAGGACATTACAGTAAACTTGAGTCATACTTGGGAGAGTTGAACTGATTTGAGCCTAATATGACAAGTATATATTATTCATAGACAAGCCCAAATATTCCTAGAGAACCATGCATTTATGCATATATCTTTAAAAGTCTTTATTTGAGCTTTCAACTAGATGGAGATTTGTGGTGTGTAGATGGATGCTTCTTCACGACGTTTTTAGGTGCAGGTGGGACGTTGTTATGCATTGTTGGAAGAAATGGGAACAACCAGTTGTGTCCTCTAGCTTGGGCAGTGGTGGATGCTTAAAAACAGTGATTCTTGGAGTTGGTTCTTAGACATTCTAAAATATTATATGCCTGAGTTGGTTCTTAGACATTCTAAAATATTACTATCGTATATGCCTGGGTTTGGTAGTTAGAGCTCAACCATTTTCTCTTATAAACTTAAGGGCTCCTGTAAAGCTATTAGGGAGGAACTTTTAGCCAAAGAGCATTAGAATTATGCTAGGCACATTTATGTAAATTGGTGGAAGAAATTAACATAAGGGAGAGCAACTTAATTAGATGTGTGTATTGGTAGAGCGTATGATAGAGCTTACTTTGATAGTGCACTTGAGGAAAGAAAAGTGTTAGTACAAAGGCTTTTTGAGGACTTCATGTCCTAAAATCCAACAACATTCTTTAGGTGCTACTTGAGAACTTTAAGCAACAATGATGTAATTGTGAGTACTATATATGGCGGAGACATTTAATGGATATATCATTGAATTAATATCTAAACCTCTTGTGAACATGCTTTAGTATATAAATTGCTACTTATGTAGAGGATAAATTCCAATAGATTTCTTACGATGAACACACTTGATGAGATTCATGATAGAGTAAGGAAATGCATTGAGACCGAAAAGGAACATGCAAGGAAATGTATTTTCATTATTGCTTCCAGTGAGTTTGAGTTCTATGTTATGTATTGAATGGATATGTTCATTGTTAATCTTAAAGAAACCACACACACATGCATGTGGGATGTGGGATCTAAATCTCATTCCACTCCTTCATGTCATCTCATGTTTCTATTGGCTTCAGGCTTGCCTTGACAATTTTGTCCTTGACTGGTTTAAGCAAGTTAAATACATGCATTTCGAACTATAATATTTTAGTCAAACCAACAGGGCCGTCTCCAGGAATTTTGATGCCCCAGGCAAAAAATGACTAAGGAGATCAAATAGTACTTCAAATTAATAACATAATTAAATATGAAGTAATTAGAAAATTATAAAACCATTTTTACTAAATGTAAAAAGAAATACGTGACTTAAAATTGATATAAAGTATGTGAAAACCGAATAGCGGTAAGAAACTAAAAGAAATATATATAACACAAATTTTCAAGTTTAATATAATTTATAAATAATAATTAATAAATTGGATGTAGAAAAGGTCATTTACAAATTTCAGTTTCTAATTTGGATACGGAATGGTGAATTGCAGAAGAATAGAAGAAATCAAAGTTTGAAATATATCAAATTATATTGAAGGTCGGTCTTTACCTGGTTTGAAGACGGGCAGGATGGCCAAATGGGTAATATTATTTTATATGTATATGTAATATTACATACAAAATTACATTTTTTGTAATATTTCAGTACAAATAAATTGAAATTTTATCAATTATGAACCTGAAAGATAAATTTACTATAATAAGGAGTCTGAAAAGATAAAGCGTGTCAATATAAGATCCGGATGATTGAAAATTATCTATCAAAGACCTAAATTATCAGTAATTTTGATTTATTTAATTAATTTTTTATTAATTTTATTGCTAGTTTTTGAACAGTTTTCTTCATAAAAGTATATTAGTTTAATACGATTATACAATATTTCAATTTTTTTTTACATTCATGGTGTTTTATATCTTAGATTATTTTCAACTATTTATGCCATGTCTCGACACATTTCATCTTTCAGATCTCTTATTGATAGTGAACAAATCTTTCAAATCCTATATTAATAAAACTTATAAGATACGTACTATATAAAACATTGAATTAAAGAAATTGATTGGAAATAATAATAATAGTAATAATTATTATAATAAGTCAATAAGTCAAAACAAAAGTGAGCTAGGTTTCTTCCCACACCACGTACTACTGGAATCAACATACTGTGTGCAATGATAGTACCCATGGAATGCATCCCACACCGGTTTTATACAAGTGAATGCCTTTTCCGTTCCAATATAAGAACAAAAATGGATTTATGCTATTCTACTCGCACGTCCCACACCGGAAACGTAGGCTTATTCCCTCATCCATTTTTCTATAAATCAATAGGAGCTTCGTTCTCTAAAGCTCCTCTATAGTAATTTTAATATATATTGCTATCTTACGAAAAAATGATGCCCCCATGGGAGTGGTGCCCTAGGCCATTGCCTAGGTGCCTACCCCCCATGGCCGGCTCTGCAAACCAATAAATGTTGAAAAGCATTGGGAGAAGGTAGAGTATGTTTTAAATCTTCCAACGGTAAATAGTGGCGCATGTAAGCTAATGAAAAAATAGGAGAAAAGAGACACATGAAATATTTGATAACAAAGATATGCTAATTAAGTAAGCATGGAGTAAAAATGACTTGTTTTATATACAAAAGGGGAGCCCCATATCTATCAACTAGTGAAAATGTAAAATTATGTTTTAAGAAATATTTGCACTTTAAGTCCTGCGATTTTTGGTAGTGACCGCGCGCTATTAGTTCTCTAACTTTACTTGGTTGCAAATTTTGTCATGTAACTAATAAATCTTTGTAATTTAAGGATTTTTCAATCAGAAAGTACACCTTTTTCTTTTTAAATTCTGACGATAACTTTTCCTGTATAATTTTGCCGGAATTGTACTTTTAGTGGGGAAATTATAAAATTGCAAAAAATTATTACTTACAAGACCAAATTTGTATGTGAATAAAATTACAGGACTAATACTGGGAACCATCGAATGCTGTGAGACTAAAATTGTAAATTTCATGCCTTATAATAAGATTTTGGTTCAATAGCTGAAGATATTTTAGTTTGTGTTTAAGTTCTTATGAAGTTAATCTAGATAGTTACACCGAGTACTAATATATTTTGAATTAACCTAATTTTTAAAAGGGAGAAGAAATAAATATACCATTCAACTTTATGTGTGAGAGAAAATCAACTCCATTTCGGAACAATTAAACACATAATTTTTAGACTTAGAAAAGATATACCTTTAAGAATATATAGAGAACATGTATAGCCCTTAACTATTTAGCCCCCCCCCCCCCCCCACATATATATATATATATATACACACACACTCCCCTCAACCAATCAATGGGACAAAAGGGTATATTAGCTCTAACTTTACAATTTTTGTGTTCAATTAAAGTTGAGGGTACAATAACTCTCTCACATAATTAAAAAAATACTCCATACAATTTAAAGGTTCCAATTGAGTTATTGAAAATTGTGGTAAATACCTAAACATTGTGTCCTCTATGTAGGCAATTCATAACACGACGATAGATAATAAAGGCGCATTATATAATGCGAAAGGGTAAAATCAGGATCAATTTACGTGGATGGTAAGCTACATTCCTTTGAAAATTCTATGCTATATTTAGGGCATAAATAAGACGGCATTAGAAATAGAAAAAGTAAAAAAGGTGAATAAAAGAAAGAGCACTTGTAAAAAGGTGCTTTCAGTGTTGAGGTTTATTCCTTCAAACCCTCGGGTTCAACACATAAGCCAAGAGTTTCGAGTGGAGTGTGTATGAAGAAACTAGCCCAACTAACAAGTGAGACGGATTAAGAAACAGTAAGTAGCAAGTAAGAGTTTAGGTATTATTAATCAATTAATAACTCCCCAATACAATACTTTTCGCTAAGGCTCGTCGGCCGTTCGTCTTACAAGGCAGTAGAAGAGCTGGGAGTAAGAATGCTATAAGCTAGAATGCTAAGAATAGTAAGTTGCCAACCCTTTACAATGAAATAAATGCTGCTATTTATACTACCAATGGGAAGTTGACTACGCTGACGTGGAGGATTTTGAGTGGCTGGTGCTCCAACCACCAAATCTTCAGCATTAAATGCGCTTCCCGCCAGAATCCCAGTTTCCCGCCTAGCTGCGGAGACGTTCGTCCAGTCCGGACAAGGGGGCCTGCTCCTGGCATTACTTGTAAAGGGTAATGGGCCGCTCGTATCCTGGCCCTTAGATGATTTGTCACATGGATTGGACTGGCTCCAAATGCCAGTGTCTTCTGGAAGCGACGTTCGTCGCTGCTGTGATTGTCTGGAGGTTTGATCCTGGGACGTTCGTTGTCACTATACTGGTTGTGGGCCTGATCCACTATCGTATGTATGGACGCTCGTCGGGATGGGTCAGTAAGCCTAGGCCTTGGATCCGACGTTCGTCTGTACCATGTTTGCCTGTTAGCTTGATCCACCCAATGACTTGTCTGGACGTTCGTCCAACTGAAGGTGTAAATGGGCCGGCCCTCTGCTTGGGCCATTAACCAAACAAATAGTTAAAGTGACATAAAGTTCTCTTCTCTCTAGGTTACTGATAAGCGTTTTATTAACATGTTTTATATATTCATCTTAAAACGCTTTATGCTTAAAAAGAATAAAATCTTGACACATATGCCTCATTTTTCTAGAAGTGCTCTAAATCAACAATTGGACAAAAAACAAGGATGACAGAATATACACGAAGAAAACCGATGGAAAAAAGCTCAACCAAACGCATCCCGAGGAACAAACGAAGTCCAAAAAAAGGGCACAAGACGAGCAAAAGCCGCCCGGGTTATGCCAAAAGCGGCCGGCCTTTGCTTATCCATCTTATTTTTGCGTCCAAAGAGAAGAAAAGGCGTCCGGAGCAAGAAAAGACGAAAGCTGCCCGACTTTCGTGAAAACCGGCCGACTTTCGTCGCCGTAGAATTAATTCAATAAATTAGACCAAAAGCCGCCCGGCTTTTAGAAAAGGCGCCCGGCTTTCGGCCCCTGGAGTGAAGAAAGATTATTTTAAACGCGCAAAAGCCGCCCGGCTTTTGCGAAAGTCGCCCGCCTTTTGTCTGGAACTGATTAAAACAGGCAACGATCATCACAATCATTCGGGAGAAACTCTAAACCCCATTAAGGAGCTTGCTTCCTTGTCCAAAAATGGCCTTTAGGAGCTCAATATTTAATCATGTTGAAGCCCTCTCAACACATTATTCCATATTCCACACACTTTACTTCCATTTTAGCATTCCAAGATCAACCCCTTGGTCTTGGGAGAAGTTCTACAATTGGGGATTCCATTGTCCACCATAGCTTGGAGTTGTGGTATTACTTTCTTATGTATTTCATTGTATTTCATCAATTCAATACTTGTAATTTCATTATGAGTTGCTCTAGCTAATTTTCCATAGCCAAGGTTAGGGATGAAACTTTACGCACTCTAGGTGTTTGATGTATGTTCTCAACCAATTTATTATGATCTTTCCTTTATATTTTAATGTGTATGACTATGGTGTACAATGTATGATTATATCGTTGGGTTTATTTGAGCAATTAACGTTGAGTTATAAACCGTGCACTTAAAGGTTAGATATATTCTAATTGTGGATAGAAATATACCTCAATTGAATACCTCAATTGAATATGGTGATTTTAATAATGTCCTAATCTTCAATGTGTTTAATTTTAGATGAATGTGAATCGTGACGGGATTCACACGTAGAATTAATCACAATCTCGCTGCCGTAACAGGAGTTAGAATACTTTAGCGACATTCCACTCATAAGAATTGGGGAAAAAATATACATTAATCGCTAGGAGTCGTTTAGGAGTAATCCCGAATCCTTGGTTTCTTTTATTATCACTTGAAAACCAAAAATTTATACTCTTTTACTAAGACTTTTACAAATTCCATTCTCAACTTTTGAATCATATAAACAACGTTTCCTCGTGTTCGACCCGGTATTTTTACCGGATTTTATTACTACATTGGCACTTGTACACTTGCAAGTTTAAGCCGATCAAGTTTTTGGCGCCGTTGCCGGGGAAACGGTCTTGTTTATTACGATTCAACAAAAATTCCTGATTTTTCCCTTTACGTTTCACTTGGTATTGTTTTGAATTTTGTTGTGTAGACAAGCTCTTAGTACATGCTATTGAGAAGTCAAGGCTCTACAAACCTTGAACCTATCAATCTTGAGATTGAGAGAGCTTGTAGAAGGAATCGGAAGAAGGAAGCAAACACACCAACAATGCTTCCCACACTCAATGAACGGAAGAGGCCCGTCATTGCAACTACTCCTTCTTGCATCGTGCTTAGCGAGGCGGCACAAGACTATGAGTTGCGGAATAGCTACTTCAACGCTATGCCGCACTTCTATGGACAACCGGGGGAGAATCCATTAAACTTCATCACCGAATTTTATGGGTTTATTCAAGGTGTGCCAAGGAATGGGCTAAGTGAAGGAGATCTTAGGCTCAAATGCTTCCCTTACACCTTGAAGGGAGCGGAAAGAGGGGGGTTTCTAGAGCAAACACCGACATCATATGCTACTTGGGATGAAATATACAATGTTTTCATCTCCAAGTACTACACTCCAACAATGACGCAAGAGCTACGACAACGAATCTTCAACTTCAAACAACAAGTTGGAGAACTTTTTCAAGACGCATGGAGGCGTTTCAAGCTAAGTCATTGTTGAAGGAATGCCCCCACCACCGCATTCCTCTTGACCTCCAAATTGACACTTTTTACAATGGCTTGAACTCATCTTGTCAAGCTATTGTAGACAACCGAGCGGAAGGTTACATCGGCAACAAAACGGAGACGGAAGCTTTGAGGATTCTTGAGTCCATTGCTTCAAATCCTCAACTACAAGTTGGAGACATCAAGGTGGCGGGAGTGAATGAAATCTCTATCACTCATGAGCTAGACAAAAGATTTGAAGAATTTCAAATCAAAGTCCAACAAAATGTGCAAGCATCAATTCACACGGCTTTGCAAGCCGTTATTGGAGGTGTGCAACAAGTAGGGGTGGGCAAAAATACCGAACCGGCATGGTACCGAACCGAACCGATATGGTACCGGACCGAAAAAAGGGGTTTGAAACGGATCTCAATTTTTTTGTCCCGAACCGAACCGTACCGATTCTAAACAATGCCATGACCGGTTCTCATAAAATGAGAACCGAAACCGGACCGAACCGGACCAAAGTATGATTTAATTATTTAAATTTACATTTATACCATTATTTTGACTAGTGCCTTTACATTTTCACCGTCTTTGCTAGTTCATAGGAAGCCTGGAATCGGACCGATGTATGGTTAAATCATTTAAATTTGTACTACTATAATTTATCTGAAATTTATTAATTATGTAATACTGATTTGCAAAATTAACTTTTTTTGTCAAACAGATTCATTTTATTCACTTAACTAGAATGCCAATTTTTAATTATATTTAATTTTGAGCCTGCAACTTTAAAGAAATTTCAATGTAGTTTCTGAATATGTTTATTTTAATTATTACAAATTTAATTAATTATCAATAAAGAGAATTTAACTCTAACATTGGTTGACCAAAAAATATTGACTTTGCATGTCAATTTGGGATGGAATGAGTATGCAAATTGATAAATTGTGTAGATTTTTGGAGGACGACTAAACTTTAATTGTCTCTTAAACACTTGGAAAAAGTTACATTGTTTGGTATTAGTATGACATGGTACCGTCCCGTTTCAAAATGAAACCGTACCGAACGGGTTTAGGTCTAAGACTGAACCGAATCGAACCGTTTGAATAGTAATGGTACGGGTACGGGTTCGGCCAAATAGTGGACCGGACCGGACCGCGCCCACCCCTAGCAACAAGTGGCAAATGTGGAGAGTGTCTCCAATGTGGAAGGTAACTCATCTCAACATCTTGAGGATGTTAGTTACATGAACTCTTATGGGCAACGAGGAAACCAAGGAGGAAATAATTTCTCCAACAATCAACAAAGGTACAATCAAGGGAATAATTATAGGCCGCAAGGTAATTCTTCAAACCATCAACCCGGAGTTCCCCCATTTGGTCAACCCAAGGAACCTACCATGAAAGAAATGATGAGACTTCTCACAAAGAATGTGGCCACTATCCAAGCTCAAGGTGAGGAAAATCATTGTAGGGTGGAGGCATCTATCAAGAATCTTCACACACAATTCACCAAACTTGATTTACGCTTTGAGGACCAAAATAGGAAGCTCAATCAACGCATGGACAGCCTTGAACAATATACCAAGTCTTCCATTCACAATTTGGAAGTCCAAATTGGTCAACTTGCACAAGAAAGAACCACTAGAGAGCATGGAAGATTTCCCACAAGAACGGAGGTTAATCCAAGGGAAACGGCTATGGCTATCACTTTGAGAAGTGGTAAGGAAATGAAGGGGCCGGTTACTCAAGATGCACCCATGGAGAAGCAAAGAGATGAAGGGCTAGAGGAGCATGTCTCATCACCACCACCCATGGCGACATATGTCCCTCCCATTTCTTACCCTCAAAGGTTGAAGAAGAAGGATGACAAAAAGCCATTCAAGAAGTTCCTAGACATTTTCACATAGTTGAGCATCAACATCCCTTTCGCCGAGGCTATAGCGGAGATACCCTCCTATGCTAAATTCCTGAAAAATATCCTCAACAACAAGAAGAAACCAGCGGATTTTGCAACCATACCACTCACGGAGGAATGTAGCGCTATTCTCCAAAACAAACTACCTCCAAAGATGAAGGATCCCGGGAGTTTCACCATTCCTTATTCTATTGGGAGTCTAGGAGAAGTAAGATCCCTTTGTGATCTTGGAGCTAGCATCAACCTTATGCCACTCTCCTTATTCAAGAAGCTAGGTGTGGGGGAGCCTACACCTACAACTATAGCTCTTCAATTGGCGGATAGAACTATCCGTTATCCTATCGGGGTGGTGGAAGATGTTCTTGTGAAGGTTGGCAAATTCTATCTCCCTGTTGACTTTCTTATTTTAGAAATGGATGAAATGGAGATTCCGGTTATTCTCGGAAGGTCATTCTTAGCCACGACGGGTGCTCTTATTGATGTCAAGAACGGATTAGTTAAATTCTGCATTGGGGAAGAAGAGCAAGAGTTCCACGTTTGGGAATCCTTAAAGAGTCCTCCCATCAACTCTACATGCTTTAGTGTCAATAATTTTGATACTACACCTCAAAGCCCTCCAAGGCATGAAGCACATGAGCATCCTCATATTTACAAGGAGAAGATTGGAGCATGGTGTGACAAGAAGAAAGGTGAAATAGAACTCCAAGTTGGGCATAAAGTTCTTCTTTATGACTCAAAGTCCCGATTGTCTACCGAAAAATCGGAGTCTCATTGGTCGGAACCATTCACCATCATCGAGGCTCAACCATTTGGAGAGATGGTGATCCAACAAGGGGAAAATAAACCTTTTGTCCTCAATAGCCATCATTTGAAGCTGCACAAAGAGTACTACACCACTTCCTATCCATTCAAGAAATGATCACGAAGAACGTCCGGCCAATGACGTTAAAGAAGGCGCTTGTTAGGAGGCAACCCAATCTCATATCCTTTTTTTATTTTTTATGTTTATCTTTTTCATTACGTTTTTATACTCTTATTGCTTGTGGACAATGCAATTCAAGTGTAGGGGAAAAGAAAAAGGCAAGAAATTTGAAGTTTGGAATCAAAGCTCAAAGAAAAGGGACGAAATAGGTAAAACAAGCGAAAGCCGTCCGGCGTTCATATACGCCGCCCGGTTTTTATGTCTGCATTCCAGGTATTTTTCTCGCGCACGAAAGCCGCCTGGCTTTCGTGACTGTCGCCCGGCATATGTAGCCGTAGGAAATTCAAGATTTAATTAAATTGACCGTCGTCCGACTTCTGTGAAACCCGCCCGGCTTTCGGGTGCGGGGGTTTTAAAACCTGTTCTTTTTAAAACACAACACACGCAAACCACTCCCAAACTCGCCCGGCAAACGTAAGGAGCTCGAACGGCCAGCACCCTAGACCTTCATCTCACTTGTTTCTTCCTCTCTTTTAAGCTCAAACCAGGTATTTCTCAATCACCCCCACTTCTT
The DNA here is from genome assembly GCA_945859915.1 of Cuscuta epithymum. Classification (NCBI taxonomy): domain Eukaryota; kingdom Viridiplantae; phylum Streptophyta; class Magnoliopsida; order Solanales; family Convolvulaceae; genus Cuscuta; species Cuscuta epithymum. The sequence goes on along the minus strand of CAMAPF010000272.1, from coordinate 139,275 downwards.
AATCTCTATTTCATAGCTTTTTCTTCAATTAATCGTTAGATTTAGTTGTTCTTCCAAATTTCGAATTTTAGGGTTTTTGCACATTGATAGCTTTTAGGCCAAATTCATGGAATGATATCTTGTTCTTGTTGTCTATTATGCTTGTATGAACCATTGTGACCTCTTTTCAAGTAGTTATTTTCAACAATTTTGAATTTTTTGCTATTTGGTCAAAATTGGGGTTTAGGGTTCGAAATTCTTGTTCAAATTTGGGGATTTTCAAATGAATTCTTGTGATTAAGTGTTGTTGAGTAAAGTTGTGATTATATTGTCCTTGGTTGTGTTGAATTGTGATTAAAGTCATTTTTTAGGAGAAACTTTGTCAAATTTTTAAGAAAATTGACTACAATTGTTTGAGTTTGTAGGTCCAAATGGCTCCAAAGGGGAAGACCGCAAGCACCGATCCGAGGCCGGCCCAAGCAACCCTAAGCGGGCAAAGAACAACAAGGCACCTGCGGCCTCCTCCACCATCTTGCCGTCTAGCCGGTTCGTCAACACCAAATGCTATGAACGGTATTTGGAATCTAGGGACACCGATTTTGTTGTTGAGAAGACGGTGTCACAACCTATTGACCACGAGTTCCGGCTCACCGAGGCCTTCGCTAATATCAATTGGGAGCCCGTGCTACATCTTGAAGGCACTTTCTATCCGGAACTCGTCAAGGAGTTCTTCGCAAATGTTGACGGGAATGACCCCCAAAAGATGATTGAGAGCCGGGTCAAAGGGGTAAAAATCACTATCACCAATGACCTTTTAAGCTCTCAATTTCGCATAACCAAGTATGGCATTCCCTTTGCCCCTTCCCAAGCCGGAGCGATGAATAGCGACGTTAGCTACAACCCCGTGGATGCGGTGCAATATTTTGGCTTGCAAGGACATGAGCTTATGACCAAGAACCTTGGTCAACCACACATCCGGGCCCGACTTTTGATGTACCTTTACTCATTCAACGTCATGCCAAGAGCAAGCGGCTACAACAAAATTCGAAGTGCCGACCTCTACTTTGCGTATAGGATGCTTGCCGAGCTCGGACATTGTGAGGGGATTCCTTTATCAAGCATCATCATCAAACAATTGTGGAGCGCGGCCTTGAGCAACAATCAAGATAAGGCCTTCATTTTCCCTATCTTACTATCTAACATTTTTGAGCATTTTGGTGTTAGCTTTAGAGGGGAAGAGGAACGGGAGACACACGCCGTGCTTGATGATAATGTCATGACTCACCTTCGCTATTTCCAACCGCCACACGGAGGACCATGGAGGTGCGTGGAGAGGTTTCATAGAGTTGTACCGGAAGAAAATGAAGAAGAGATGATGGAAGGAGGAGAAGCTTAAGGTGGGGAGCCCGAGGGACGCCATGATGAGCATCATGAGGAGGCGGCTCACGTACCTCAAGCCGAAGCTCATTACGACATGGACTATTTGACCGAACAATTTGGTCAAATTCATACGGAGCTTGCGGTTCATCGACGGGATTTGCGGGACCAACGGCGGGCTATTGAATGCTTGGGAGGCCATCTTTGGAATGTCAACTACTATTTCCAAGAGTTGGGGCGGCATTTCAACATACCGCCACCGCCACCTTACGATCCACACTTTTATTTCCCTCCCCAAGGAGATGGAAATGAAGGAGATGAGTAGGTTAAGAAAGGCAAGTGTTCTAAATTGCTAATCTTGACACTTTTTCTTTGTTTTTTTTCTTTAAACTCCTTTTTACCGCTTTTATGCCTATGTGTTATGTTTTGTGGCTAATCTTTTCTTTGCCTTATGCATCCACATTGGGACAATGTGGAGTAAGTGGGGGGGGGGTGACTTTACTCTTCAAAATTGTGCATGATTTTTTAGTGAAGATTTGTTCAACTTTGATCCATATTTTTGAAACTTTTAGCAAAACCCTTGTCTCCAAAACTTTTTTTCAAAAAGCTTGCATTTTGCAAAATGATTCTTTAAGATTTCTAACAAAAGGATTTGAAAATTTGCTTGAGGGCAAGCAAAGCTCAAGTGTGGGGGTATTTGATAAGCGTTTTATTAACGTATTTTATATATTCATCTTAAAACGCTTTATGCTTAAAAAGAATAAAATCTTCACACATATGCCTCGTTTTGCTAGAAGTGCTCTAAATCAACAATTGGACCAAAAACAAGGATGATAGAATACACACGAAGAAAACCGATGGGAAAAAGCTCAATGAAACGCATCCCGAGGAACAAACGAAGTCCAAAAAAAGGGCACAAGACGAGCAAAAGCCGCCCGGGTTATGCCAAAAGTAGCCGGCCTTTGCTTATCCAGCTTATTTTCGTGTATAAAGAGAAGAAAAGGCGTCCGGAGCAAGAAAAGACGAAAGCCGCCCGACTTTCATGAAAACCGGCCGACTTTCGTCGCCGTAGAATTAATTCAATAAATTAGACCAAAAGCCGCCCGGCTTTCGGCCCCTGGAGCGGAGAAAGATTATTTTAAACGCGCAAAAGCCGCCCGGCTTTTGCGAAAGTCGCCCGCCTTTTTTCTGGAACTGATTAAAACAGGCAACGGTCATCACAATCATTCGGGAGAAACTCCAAACCCCATTAAGGAGCTTGCTTCCTTGTCCAAAAATGGCCGTTAGGAGCTCAATATTTAAGCATGTTGAAGCCCTCTCAACACATTATTCCATATTCCACACACTTTACTTCCATTTTAGCATTCCAAGATCAACCCCTTGGTCTTGGGAGAAGTTCTACAATTGGGGATTCCATTGTCCACCATAGCTTGGAGTTGTGGTATTACTTTCTTATGTATTTCATTGTATTTCATCAATTCAATACATGTAATTTCATGATGTGTTGCTCTAGCTAATTTTCCATAGCCAAGGTTAGGGATGAAACTTTACGCACTCTAGGTGTTTGATGTATGTTCTCAACCAATTTATTATGATCTTTTCTTTATATTTTAATATGTATGACTACGGTGTACAACGTATGATTATATCGTTGGGTTTATTTGAGCAATTAACGTTGAGTTATAAACCGTGCACTTAAAAGTTAGTCATATTCTAATTGTGGATAAAAATATACCTCAATTGAATATGGTGGTTTTAATAATGTCCTAATCTTCAATGGGGTTAATTTTAGATGAATGTGAACCGTGACGGGATTCACACGTAGAATTAATCACAATCTCGCTGCCGTAACAGGACTTAGAATACTTTAGCGACATTCCACTCATAAGAATTGGGGAAAGAATATACATTAATCGCTAGGAGTCGTTTAGGAGTAATCCCGAATCCTTGGTTGCTTTTATTATCACTTGAAAACCAAAAATTTATACTCTTTTACTAAGACTTTTACAAATTCCATTCTCAACTTTTGAATCATATAAACAACGTTTCCTCGTGTTCGAACCGGTATTTTTACCGGATTTTATTACTACATTGGCACTTGTACACTTGCAAGTTTAAGCCGATCAAGTTAAGACATTACCGCCGCCTAGGGTAGGCTTCGATTTTTCCCTTCGTCTCTTTCAGCCATTGATTTAGGCTCGAGACAGAACAGATGTGGGCGATTTTGGTTCTTCTTGGCAATCTTTGAATTCGTTTTTGCTTTGTTCCCTTCTTCTCGGCAAGCCTTGACGACTCCAGCGAGATAGCACTTCGTTTTTGTTTCGTTCTGGGCTTTTGGGACGGGCGAAGGGTCTGTAGCAGAGAGGCATTTGGGCAGGCGAGTTTTTCTTTCTTTAAGCTATGGAGGACGTGGTAGAACAGTATAGAAGATTGGCTTTGGAGAAAGAAAATAGTAGGCTGAATTTTGATGATGAGGAAGAGGTTACCGTGCCAAACGCAAAGGCAGCGGAGTTTCCAGTTGTAACGCCCGTACTTTTTATATACTTTTTAGGTGTTTAAATAATCAACATGATCACGTTTTGACTCATGGTTTGAGTGCTATACATGTGAAGAATAAGGATATTATGTGATTATGAATTTTGTGATAATTGTACTTGAATCTACATGCTGGTATTATGTTGGAACGTGACAAGCGACGGTATCCGATGAGCAACGAAACTACACCGTATCAATTATTTTTAGTCTAAAGGGTCAAATAGGTACATGAACTAACTTAAAGTGTTCAATTAGCCCCTTATATAGAAGGTTCTGCCCGGCCGTCGCCAATTGGGGTGGTTCCCGGTGGAATTTTTTGATGAACATTTTTGAGCATCTTCTTCATTAAGTCTAGTTTACTCATATCAAATTTTAGCTAAAAATTAAATCGGGAAGGCAGTCAAATGATTTTCCAAAATGTACTGCGTTGTTTACCCGCGCAGTTATCTTCAAAAAATAATTTGACTGCCTTCCCGGTTGAATTTTTAGCTGAAATTTGGTATGAATAAACTAGACTTAATGAAGAAGATGCTCAAAAATGTTCATCAAAAAATTCCACCGGGAACCGCCCCAATTGGCGACGGCCGGGCAGAACCTCCTATATAAGGGGCTAATTGAACACTTTAAGTTAGTTGATGTACCTATTTGACTCTTTAGCCTTATTTTATTCCGAACGATATGGTATTAAGTTAGTTGTCATGTTAGATAGCATTTTAGTGTTGAAATGTAGTTAAAAATGTCATCGGGGGTCTAGGATGTGAACGGTAACAATCGGGGTCGGTTTAGGGCGAAAAATAACATTTTCGACACCCGATTGGCCTCAAACCGGCGCCGGTTGGACCCGGACCGGCGCCGGTCCAAAAAAGAAAGTTAAGGGCAGTTAAATGGAAGCATAAACGGCGCCGGTCAGGGCCAAACCGGTGCCGGTCCGGTCGGTTTTGGCAGGTTGGTCAAACTGCGTTTTTAAGCCCGAAAAACCACCTTTCCCCCCCAAAACGAAGCCCAGCTCGACCCCCTCTCTACAACCTCACTTCCAAACCCTACCTAGACTAATTCAAGATCAAATCAAACATCTTTCTTCATCAAAGATCATCAATTGGTAAGATTTTACACTTCCCATGAAGTATTTCTTCTATATTTCGAGTTGGAGTTCTTGGTTGTGGATTTTGCTAGGGTTGACTGATTTAGGGTTGATTCTAGGAAAATTAATGGCTTTTCTTAATAATAAGTTTGTTATGGAGTTGTTGTTCATCCTTGATTAAAAACCCTTGTGAAGTTTTGAGTATTTAGCTACCCCAAAATTTTACCCAAATTAATGGAAGAAATTGGGTAGTTTCTTAATGTCTAGGGGCTGGTTCTAAATAGATACATGGAGTCCTTGATATTATGAGAATTAGTTAATGGATGATGAATCTTGGTTCATGAAATTCAATTGGTTCTTAGTTATTTAGCCACCCCGAAGCTATGCCGATTTTATGTAGGAAATTGGGAGTTTTCTCATTTGTAGGGGTTGATTGGTGAACTTCCTCTCATCTTTAAGTCTAGGGATTTTTCTACAGACATGGATTTAAGTTTGAATAAATGTGAATCTATGTTGATCAAGTGTAAATCATATCTATAGTTGCTCATCGAAGAACCGTTGCTCGTGGATGTCGGACACGCTCACACAAGGAGTAAATACTCCGCAGGAACCAGGTAAGTCACCACCACCTCTACATGATAGTTCTAAATAAATGATGGAGGATTAGCTAATTGTGAATATGACATATGTGCTTGGGTACTTGAAATCGTGTGGTATGAGATATGTGAGTTCCAAGTTATATGTATCTATTGACATGTGTTTGTTAATTGTGAAGCTATGGAATATTATGATTTTGATGTATGTGCAATAATACTTGGAATTGTATGGCATAAGATATGTGAGTTTCAAGTTCTATGTTTGATTTAGGGTTGGGTTCATATGGAACCAACAATGAAAGGAAGTTATGATGATAATGAAAGTAATAATGAACGACAAGTAATGTTACAAGGTAGCCGTGCCCCCAAGTAACTACCTGAGCTGAGCGTAGCGGGATCTCCTTCCGTGGGGAGTCCCGGGGTTACTTCTGATGGCTGAGGGCTAGCTACCCGAGGTCATTAGCGAGGGGCCAGGACACGAGCTACGGGCCCATCAAGTCAAGGAATAAGATAAGAAGAAAGAATGATGAATAAGGAAATTTATGGATGTTTGATACATGAATGCTTATGTGTGGTTATCATGTGTGATTATAGTATATGTATGGTGTATTCCGCATGAGTATCTATTTATGATTAGCTAAGATTCCCTAAATGTTTTAGTGGATAAAATGCTGACTTACTAAGCATTATTGCATACGAGAATTCTATTATCCTATGTTCTCATGTATAGGTAATAAACGAGGTACGGAAGCCTGAGAGAATTTATGGAGCCGGTGACAAGGTTTTGGATGGGTTAACGGAGAAGATCGGGCTATCAGTTATGTTGTTGTTTTAGTACGTTGGTACTTCAAAGGGTTGTTAAAAGTTTTAAAATCCTGATCAGGTGTAATGATTTTACAGATGTTTTATTTTGAATGCCTTTCGTTATGATTGTAAGGTTTGATTTTGTTTTAAAAGAAATAAGGTCTCATATCGCGGCTTTGTATCTTTATTTCCGCTTGATTTGTCGAGTCTCTTTTATGTTTGAGTATCGTAATGGCCGTTTTGGGGACGGTTGTTACACCGGTGGTGGGAGTCATCAATACCGACCGGAAAGTCAGATTTCAGGCAGTACAAGAACTGTTTACATTGCCCTGGAGTCCTGGAAGAGGAATGGCGGTTCAGGAGATTCATGAAAAAAGGTATCTTTTCACTTTTAATCATAAAATTGATATGAATCGTGTTATCGAAGATGGTCCTTGGTTGTTTGAGCGAAATCTGGTATTGCTAAAGGCGGTTGGCCCTAATGATATACCACATAAAATGGACTTGTTTGAAGCAGAGTTCTGGGTGCAAGTGCACAATGTGCCATATAAGTTTATGAATGTTGATACTGCTAGGAGGGTGGGTAACTATATTGGGGAATTTTTTAGTTTTGATGAGAGCCACTTTAAAGAGAAATGGAGCTCTTACTTAAGAGTTAGGGTAAAGATGGATGTGAGAAGACCCCTAAAAAAGGTTCTACTTTGACAAAGGGAGAGGAAGGACACTGGGTAGATTTTAAAGATGAACAGCTACCAAGTTTCTGTTTCATTTGTGGGATTATGGGGCACTCTAAGAAATTTTGCCCGTTAAAATATGTGGAGGATCTCATTTTGGAGACAAATTTTAGTGTTGATCTGAGAGCAGGAGGTGGGGGAAAGTCTAGCCCCATAAGTGGTGGTAAGTGGCTGATGGATAAACAGGGAGGCCCGAGTCATCACAGGGGGACTCAGCAAGACGACGAAGGAACTATGAGACAGGGACGTAAGGGAAGTACAGCTGAGACAGAAAGCAGTGGCACAAAGGAAGAGAATAGAAGTGGTGCAGGGGGGGTCTCGGTGGATCAGAAGCGCAGGAGAATCTGGAAGAATCTAGCAGAGGAAAACAACTCAGAAGAGGAAATGGCACTGGACAATACAAAAAACGGGGAGGAGGCGAGCCTCAGCTCTTAGGCCCGCCTGGTGTGTTTGTGAAGGTGTGGATGCAGCAGTTCCACGATGGTGCTTATTTTATTATTGTTTGTTTTGTTTCGTTTGGCGTTCAGACTGTTGTTTTTGTTCTTTGTTTTGTTTACTTTTGTAAGACTCTTGCATTAGGCTCGAGTGATGAGTGTGCTGCAGTAACCATTGTTGGCTCAATTATGCCCATTTTAGGATTAACGAGTTATAGTACTTCCTTGAAGGTGGTTAACTTAGAGTCTGGCCCAAGGGCGGATGGTTATCGGTGGTACTCTTGTTATTTTAGATCCTTGCTGAATGCTTTAATTCTAATATAAGTCCCCTTCATTAATAAAAAAAGAGCACTTGTAATATAGTAATGAATTAATAAATGATGGGTTGTGAAGTAATTATGAAAATGCAAGGGGATACTTGGTGATATGAGAGGTAATCTTACATTCCAATTAGAATGTGTTAGTATCTTTTCCCAAATTGATAGTCTATGTCCAAGGGCAGGGGCGGACCCGGCAAATTGATATTGGGGGCGGTAATCTAAACAAAAAATATAAGTTATAACCTTAATATAATAGTAATTAAATATAGCATTAAAATAGAAGAAGAGACAAATATATTATTACAAAATAGTTAAAGTTAGTACCTTAGAATTGTGCCCGACGCTCCTTCAACGAGATAAATACCTCAATCACGGCTTTTGAGTCAAAAGTTTTAGCAATTTCTCTTTCAATATAAACAACAAGGTGTCTGCAAGATACTCATCCTCCATTTCATTGCGAAACCTTGTTTTTATAATTTTCATTGCTGAAAAAGCCCTTTCTGTTGTTGATGTCTAAACCGGTAGAGTCAACAAAAGTCGGATCAACCTATCTGATAGAGTTATGGGACTAGGCCCAGAGCCTAATCGGCCCAAGCCCCGAACTTGGACCCGTGGATCCTGCCTAGAGCCTGCCTACCACCCCAACGGGGAGCCTGCCAGTTCGGCCGACCTGCTCGCCAGGAAAAGTAACGGTCAAGCAATTAATACACTGTTTAATTATGTATTTAATTCTGTATAATGTTGTAATTAATTAGTCATTATTATCGGTATCGGTTATGAATTGTATACACCTATAAAAGGCACGTTGTAATTCAAACTAAAGGAGGCAATTTCATATGCTATTTCTGGCTATCAAAACCCCAAGCTACTTTCCATATTTGTATTGCTTTCCTGATTTCTGCTTGAGTGTTCTTACGTAGCTTTCCTAAAAGCCTACGAGCGTTCTATTTTGGACCAACATTGGTGCTTTCAATGAGAGTTTCTATTGTCTCTCACATCACCAAACAGAAATAAGCGGAAAAATCAAGTGAGAATCCTTCCAAAAAAAATTGGAGAAATTCATCACATCTCAAAAAGATCCGGCAAAACTTCATCGGCAATTCTGAAAATCTGACCGAGATGTCCGATTCTGGATTTTCTTGATCCCAGTCGAGCAGTCAGCTAGGCAGACACCACCGCCCGGCGTGGTGGTGCTACAAAATTAGATATTATGTTGTAGCAATTCCTATGGTGCTACAAAATTTTACAATGATCACTTTTTGCACTAGTGGTAATTAAAACTATGTATATTTATTTGTATCGGAGTAACACAAATTTAATTTCTTGTACATATATGCACATGAATAAATGTGTACAAACAATAAACTAAATGATTTATGTTACTTTTTAAAAGAAAAGTTACATATTACAATTAGGTCCAATAATTGCCTTAATTGGATTCTCCCGTGCTATCTTTAAAACTAGTTAAGAAATAGGGAAAATTCTCGAAATAAAAATAAAAAAATGCAAAGTTCATAATATATTTATTTGTATTTAGAATAATTTCATTAAAATATAATGAGATAGATCACGCAAGATTGATACCAACCACACCAATTTAAAATCGAAAAATTAAGCAATTCAAATGAGATTAAAAACAATGATTCGCTCTCATCAAATCGCAAATAAACAAAATGTAGCCCGTAATATAGATGACTCTTAATCAATATGCGAATTCTCCACTACACTCCACTATGTGTCTTTCAACATCAAGGAACTGATGCCCAAAGGGGTCTTTCCATTTCTTAAAATTGTTTGAAAATATCACTAATGTAGAAAGGGGATACATTCATTAAGAGAATAAGTGCCAGATAGTTTCTTGTACGAAACTAAGACCATAATAATAATATTATTATAGAAGCACGGTTATTTGAGAAATGGATATCATGATGACGTACGATGGGTGAAGAAGAAATCTACTCATTATCAAGTGCAAATTCTTCAATAACGTTCATCTTGTTGAGTGGATTCATGGTGTGGATCTCAGCACAAGAACATTTGCTAGGAAGCACAACAGACCCCATAGAGGCCACACCTAGATCATAGGATTGGTGTGGGAATGATAAAGGCGTTTTCCGTGCAATGATCACGGAGTTAATAACGTCATCCGTCGGATGGTACACCGTAAGAACCTCAAATCCTCGGAGATCACGAGGATCCACAATCGGGTACAGAAAACCGCGTGCCCCATGTGCACTCCTGATCATAAGGAGTGCACCTGGAGCCATGTACTTAGCCAAATGGTCAACGACCCGACCTTTCGTGACCTTGTCCATCCCGACAAGGGCAGCAAGGAACACGACATCATAGTCCTTCAACTCGCACGTGACATCCATAATGTCCGCGGTGTGGAACGTCATGCGCTTGGAGAGCTCGGGGTCGGACCCCACCAACCGTGACGCCAACGAGTTGGCCACAGGGTCAATGTCGTAGTTGTGAAAGCCTGTGGTGGGGAGGTGGCACGTGGACAAGACGATAGACGTGAGCGGCAAGGGTCCGGACCCGATGAAAGCGATACGTTGAGGGATACTAGCAACATCGCCATGCCTCGTGAGGATACCGAACTCGAGCTCGCTAAGCTTGAGGTAATTGTTGAAGTAGGGAAAGAGATGAAGGTTTTGAAGAGGGTTTGGGAGGGAACCAAGAAGGGCGGAGTAATGAGATTCGAGAAGCCCCTCGGCTTCACCGCAAAGCTTGATGAGTTTAGACCTCTTTTCTTGGACTTTAGAGCACAGTTTGGAGACATCCACAGGGTTTGGTGGGATGCATGTATGGACAAGCTCTGTGAACAATATGTCGACATCTTTGGAGGGTTTGAGGTTCTCCAGCCTCGAAATCTCTTCATAAAGATTGCAAATTTTCTCAACAACTGGATTGTTTTGGCAAACCATGTCGACACTTGACACTATCAAATGCTTAAACAAATAATGTAAGTTTGGGGATGGCAAAAGTTCAATTTATCTGTGTCTTCATGATATACATATATTTATATATGATGAGGCCACAAAAAAGCTTCATTTATTGATGTTTATGGACCCATTGGGAAGTAGCTATTAGTGTATGATTGGAGGGAATTGGGTAGTACTAATGTACTACATACATAGCCGTATGAGATAGAAATTAGAATATGGTACTCTCTATTTTTATAATTGTACTAATCTTAAGAATATACGATCTAGGTAATCATGTCTTCCTCTCATTTTATTCACACTAAAAGATTAAAGAACATTGAGTTTTTTTTAAAGGAAAAAAAAACACATTGAGTTAATCTTAATAAAAAAAATGTCTAAATAAACTCTTCTTTTATTTCAAATCCATAACTTAAGTCCATATATTTTAAGAGTATTAAGTAACTAAGTGATTTTAATTTGAAAACAAATACTTCATAACTTAGTACTTCGTATATGCTACGAGTATCATTTTATGACACTACAACAAAGCATGACTTTAATTTTGTAGCATATGCAAAATGATGTAATAGGTGTAATTAAATGTAGCATTTTTAGCACTACATCCGAATGGTGTTACAATATATTGTAACATTTTCTGGTACAATAATGTTACAATATATATAATAATGTAGCAATTTCTACGATGCTACAAGATGAATGCTATAATAGAAATTCTCTGTACCCGTGTGAGTGTGTGACTCACACTGTGTGAGTTTGGGAAAGAATGCATTTTCGAAGCTGAGCACAACACTCTATCTTAAGATATTAATACATACGAAGTGTGTATTTTCTAATCGTTGTATAGTTTCATATAATTGGGTGGCTAATCCTCGATAAAATAAATTTACTTCCTGATAACTGAATTCTGTTAAATTGAGAAATATGCACCTTTCATATTTTCAATACGAAGTATATTTTAAGCTACCGTTACAAGAATCAATTACATTTTTTGGTGCTACTTTTGAATGTGTGACCAAGACAAAATACCCCTATTGTGAAATGCATTTTGTTCCCTTTTCGAACTTTTCTTCCTAAAAGCAAAACTAGCGTGGCTACGGGACATAGATGAGCTCATTGCACTTTGTATTAATATTATAGATTTTATTTGTTATTTACCTTTTGGGTTATTATAGATTTTATTTATTTGCCCCCCATTAAGTTCCTTGTCAATTCTACAGTATTGGCTGCCTCTTAATTAATCATAACCACTTTTAGTAGTATGTTCTTTTCACTTGATTCGTTAGATTAATACTCACTCCGTCTCTGAAAATACTTCCAACTTTCTCTTTTCGTTCGTCCCAAACAGAACTTCACTTTCCTTTTTTGGCAAAGAATTTGTGGTTCACAGCATTTCTCTCTCCTCTACACAACTCTCCACCACACAATTCTCAGTTTCAAAGGCTTTTCCTAGGAAGGAGATGGTGGTTGGTCGACTAAAGGTTAGAGTGAGAGGACTAAGTGGAAGAATTCAGGGAAGGAGGTAGTACGTAACATATATATATTAGCCTGATTCTATTATTTTCTTCAACTCTGGTTTTCAAACCCAAAATTGTTCTTCCCGTTTACGTCTAAAAAGTTGATGTGGCTAATAGCTCTTTCGTTTTCACTATCGACTGTGACAACACAATTTGCTTTTTAATAATATACCAAACAATGAAATGAAAGTTATGTACACAGAAATTATCAACCATTAGATTATTTGCGAATCGCGATAAGCAGGGGCCGGTCCGGTCTTTTTTTGGACCTATGGGCGAGATAATATTTTGGACTTATATTTAAGAAAAACAATAAAATTATACTTGTTTAAAATACAATTATAATAAAATTATCTAATAAAGGTCATAAAATAAAAAACATAACTCATTTTATTATTATTTAAATTACATATTTGGTGAAAAATAACAACACAAGTATTACATAAAAAGAAAAATATTACTTAAAAATCTTTCTTGTAGAACATTGTGAAGCAAAATCATCAATAATTGTATCATAAGTGCTAACCCATTAAGCCTTTCTTGACACATAGTCAATCGCAAATAATTCATCAGAATCTTCAACTTTGAAAAACATTACTTAAAAATGTTTCTCACGGAATTTCAAGATTTCATTTCTTAACAAAAAATTTTTTTTCCATTGACCCGGCCTTTGACTTGAGCGTGTCTTTTCTAATCTTCTCGTCTCTATGTATACCAACCCGATTCACCCATTTTATCGAGAACAATTTATCGATCGCCATTGGATTGTTTGAAGCCTGGGAAGAAAAAGTTTTTTGGTCACCAACCGCTGTTTGAATTGGGCTCCTCGATTGGTTGACTTCTTAACAAACTATTGAGGCACTCACCGCTTTGCACTACAAAAAAACAGCGTTATAGTCACGGATTTTAGTCACGGATTTGGTCCGTGACTAGTTTAGTCACGGACTAGTCACGGACTAGTCACGGAAATTTTAAAAAAAAAATAGTCACGGTCTGGACCGTGACTATGGCCGTGACTAAAATTAGTCACGGTCTTGGCCCGTGACTTAAGTCCTCCGATAGGCCCGTTTCCGTTTCCGGCGAAGTTTATTTGATTCCGACGACTTAGTCACGGTCACATCCGTGACTATACCCGTGACTATGATTAAAATTTAATTTTTTCACCTCCCTTAACTTAATTCGCAACGGTATTATGTACGGATAACTTTAGTCACGGCCATGGCCGTGACTAGTTCCGTGACTACTTTGATTAACACGTCATTTACACGTCATTAACACGTGTTGGACGCGTATTGGACACGGTTTTGCTTAGTGACGGACAAATCCGTGACTAAGTCCGTGACTAAATTTTTTATATATGCAGGAGCAGCTCATTGAACAGAACCACACCAATTCATTCCCAGTATATACAGTATCCGTTTGAAAGATCGAAGGATGTAGTCTATCTTCTATCATTTTCCCTGTTTATGCAGATAAGGTATGTTATTTGAATTATAATTTTTATTTAGAATTAGTTGGTTCAATTTAAATTATTAAAACTATTAAATTAGTGAGGTTGTTAATTAATTAACAACATGTTTGTGAATTGTGAATTGTTATTGTGAATTGTGTATTGCTTATTAATTCAAATGACTTTATATACATGTTCAAATTATTGGGTTGAATTTGGTCATATTATTTAATTTAGTGAATTGTTAATTGTGTATTACTAATAAGATTAAATGTCATTAACGTAATAATTTAGTGTAGGTTTAAACGTAGGTTTACAAAAATAATTTAATTAAAATTCGTTTGCTAAACGTAGGTTTGAACGTAGCTATTGATGTGTTAATTAAGTTAAATTAGGTAGCTAAACGTAGGTTTAAACGTAGTGATACATTAAAAGGGGACGGAATGAACTAGTTAAATTTAGTTAAATGTAACTAAATGAATTAGTTAGATTTAATTAAACGTATGTTTAATTTAGTGAAATTATCTGCATTATTGTGCATTAGGGGACGTATATTTTGTGCATTATTGTTGTGAATTCTGTGCATTTCATTTAAAAAAAGTGAAAATTAGTTGATTATATTTAGTGAAATAAATTACTTAAAATTGTGTGCATTGCATTTCATATAATTTTTTATTATAATATTCAGGCATAATGTATAAACAAAATAGAAGTTGGATGTATGATAAAGATGCGGTATTGTACGGAATGCAATCAAATTTTCTCGAGGGAGTCGGGGAATTTATTGAATTTGCACTTGAACATCCGGCTTATATGAGTGGTGATAAAATAAGATATCCATGTTCAAAGTGTAAAAATCTCATTTTTAAAGACCCACACGAAGTTGGGTATGATTTGTACGCGGTCGGTTTTGTTCCCAATTATTATAATTGGACTTCTCACGGCGAACCTTTGGATCCATCTGTTATACCACAAATGGTAGGTTCGTCTCGTTACGTCCCTCCAGAGATGAGTGCGTGGGGAGACCGTGCTGAAATGAGGTGGGACCAACAAATGGTATATGACGCATACGGTGTATCGTCTCAGTTCAACCCCCCACAACCACCTAACGACCCCCCTGAAGCCTCAACCTCGTATCAACCTGATGCGGATGAAAATCCGACATTTTATCAACCTTATGTGGATGAAGGTTTGGTTGAGAGATTTCAGGATGTTCTAAAAGCTGTCGACCAACCTCTGTATGCTGATTGTGAGGGATACTCTCAGCTATCCGCTGTTACTGAGTTCATAACAAAGGTTGGAAACTTCTGAGACGCAAGCTGTCGACCAACCTCTGTATGCTGATTGTGACGAAGTTTAATATGTTATATACATTGACAATTGACAATACTTACATAAAAATTTGATCTTCTATTATAAGCGTTCTAACAAAAAACAAAATAAATTAATATATTTTAGATGAGCAACGAACAATCGACCTCGGCTCCCCGCCCTAACTATGCGCCCATGTCCGAAGCGGAGCGCAACAACGAAGGAGCTGTTTGGGTGACCCCTGCAGAAGTTCTTTTGTAAGTAGTTATGAAGAAACCTTATTTTCAATAATTTTATATAATGTTAAATAATCTAACCAAATCTTATATAAATAAATACTATTAATTTTTTTAAGTGACGAAGAAGTGTTCAAAGGCATCAAAAGCATAATCGGAGGACACTTTCTTGGCACTTGGGCCACGTACTCGGATGTTGACCCCAAGGTTCGCGAACTATGGTGGAACCTGTTTAAGGTAAAAATAAATGAATGTTCCCTCCCTGATTGTATTGGCCTAATATATACCTACTGATTAATTAATCCAATTTGTTTTAATAAAGGCTCGCTATCGTTGGACTCACGCAAACGGTGCCGATATTCCTAAAGCCTACAATGCTAGGATTTCGACCTGGCTTCGCGCCACTTTTAAACGTGCGTGAAAAAGTTCGAAAAAGCCTAAATGGGTTTCGGATGAAGTGTGGTCCAACCTTTGTCGCCATTGGTCTTCTGATCCGAAATTCTTGGCCAGAAGTGAATCCGGTAAGAAAAACCGGATGTCCGAGAAGGCCTTGGAGATGCAGTGGCACGGGGGTCGCAAATCTCAGAATGCCCATAAAGAAACTCTTGTAAGTGCTATTCAAAAAACCTTACACCATCACAATCCTTCATTATAAAAAATTTACGTAAGTCTTTTTCACACCATTTAGGCTGGTCCTGAGAAGAAGAGAGTTGGTGTTCTCCGGCTCGTCAAGCATTGCTGGACGAAGCACGGCGAGGAATCTGAAGCCGATCTGCCACCCCGCCTCGCTGACTTCGAAGTATGTAGCATCATATTTTGTTATTTAGTAACATATCAAATCTAAGTATGTAGCATTTAAAAAATATTTTTTGAAAATGCAGACGAAGTACAACGAATCCGTTGACAGGCAGCGTGCGGCACGAGGCTTGACCCAGGAAGACGACCTCGATTCCGATGCGGATGATGAGGCGGCCATTGAGGCGGCCGGGGTTTACAAGGGCCGGGTTCCGTGCTTGGGGGCTGAGGGGCAACGGATTTTGTATGATCGAAGCACCGGCGCTTCCTCTTCTCGGTCAAGGCGGGGAGAAGATCCTCGTATTGCTACACTGCAGCGTGAACTGGAGGAGCACGAACGGCGATGGGAGGAGCAGCGGAAAGCAGATGAGGCCACAAAAGCCCGGTTGGAGGAGATGGAACGGTACATGCGTGCCGGATTCCAGCCTCCGCAACAGCCTTTTCCTCCCCCGTACGTATTCCACCCTGAGCAAACTCCTCAAGTTCCGCACATGGGCGGTATGGGATTTTTCCCCAACTCCGGATATGGTGGCATGCCTATGATCTCCCCGAATTTCGGATCTATGTCCTTTGATTTTGCGAGGTCATCCGGAGGAGGTAGTGGCACACCGAGCCATGGAGCCCGAGGAGGACCCCGAGGAGGACCCCGAGGAGCACCCCGAGGAGCACCCCGAGGAGGAACCCGACCTGACCCCGAAGACCCCCCCGTGAACCCAGATGAGTTTCTTGTTGATGATGATGATGAAGAAGAAGAAGAAGAAAATCCTAATTTTTTTCATAATGGAGTCCCACGAAGGGACATGTAATCATCATACATTTGTACTTTGTTGTTTGTCAAAACATTTAAAAGTTTGTCACAATATTTATTAAGTTTGTTGTATGTCTTTACTCTTTAAAATGTAATTTTAAATTTAAAAAATTAGAATAATATTTTTAATAATTCAATAGTATAAAAACATGGATAAAAATTAGAATAACATTTTTAAATTTAATTTGTAAAAATACGTATTAAAAAGTAATTTTTAAAAACAACATTCAAAAAAAAATGGAAAATTGTTTTTTAAAAAACAAAAATAGTAGTCACGGCCTTATCCGTGACTACAGTTAATTCGAAATTATTATTTGTTTTTAATAGAAAACATTATTTTTTTTTTAAAAAAAAAACTTAGTCACGGTCGACAATCGTGACTAATTTCAAAAATTTAGGTTACACCCGCGGGCGGCCTTTTGAAAATTTTGAAAATTTTAAAAATTAGTCACGGCCCACAGCCGTGACTAATATTTATTTTTTTTTAAAAAAATTATAGTCACGGTCACAAGCCGTGACTAACACGTCGGAGTGGGGTTTCCGGCATGAAAATAGTCACGGTCCTTGACCGTGACTAATCCGTGACTAAATTTAGTCACGGTTATGTGGCGGTGACTTCATTTAGTCACGCCAATTAAGACACGGATTTAGTCACGGCTGATGACCGTGACTAACCTTTTTAGTCACGGAATTTTTACACTGCAGTCCGTGACTAAATCCGTGACTACGCCCGTGTTTTTTTGTAGTGTTGGAGTGTTCGTTACCCTTGTTGATTTTGGAATTTGGAAACAACAAATCAATTTAAATGGATGTTACAGATTGGGAATTTTGGAATTGGGAGTCTTAACATAACTTAGTAATTTTGTAATTAAAATGATTAAAAAGCCTAGAGATGTGAAGAGAATTAAGAGAGACGTGCCTCTTTACATTGATTTTAAAAATTAAACCTTGTGCCTAATTAATTGAGCTTAAAAATTAAAAAAAGAAGTCTACTCACACTACATATAAAGAAATATTTTTGGGCCTATTTTTTCTTCCTATTTTCTTGAGCCTAGGGAGGTCGCCCCCATTGCACCCCTTAGGACCAGCCCTGGTGATAAGTTGTTTGATGTCATACATTTACGATATTACGTACTATCTCTGTCCAAATGATAGTCTCAATTTACTATTCGCTAAACAAGCTAATGCATGCTAATTTTAATAGCTAACTTTATGTATCAAATTTGCCATTCAATTGATCTTCTATTATATAGTTTTTAATTACATATAACTTGTTAGTTTTATATTTGTGAGAAGTTAACTTTTCATTGACCAAATCCTCAAAGGGCTTTTAATTTGAAATGGGGGATATTTTTTGCAATGGTTACTGTATATACTCGGTACTTTACATCCATTATACGGAATACTCTGCCAATAAAAAATAGAAAACAAAATATGTATGGCATAGAGCAATTGGTGTCATTGTGACTTCATAGTGTTTTAAACGGTAAACTACTACTCCCTCCGTAACTTAAATATCTTCCCACTTTCCTTTTTCGTCCGTAACAAAAATATCTTCTCATTTCTAAATCTTCTCATCATACCCTCAATAATTCTTAAAATAATACACTATTACAACTACTTTTTTTTGGATTTATCCTACATTCCACCACATTATTCTACTATTTTCCCATCATACCCTCAATAATTCATATCATCTTTCACTATTCTTAATCTACCTACTTTTGAAATGGGAAGATTTAAAAGTTACGGAGGGAGTATATAGTACCCGTGCATACGCACGGAAAAGAGAGGTCAGCGCATATATTTTTACTCAAGATCAAATTAAATATTAAAATAAAAACAACTTTATAGGATTCTACATTTTCGAAAAATAAGAGTATAATCAGCTAATTCCATAAAGTATAAATCCATACAATATATATTCAATGAAGAGTATATATATTAGGAAAAATAATTGACACCACTCATTAGAATTTGCTACTTATTAATTTTTATGAATAGATTAAATTTTAAAAATTAAATACTATTCCTAAAAAAGTGAGTGACATAAAATTTAAGTGAATACAATAAATATTAAAATTAAAGAATGATAGTTAAATAAGAACTTGCTACTCATTATTAAATTAGTGCTAACATATGAGAGAGAAAATTATTCTGCTCGATTCTTAGCCGGCTTATCTTGTTATCATGTTATACAGTTTAGAGAGCTCTTCTCATCAGGCCGGCCTGACGGGCTGCCCCGTCCGGCCGAGCCCGTTTGGACACCTTCCCGGTGGAATTTTTTGATGAAATTTTTTAAGCATGTTCCTCATCAAGTCTAGTTTGTCCATACCAAATTTCAGCTCAAAATTCGACCGGGAAGGTCGTCAAATGATTTTTGCAAGTTAACTGGTCCGGAAAATACATATTCCGGACCAGTTAACTTGCAAAAATCATTTGACAACCTTCCCGATCGAATTTTGAGCTGAAATTTGGTATGGACAAACTAGACTTGATGAGTAACATGCTCATAAAATTTCATCAAAAAATTCCACCGGGAAGGTGCCCAAACAGGCTCGGCCGGACGGGGCAGCCCGTCAGGCCGGCCTGATGAGATGATTTCTCATACAGTTTATACTTAAAAGAACTAAATATAAGAAAACACTATCCACTTTATTGTTAGCCGGATTATCTTAATCAAGACATATACCTAAAAGCACTATGTATGATAGAAAAAATATTCCTTAATTATTAGCCGGTTTATCTTATACTTTTTTTATATGGGAGGGGGGTTCTAGTGAGAGCCCCTGGTTTTTCCCCTTTTTATTAGAAATTTATGAGAGCGAATTACAAAAGTTAATGAAGGTAGAAAGCTACGGAAATTAAAGCTAATGCAACAAAAGCGTTAATAAAAAATAAAAGAAATAAAATAAAATAAAATTCTTCACTCAATTGTTAGCAAGATTATCTTCTACGTAGTAAAAACTAAAAGAACTACATATGAGAGAGAAAAATCTTTCGCCTAACTATTAGCAAGCTTATCTTGTTATATCTAAAAAGACACTCGTTCAATTGTTAGCTGATTTATGTTATACTTAAAAACACTACATATGGAAGAGAAAATTTTAACTCTCAACAGTTAGCCGGATTATCTTATATACTTAAAAAGAACTACATATGAGAGAGGAAGTTCTCTCACTCAATTGTTAGCAAGTTTATCTTTTTAGATTCTTATGCGTAAAAGAACTACATATGAGAGAGAGAATTATCACGCTCAATTGTTTAGTCTTGTTATCTTATACTTAAAAGAACTACATATGAGGGAGAAAGTTATTATGCTCAATTGTTAGCAAATTTATCTTCTAATATCTAAAAGCATTACATATCTAATACTTAAAAGCATTACATATGAGAGATAAAATTCTCACTACATAATATTATTTGTCATAGAAAACAAATACGGTACTTTACATCCATTATACGGAATACTCTGCCAATAAAAAATAGAAAACAAAAGATGTATGGCATAGAGCAATTGGTGTCATTGTGACTTCATAGTGTTTTAAACGGTAAACATTATTGGTGCAATTGGTGTCATTGAGATTGTCTTTGCATTGATTCAACCGCTAGCCTTTACGGAGCACTCTATAACATATTCCCTCCCTCCTAGGCTCCCACTACTTGAATTCAGAGACGCTTTATGTTATTTGACTGGTCATAAAATTTGTACACAAGATGTATACAAAATGTGTAAATTGTCTGTGTATACATGCAATTCAACATCAAATCCCACCCTTTTTAAACAAAATTACATATGTACACAGGTAACTAGGGGGTTTTGTGTACAATTTGTGTACAACTCATGTACACTAAGAATTTTCCTAAATTTAATTGATCTTTCTCATTGATTAGATTATTTTTAATAAATAAATTTACATATTCAGAAATTAAATTAAACATTTTATAAAGTCCCATATAGAAAAAATTAAGTTTGATCGCAGAATACTAGATGAGAACTTTTACATCGGATGGAAGTAGGGTGGTTTAATGCTTGAAACTCTTGTGTACTAATGTACTATCAACCAACTCACCCAGTGATTTAGAAGCAGGGGCGGAGCCAGCACACTGGGCCAGACTGGACCGATACAAAGAATATTTTTAAAAAAAAATTTGCCTGGAATTTTTTACACTAAAAATGAAGACATTTTTTAAATTTAGGCTGGGCCAGGGCCAAGGCTGGCCCACCCCTATCTCCGCCCCTGTTTAGAAGTTGTTCTCTTCATCTGATCTGAATGTTTCTGATCTCAATTTATTAAGTTCTGATCTAATCTGATTTGAATTTTTCTGATCTGATCTGATCTGATCTGAATCTTTCTGATCTGATCTGAATCTTTCGGATCTGATCTGAATCTTTCGGATCTGATCTGAATCTTTCTGATCTGGTCTGATCTGAATCTTTTTGATCTGATCTGAATCCTTCTGATCTGATCTGAATCCTTCTGATCTGATCTGAATCTTTCTGATCTGATCTGATCTGAATATTTCTTTAATTATAATTATAATTTTTATAAATATAATTGTAATTATAAATATAATTTAAATATAATTTATAATTATAGTCATAATTCTAAAAATATTTAATTATAATTATAATTATAATTATAATTATAATTAAAGTTATGAAAAATTATACCTACTACACTGATTATAATTATAACTATAATTATAATTGTAATTATATTTTTAATTATAATTATTTCTATAACTATAATTGTAATTATAATTATAATTACTATTTATAATAATAAAATAAATAATAATAATAATAATAATAATAATAATTATAACAATAATAATTATAATAATATGGAGTAATAAAAATAAAAATAATAATCACCTCAATAATAATCATAATATTAATAATTGTAATAATAATAATTGTTATTATTATTATTATTATTATTATTATTATTATTATTTTATAATAATATAAAGTGATAAATCATGTTTGCTGATCTGATCTGATCCGAATGCTTCTGATCTGATCGGAATCTTTCTGATTTGATCTGATCTGAATCTTTCTGATCTGGTCTGAATGATTCTGATCTGATCTGAATCTTTCTGATCTGATCTGAATTTTTCTGATCTGATGTGATCTGAATAAAATAAGAATAAACAATAAGTAATAAGAATAAGACGAACAGAACAGCACCTTAGAAATGGTGTTAAAACCGCCGTACATCTTAATTAATTAGGTGGAAATGAGATTTAAACTTTTGAAAGTACGAAGTATGTATTTGGGTGTTTTTTTAACTCCAGGGGCGTTTAGGGGAGGGGGTTGGGGGACCTGGAGTAATTTGGGCTGAAACTCACTCCATTGAATTTCGAACCCGAGACATCCCGTAAGGGAGAGTGAGTCTGAGACCAGCTGGGCTGTACCACTTCCTCACATGAGGAACTCTAGCGGCCGTCTCCTCGGCCTCCTTGTAAGCGTTGAGATTTTCCGCCTATCAATATGGGATTAGAGCAGCAAATTATACTGATTTTAAGTGTTCTAACACTTGGGATTGCAACTACACCAGAGAAGATATCGTTAGCGGATGAACAAGGTGTAGCTGGGAGGTTGTATCGAGGCTGTATTGTGAAGCCTTGGTCGACCATTTCGACGGTGGTGGAGTTGGTATTCATCCATATTACTAGATTTCGTCCTCCTCCGGAACCACATCCATACCAGAAAAAGTTTTGTGGAAAGATTTTATTTTAGTATTATTTTCTCTTTAGTAGCAATTGTTTCTGTTTCAGTTCGAGTAAATTTGGTTTGAATGTATGGATTTTTGAAGTTCTTTTAATTGACAGAGTTTCGGTTCCGATCGTTTTAGGCCTAAATTTTCCTGTTCTAGGTTTAGCGAGTCATGTTGCTTTGTATGAGGGTGATTGACTGTAAGTCTACTGTACTCCTAGGGTTCACGATTGGATTTGCAAATTCTGTCTGAAGATTGTCTTGTATGTTTCTCGATTTTAATACAACCGTGTCTGTTTTATAATAAAAAAAATTAACTATACATATTATTTTATCTAGATACTTAAATCATACGGAGTCTGTTTAATAACAATAAACTCGCTAAACTGGTCTGGATTCGATGAAATTAATGAAATTTTAATTGAAGCGGCTGAGTTAGTTGAACCGGCTAAATTGTAGATAAATGTACTACCTATACTATTAATAAAATTAAGAAAAGTTTATAAAAAATAGCTAAAACAATTCTCTTCTACAATTTCATCTCATTCAATCAGAAAGAAACTTCAATCTTACATATTTTGGTCATTACAGAATTTTGCGCGTTTTCCAATCGAAGCACTGGCGGAACTAGGGGGCACCGGCTCGCTCCCCCCTAGTTCCGCCAGTGACCGTAATGTATATATATGTATGTATATGTCACAGCCCCGGTTGGAAAATGTGAATTATATAGGTCTCTGTACCAAAAGTTACCATGTTTTAGACGGTCCGCATGGTAGAAGCACTGGACCATTTTAGTTTAGGTCCTGAGGTCGATTCCTTACCTCAACGTAAATTTTTGTTTAAGCTCCTTAGTTTACCATTTTAGTTTATACCATTTTAGTTTAGTTTAAGCTCCTTAGCCCTCCATTTCAGATGTCTTTTGTTTGTAGTACTCTGTATTTTGTTTTGAATTTTTTTTACCTTTGAGTATTTTCAGCTCTTTCGCATTCTTATTTTCCATTACAAACGTAACTAGTCCGTATACGCCATTTTTTGTTTCTTCTCATATTGATATCAGATTTGCTTTTTCTTTTTATTTAGTACAATGGCATAAATATGACATACTATCGTACTACGTATAAATTTTGTAACATTCGTACTAAACCAAAGAAAAAGTAAATGTTTATGCTAAAATTAAAGTTACATATAAACATTTTAAAGTACCATGATAAGTGTGTATAAAGTTGAAACAAATTCACTCCAAAGTTATGATCGAACATAACAAAAAAAGACTTAAACTAAAAATGTACTTCGTATATATTTAAATGCATATGTATTATATTATATTTTAAACATAAATATATTACTCATTTTCTATGCTTTCATGATGTATATTTTATGTTAAGGTACTAATTAAATGAATATATCTAAATGACTCGAGATATACCTAAAATGTTGTTAATTAGATTATAAAGTGGTTCTATTATTTGACAAATAAATTAAAATTGAAGTGTTCTGCAGTTATAATGAGAACATTTTTTTAAACATACCATATATATATTTATGGAATTTGGTTCAAATGAGAACATGATCTAAAAAGAGAAATGGAAACAACGTAACTCTGGAGCGTTGGATTTGAGTATACCGTGCATTATGTGAAACAAAAATGTGCACTATCATATATTAGAAAATGTGCATGTGAACTGTGCAGTTTACACACTATTGTGGACATTCGACTTTTGCATTATTTTTATTTTAAATGTGCATCATTTTGGAGTGTTCTCATTCTTTAAAAAGTGTTCTCACCACAACTGAAGCATATATTTATGTATGTATATATACATATATGTAAAGAAAAAATTCCGTATGTGTGCGTATACATAAGCACCCCCTCAAATTTTTCTCTGGTTCCGCCACTGAATCGAAGCATCTTCCGTGCTAGTAGTTGAGCTTAAAGTGATTATTGTAGCGACGAAATGTGCAGTTGGCGAAGGCTTCGTTGGTTGTCAGGTGGACATGGATTCATCAATGGCACTGGCCTTGCTGGGAGACAATGAGATACGAAGGTGGTCGAATATACTTCAGGAAAGTGGACTGATTGCGAATAGGAAAGGTCTAGTATATGGACATACGATGAGGGAGGGTAATAGGTAATAAGGTAATTTGGGTTTCCCACTACTTCGCAGCGGATCACATGAGGAATATTTTTACCAATCCAATTTCGTTCTATTCCCACATGTGCCAGGAGGGCCTACTTCATGGACATATTTGGTATAGCTAGGGATGTCAAAAAAAACCGACCCGCAATGACCCGCCCTGGCCTGAGACATTTGGGGCGGGTCTGCCCCGCCCCGTCTTGCAAATGGGGCGGGTCCGCCCCGCCCCGCCTATACAATGGGGCGGGTCCGGGTATTAGAATTGACCCGTTTCGCCCCGACCCGACCCGACCCGCTCAATATATAAATATACACTTTTTCTTAACTTATACTACAAATATACTTCAACATACATATGTGTGTATACAATAAATCATAAATTCTTTGATCTTATAATATATGAATATATATTAGAATGAGATGCACGACGGATTATCAATGTCTTCTTTATATATATAGAATTTTAATACATTTATTCAATTATTAATATAACTAATTAGATTAACTATTCAAGTTTGAGTAATTTTTTCTTAATTTTTAAAATTTTTAGCGTATCATGAATTTGATTTAATATATTGAGTTTTAATTATTATTTAGAGATAAACATTATGTAGATTCAATTGGTAACAACTTCCTTCAAATAAAAATAAAAACTAGCTAATTAGGTTGCGGCGGGGCGGACCCGCCCTGCCCCGCCCCGCATGGGGCGGGTCATGGGTCAACAAGTTTGGACCCGTGCAGGTCACGGGGCGGGTCCGGGTCTTGCAATACCCGCCCCAGCCCAACCCATTGCCATGCCTAGGTATAGCTTCTATTAGAATTTAATTTTCCTTTGGGTAGTTATTTTGGGCCACGCCTAGCCCCCAATGTTTCTTATGAGTTTGTTCTTTTTTTATGTTCGTAAATTGGGTAAAGCCCACTCCCCAATTTTCTGCTTTACTTCAATCGGACTGGTTTTTATTGTATTTCTAATAGGAAATGTCCTTTCTGGAAGAGGTTTTGGTATAATCCCCTTCTCCTGTGCTATCTCGTATCCTTACTCCTTAGTAAAATTTGGCAAAAGTTTCTTGGCAAAAAAATGTAGAATTTAGCGCGTCAAATTAAAAGTTTCATGCTAGCTAAAAAAAGTTGACTGATAACTCCAGTTAAACAAAAATATGGATTATCAAAATTGACCTCCGTCAATTAGAACTTTGCCATGTTTGACCGGCGCGCGATTAATAAAGTAAAAATTGTGTGGTTGAGGTTTGTGCAGAGGAGAGAGAATCAACTGGAACCACAAATTCTTTATTTAGAAGGCAAGTGGCAAAGTTAGTGGGACGTCCAAAAAGGAAAAGTTGGTAAAATTTTAAGGGACGGAGGGGGTATATAATAATATAAAACATTTATTTTTCTGACACTTAAAATGTGTTTCTGATATATGACGTGCACTTTGTCGTGATGTGCACTCAAAATAATATTTAATACAACGATTATACGTAGTATAATGAAGTAAGGTTCGTATCCACAGGGAAAGGAATAATTCTCTTTTTATAAAACTAGTAAATAAAAGGGGGGTTTTCGGATTGAATGATTTAATTAAAATTAAACACGAAGATGAACGAGTTATGTGGTTTAATTAATGAGAAGGAGACTTGGTTTTGCTTTTATCCACTTAATGAAATGTTCGTCGATCCCGGTTATATCTTTAACTATCTTCCTCTCGAATACTCAATCGAGGAGTATATCTAGTTCATCGAGGGTAGTTATTAATAACGAGAAGCGTTCATTAATAAAACTTACTACCGAGTCAATATAGAACAAGCGCCGTATATTAACTTGATAGTAGCAATAAAATCAAGATGAAAACGATTGAGATTGATAACCTCAACACAAGCGGTTTATTGGTTTAATCAATATAATTAATTCCCCCTGGCTTATTAACCATGAGAAGCGTGCATTAACAACCCAAGTTTACTACCGTGAAAGGACCGAATTAATAACAAGCGTATTAACCGACCGATTCTAGTAATAATTAATATATAGAACAAGACTAGTTGATACTTTAAGTAATGCTCAATATATATATTAATATGGAATAAGAATAGGAAGTAATTAATATTCAAGGAAGAAGATTAAAGAAAATAACTCACAACCTACAAATCATTAAGCTTCAAAGTAGCAAAACCAAGATGGAAGAATTTAGCTCCTCATTTGGAGACTAAACATGATGAAAAATATAAAGAAAGAACTTGTCTAAATTGAGCTAAGAAGTATATGTGAATTGGTGATCTATTGTGAAGGTAAAGGGGGTGTATTTATAGGCTTTTGGGATGGGACTCGAGTACTCGATCGGGTATATACATAGTACCCGATCGAGTATGTGTGAAATGCCAGATTCGAGGTATACTCGATCGATTTTGGCTTAAAAATCAAAGGTGTACTCGATCGAGTATATATTCATACTCGGTCGAGTATGTGTAGAAAGTGATATTCGAGCCATACTCGACCGATTTCGGGTTTAAACTCAAAGGCATACTTGATCGGGTATGTCGGTCTACCCGATCGAGTATAGACACTGAATCGTGGTCAAAATCTTCCCGGCATGTTCCTTTGTCTTCGGATCCGATCTGATTTGAAGTTTCAACCTTATACCCGATCGAGTATAGGTAATACTCGACCGAGTATAGGCAAAAATCAGGATTTTCCCTTTTTGTCTTAGCTTGTGATTTGCACCTTCCTTCCACTTGTGGGGTTCACCAACCATCCTTTGAGTGAAAGTAGACCCGTTTGAGCTCAGAATAAACCTAATCTAAACAATTTACAAGAATTTAACAAACTAAACTATTACACCAAAAGTGTGTAATTTCCGAAATATTAAACAACCAAAACTAGCTAAAAACATAAACATACACACGGAAATTACAAGTGTATCAATATACTAAATACAGAGATATAATCATTTGTTTTAGTGGCCGTCTCCCTGCATGTATTAGAGTTTTGCAAATTTCTGCATTGTCTCCGATGAATTGCGGCTTAAGAGTTTCCGAAGGCAATGAAGTTTGGTGAGTGCAGCTGTGATACCCTGAAAATTTAAACAAAAATAAAAGAAATAAATGAATATAAAAAAAATGTCAGATAAAATATATGTGACAGAGTGGGTAAAAATAAATATTAATTCAGGTGTTATAAGTAATGTTTTGTAAGAGGTCATAGTTATACATATGACATAAATAATAAAATTGACATTTCAACAATTTAATAATACGTGTACAACAATACACCAAGTATCATCATACAAAAATAAATGTTAAAAGAGTTGACTTTTCAAGTCTAATAAAGAGTACTACATATAATAATAATCTAGCCGTATTACCAATAGTATATTACACATGCAATAATATAAGGTACAACAATAATATAGAGAAGCCATGATATAGACGTAGTACATTAATAATATATTACACACAACTACTACCATAAGTATCCACATGGGCATGTTCAAGTTGATTGGAAGAGGCCAAAACCTTCGGCTGAAATGAAACGAGGCAACGTGGAGAGTTAGATTAGAATTCAAACTCTTATACTATTTATACTCTGTATAATTCATTTGCTTGAATAAAAGTAAAAATATACATTCATATATGAAGTCTATATATCTGTATGTATGTATATGAACACATACGAACTAAAGAGTGAAAAAGGGAGTGGAATATCGGGGTGGCTGCGTAGCTACGGGTCGAACCCCCACTAGATCACCATGAAAACGATGCTCGTCGGGAGCGTGAAAAGGCACCGCGGGACGCCACTGGACGCCAGAGGGAAAGGGAGAACTCGCCGGAGAAGAGACCCACTTGTTTCGCCGGACTGTCGGACCTCATCCTTGCCGTAGGAGACGACAAGGCCGCAGCCTTTGATCGCCAGAGTCGTTGTTGTCTGTCACCGGTCAAAGAAACGGCTGCAAACATCGGACGTCCCTGCTCCTTGTTCCGACGAAGAAGACTATTCCTGCATGCAGTAACCATCTATCTATCTCTTTTAATTTGGTTATTTACTTTTGATAACAATGATAATAATAAATAGTAATTATAATGATGATAGGGATAAAAGTGATAATGGTAATAGAAATAACTGGGAAGGAGAATCTTAATATGGAATATGTTGGTAATATTCGCTTTTACTAAAATTGTCATTATTTAATTAGGATGATTATATAAGGTAAAATAAGATGAATTGAATTAAGTTAACGGACTAGTAAGTGACCAAAACAATAAATTGACTAAGTGATACGACCGGGCTGATTATTAATATTTAATATGGATTATTTGGACCACCTTAAATCAGATTAACCAAAGCCATAATAACTAATAACAAAGGTTTGGTTAATGATTAATGAATTATATGGATTGATTATTTGTGAATAAAATTAATAACACTAGATTATAATGAATTAACAAACGTTATTAAGTCTTAATCTCGTACATTGATTATTAAGTAGAAATTTGAGATGAAGTATTAAAATAATAAAAGGCTAGTTATATACTTAAACGGGTCTCGTAAATGAATATTTATAGATGAAGTAATTAGTGGAATAGACTAAATAGAGTGGATCTATTAAATTATTAGTCAAGACTAAAGATGGAATAAATTAACAAATGGTACGGTGTTAAGTAAATTAAAAATTATAGAAACAGGGTAAATTGGGTAAGTTATGTAATAAGGGACTGATTTTGAAATATTAATTAAAAGGTGATTATTTAGAGACCAAGTTAGAAGAAGTGAACTAGGAGCATCAGGACTTAAGGTAAGTTTCTCTGCCGATCCAAAATTGTTTCCTCGTATTATATGCTTATTATGCATTACGTGATTAAGTGTGAATTTTGAATTGTGTGTATGTGATTTTGAGGAGATATTAGATCTATGGTATTTGAGAAGTGCAAACTAAGTACTTTTGGGTATTAAATGTTTTTAAATACCTTTGAGACTATTTAGAGAGATTGAGAAATATTTTTGGAAGTATATCTAAAGTCAAGATAAAATTTACGTTTTTATAAGAAGTGAGCACCCGGGAGAAATCCGTGGTGTCGGTTTTCCACATCCGGATAAATGTGGAGGGTGATTAAGGCTACTACTACTAAGAAGTACATTTTGAGTTTGAAGTGACGTTTGGATCTATGGTCCCTTTTAAGAAGAAGTTATAGTAGTAGTCCCTAATCATTCAAGAACTTTAAAGGTGGGGTAGTTGGTAGACTGAGTCCCGATTACTCGTGACGACTTACTACTCGGAGAGCTTGAAATCCCTTTTAGGGGGTGTGCACACTTAAGGTAGTCGTTTCGTTTCCGCAAGAGCAGTTGTGGTACCGACACTTGTTCGGGGTGGCCGTCCGTAACCACGGTTCACCGGGCTCAGTCAAAAGGTTGAGCACCGCCCTTCTAAATTAATAGGAAGTTAGAGAAGAAGATTTTATTTTGAGAAGTTCAAAGAGAAGAGTTACTATAATACGGAGTATTTTTGAAGAAAAGTTGTGGATTTTAGTAAAGAAGTGATTTTGAGATAAATCAAAGAGAAAAGAATTTTGGGGGAGTGTGTTATTTTTATATAGTATTATATGAAAATCTATTTTCGCCAAACTTGATTATTTTACGGGGTTGGGTAGTACTTACTTAGCTCTAAAGATAATTTTTGTTTCCTTTTCTTTGTTTTGTTTTCTGCACTTTATTTGTGCAGGTAATGATGACTATGTTGATTGATGATTGCATGCGCCTGAGAGCGGACTAGAGATGCCTTAGAAAAACGTAGTCAAGAATAAACATTTTAATTATGTCAAATATTTGTTTTACTCTGTTTTGTTTTGGGATTGCCTGTGCATTCGGTTAAGAGATGACCGGATGTGGCGGTAACACCCATTTCCCATTTAATGATATTTCCGTTGCAGAACTTTTTATCTATTTTGAATGAATAAATCAAGTTTATTATCAATAAATCTATTATTTCAAGTATTATTTTGGGAGGGAAAATGGGGGTGTTACAGCAGCGAAGTACGGTCTCAGTATCGTCGGGGCGCAGCAATCCAGTTGAGAAGGTCAACAAAGTCCAGGGAGAGGTACGGCTCTCCTCGTGCAGTGGACGAGCAGGCCCCGGTTGCAAAGCCTTAGATGGAGAATATCGTCACTCAGTATGACAATATGGTCATTGATGGGGATGATGAGGAGTTGGTGTTCAAAGATGATAGAAGGTGTAGTGGATATTGCAGACGAGCGAAGGGCAGTGTTTTTGGTGGTAGGCACACTACTCATAGAGCGAATGATAAAGTTCCATATTTTCAAAGATCCTATGACCTCACTTTGGCGTCCCGGAAAAGGTGTGTCAATCAAGGAGATCGGCGAAAAGAGGTACATGTTCACTTTTTACCATACTGTTGATATGTGATGTGTGTTAGAAAGTGGTCCATGATTGTTTGAACAAAATTTGTTGATTCTAAAAGAAATTAGGCTGGGGGGACATTACTCCTAAGGTCAGTCTGAATGAGGCTGAATTCTGGGTCCAGGTGTATCACGTACCTTATGGATATATGAATCTAGGTATAGCTATGAGGATTGGTTATTTTATTGGAAAATTTATTAGTTTTGATCAGAGTCCTTTTGAAGGAAAATTTATTAGTTTTGATCAGAGTCAGTTTGTGCTTTGTCTATCGTGTTATTGGCCATGCTGACAGGTTTTTCCCTTTAACATATGAGTGTGATAATAAATTAAAGTTTTGGGAAAATCTTATGGTGTGGAGCTCAGAGTAGGAGGAGAGGGGAAGCTGTAGGGTGTGTTTCGGAAAATAAAGAAAATTAATTAAAATAAATTAATTAAAAATGACGAAAGAAAACAAGAAAAGAGATGGAGCAGAATTTAGTCAAAGCTCGTGCTACGCACGATGTCCTTAAAACGTATTTGTTGCCTCCCACGGAATCTTAACTCCTTAAGGGGGGGAGTCCCTTTATAAAGGGTTGCAAATCCCTTGGGTTTTTCGGTGTGGGAAATTAACACTAGAAACCCATCCTTTTTCCCGGTTTTTCCATTCTAACGGGTAAACTTCGAAAAGCGATTTCTCATTCACCCGTTATCCGTTTTGAGCGTACTATATATCGAATTGTAGCCCTTAACAAGGACAATCCGAAACCATTTTGATCCGACCCAAATCGAAAATGGACCCCACTCAAAAAATTGCCCCAAAATAGCCATTTAATGCAATTTTTCACACATTTTTCCAACAGAAGCCTTGTCCTCGAGGGGGAAACAAGCAGTAGAATGTTGCTCAGAGCAGTGATGGAGGAATGGAAGTAGCGACACAGATCTGGATTGTTACTATGTCTAACCCCGGGAAGACTACATTAGTAGGAGGTAGTTTTGTTGATGCAAAGGAGGTATCGGGTGACCGGAAGAGCATGAGGCTATGAGAGGAGCGAAAGCAAGAAGACGCAAGTGGCGAGGACATGACTCTGAATAAACCAAAAAATAGGGAGGAGGCGGGTGCTAGACACCAGACTTGCCGGGAATTTTAAAGAAGACTCATGATTGGTCCGGGGCATGGAGGGTCCTCGTGATTCCGTGATTCCGAGGACGACACATCAGTTTAATTTTGCTATCTTTATTTTTGCCATATACTTTGATCAGACTGTTGTTATTTTTGATTTTTATTTCTCTTTTTGTAGGACTCTTTTATTAGGATTGCGTGATGAAATGTCTGCTTTGATCGTCTTTGACTCGATCAGTCATGTCCAATTGTCCATTACAGAATCGGCGAGTCATATTGCTTTCATGAAGGTGATTGACTCTAAGTCTTGTTCGAGGGCTGGAGGTTGGGCGTTGTTCTTTTGTCTGTTTGTTCGCTATTTGAATGTGATGATATCAATTTAAGTCTCCTTCCAAAAAAAATATGCAGTATATAATTAATCATAATGCCTAAGATTTTGATGCATTTTTTTTAACAACATAAAAGCATCTCCAATGTTATTCTTTTGACAAAGTAAAAATTTACCACATCACCAATTTCAAGTGTGTGGTGAATACCTCATCTTCAATTCATTCTTTTAGGGGCCCTTTTAACGTGACATTGCACCAACACAGTCCTCCTCTCCATTAAACTTTCGAAAGATCTTTTAACGCCTTGACGGCTCCTGCTAATGACAAGTCCTTTGAAAAAAGTAACGCTCACTTAGAGGCCGTTTGGTTACTTTCGTAATCCTGTTTTTCGGCTTATCAGTAATTTTTTCACCAAACACGTAAGTTTGATTTCACACTCTTAATTGTGTAATAATAAGAAAAAGTAAGGTTGAAATTACTTTTCTAGCTGTATTGGCTGAAATTCTGTAGAGGGTCATTTTAACTATTTTTCATATAATTTTTCTTTATTACTCCCTCCGTCCCGCTATTAACTTCCTACTTTCCTTTTTGGGCCGTCCCAAAATAATCTTCTCATTTCCCTAAATGGAAAGTTATCCTACATCAAAACAGTGTCAAACAGTGCAAAACAGTGCCAAACAGTGTCTAAACAGTGTCAAACAGTGTCTAAATAGTGCCAAACAGTGTCTAAACAGTAAAGTCAAATTTATTTCCTAAATATGTGTGTAGGTCAAAGAAAGAACTTAATAGAGGGACGGAGGGAGTATATTTATAAAATATTATTTTTCATAAATCAGCACAATTAGCCAATCCAGCCACTTCAGCCAAAACTCCATAAATTTCAGCAATATCAGTTGATTCAACCAATTTTGATTTTACCAAACAGGCTGATATTCGTGTAATTTCTGATTATATGTTTGTATTTTTAACTAGTTTTTATTACTTCTAGCTGTGGAAATTACACACTTTTGGTGTAATACTTTATTTTCATTGTTTATTTGTAATTTGTTTAGATTAGGATTATTCTGAGCTAAACAGGTCAAAGATCATTCAAGAGATCAAGATTGGACCTTAAAAGATCAAGGAGGCAAGAAAGATTTCGATTTGGAAAAAATATTCATGTACCCGGTCGGGTATTGCCTATACCCGATCGGGTATTTGATTGATTCGATCGTCCAAATCAAATCCGGGAACAAATGATCGTGGGAGCGAATTTTCGTGAAGATTTGTCACATACCCGATCGGGTATGCCAACATACCCGATCGGGTATGCCCAGAAAAGTGACTTTCTGGCTAATTTCGTAATATACCCGGTCGGGTATCCTATATATCCGGTCGGGTATCAGACCCTGCAGCTCCCAAAAGCCTATAAATACACCATTTTCCTTCCCAATAAAATCACCAATTCACATATACTTCTAAGCTCAGTTTAGACAAGTTATTTCTTTATATTTTCTTCATGTTTAGTCTCCAAATGAGGGGCTAATAAACTCTTCCATCTTGGTTTTGCTACTTTGAAGCTTAATGAATTGTAAGTTGTGAGTTATTTTCTTTAATCTTCTTCCTTGAATATTAATTAATTCCTATGGTTAATAATAATTGCGTCTCATGGTTAATAACCGAAGGGGAATTAATTATATTGATTAAACCGATAAACCGCTTGTGTTGAGGTTATCAATCTCAATCGTTTTCATATTGATTTTATTGCTACTATCGGGTTAATATACAGCGCGTGTTCTATATTGACTCGGTAGTAAGTTTTATTAATGAACGCGTCTCGTTATTAATAACTACCCCTTGATGAATTGAATATATTCCTCGATTGAGTATTCGAGAGGAAGATAATTAAAGATATAACTGGGATCGACGAACATTTCATTAAGTGGATAAAAGCAAAGCCAAGTCTTCATCTCTAGTAAGTAAACCACATAAGTCGTTCATCTTCGTGTTTAATTAATTAAATCAAAACAATCTACCCCCCCTGTAACACTTGAGATTTAATATAAATGGATTAATAGTAATACTCATGCCAACAAGATGCATCTCCTTTTAAGGGAGCTCATTAGCCAAGAACTCCAAAGTTAAGCGTGCTTGCACGGGAGTAGTCTTGAGATGGGTGACCCCCTGGTAAGTTTCTCAGGGCGCGCACGAGTGAGGACAAAGTGCGCGTAAAAGGCTAGTGGCGGTTTGTGAGGACAGTACTAGAGGTCTGGAGTAACTACTTCGGGTCCTGCAGGACCGGGGTGTTACAGGTGGTATCAGAGCAACCCTGCGACAGTGTGCTGATCCGTTGGATATCGGGCAGACACCTAGCAGGGGAAAAGATTTTGGGATTTGATTGAGATTGGTTTAAGGGCGCAACGAGGACGTTGCGATCCTAAGTGGGGGTGATTGTAACACTTGAGATTTAATATAAATGGATTAATAGTACTACTCATGCCAACAAGATGCATCTCCTTTTAAGTGAGCTCATTAGCCAAGAACTCCAAAGTTAAGCGTGCTTGCACGGGAGTAGTCTTGAGATGGGTGACCCCCTGGGAAGTTTCTCAGGGCGCGCACGAGTGAGGACAAAGTGCGCGTAAAAGGCTAGTGGCGGTTTGTGAGGACAGTACTAGAGGTCTGGAGTAACTACTTCGGGTCCTGCAGGACCGGGGTGTTACACCCCCCCCCCCCCCCCGTTACTTATTTCTAGTTTTGTAAATAGAGAAGTATTCATTTCCATGTGGATACGAACCTTACTTCATTATACTACGTATAATTGTTGTATTGTATTATTACTTTGGGTGCAAATCACGACAAAGTGCATGTCACATTTGGCGCCGTTGCCGGGGAAAGGCAATAATTTTTCTTTTTCTTTTTATTTCAAGAAAAAATAAAAAACTACTACGTATATAATAAATAAAAGTATAAAGAGTTCTTACTTTTCTATTTTCTGAGCTTACATGAATGTATGGATACCAACATATCATCCCTAGAGAGTCAAATTTCCTTCTTGACTTCTCTAATAGAGGAGTTTATTTTATGTTCAAAATCTCAAGATGTCCAAACATGCAACATTTGCATGTCTCACAGGCATCTTACGGATTTTTTCCCGAAGCTCCAAGAAGAATACTTTCAACAAATTGATGATGTTGGTTTCCAAGGGAAAATATCTCAAAGGAGATATGATCTGTTCTCCAACACATATAATCCAGGAAGGAGAGATCATATGTACTCAAATTCTTATTCTAGTATGTCCACTGAAGACATGATCCGAGCTCTCACTATCGACGTGACGAGTATGCAAAGAGATGTGTCACAATGCCTGCAAGAAACAGTGTCCAACGAACAGAACTTGGAGAATCAATTGAAACAAGTGCCAAGCATTGTGAACCACTTTGGCGAGGAGGAGGAAGAAGAGGAGCTTATGGAGAAAGCTCAACCGGAGGAGGAGGAGCAACCTCAAAACTCAACTCCACCACCGGCCATTCCTGAAATCACGCCACCATTTCGTGAGGCTCTAAGGGAAACACAAAGGGTGGAGAACGACAAAAACATCTACGAAATCTTCAGCAATTGTGAGTATCATTTAGATTTCTCTTTGTTCACAAATATGCAGGGAATAACGGTGGAGTTACACAAACATTTCATACTCCCTCTTATACCACCCAAATAAAAACCTCTTCGATTGACCATGCTAAGTGAAAATCATGGACCCTCACTCTCACAATATGAAGTGATAGAAATCCGGATATTTGATCCCGGAAAGATTGTCAAAATAAAGAGTCGAAAAATTGAGCCTTTCTATAAGAGTCACCTGGGTGAAAATGTGAAGAAGAGGGATCATCACGATCCAAGCCTAAATGACTGAAATTAAAAAAGATGGTGTCGTGCCATGACATTAAATAAGGCGCTTTTTGGGAGGCAACCTAAGCGAGGTACATCATTGTGTGTTTATTTTATTTTTTTCTTTTTCTTTCCCCTACACAACCTCCTTTTCACCTCTTTTCATCTTTAATCTTTCAAACCACCATCCAACTCCACCCCAATCACCCCAACCCTCATAACCATATCCTTCTTTCCTTAAAAATCTATCCAAATCCTCCACCAAACCCCACACACAAAACAATCATCATCTTGTTCTTTTCACTTTCTTCTTACTCCACATACCCTCTAATACATAAACTCTTACACTCACCCCTCTCCCAAACCACAATTTTATATCTTCAAAAAAACTCAAAAAAAAGTGATTAATGTTTCTACCTTGTAACTTGCATTATTTTCTTCACAAAAAAAAAATAAAAGAAGAGAAATGCTAGTTAGGTTGAAAACCCAAAAATGGGTAAGCTAAGCAAAAAGTGCTTATAAAAAAATGAGTGAGTTGGAAAGGATGGAAAAACAAAAAGAGATGCTACGATGAAAACCTGAAAAGGCTGCTAGGCAAAATGAGAGATATGAGAGATATATTTGTGTTTTCAGAACATCATTTAATCTCTCGATGGAAAAGAAGAATAAAAGAGGTGAAGAAAAAATGAGCATAGAAGGCCATGAAACCCAAGAAGATGTTATTTTTTTATTGAGCTAAAAACTCAATGTAAAAAACATGTTTTATCCTTGGTGGTCTTTTGCTCTTTCTTGTTGACTATTGAGAACTTGGAACTGTTAAACATTTGACTTTACACGAGGACGAGTAAAGAAGCTAAGTGTGGGGGAGTTGATATTCGTGTAATTTCTGATTATATGTTTGTATTTTTAACTAGTTTTTATTAGTTATAGTTGTGGAAATTACACACTTTTGGTGTAATACTTTATTTTCATTTTTTATTTGTAATTTGTTTAGATTATGATTATTCTGAGCTAAACGGGTCAAAGATCATTCAAGACATCAAGATTGGACCTTAAAAGATCAAGGAAAGTGCAAGGAGGCAAGAAAGATTTCGATTTGGAAAAAATATTCATGTACCCGGTCGGGTATTGCCTATATCCGATCGGGTATTTGATTGATTCGATTGTCCAAATCAAATCCGGGAACAAATGATCGTGGGAGCGAATTTTCGTGAAGATTTGTCACATACCCGATCGGGTATGCCGACATACCCGATCGGGTATGCCCAGAAAAGTGACATTCTAGCTAATTTCCTAATATACCCGGTCGGATATCCTATATATCCGGTCGGGTATCAGACCCTGCAGCTCCCAAAAGCCTATAAATACACCATTTTCCTTCCCAATAAAATCACCAATTCACATATACTTCTAAGCTCAGTTTAGACAAATTATTTCTTTATATTTTCTTCATGTTTAGTCTCCAAATGAGGAGCTAAACTCTTCCATCTTGGTTTTGCTACTTTGAAGCTTAATGAATCGTAAGTTGTGATTTATTTTCTTTAATCTTCTTCCTTGAATATTAATTAATTCCTATTCCTATTTCATATTAATATTTTGAGCATTACTTAAATCATCAACTAGTTTTGTTTCATATGTTAATTATTACTAGAATTGATCGATTAATACGCTTAGCTTGTTATTAATTTGGTCTTTTCACGGTAGTTAACTTGGGTTGTTAATGCATGCGTCTCATGGTTAATAACCGAAGGGGAATTAATCATATTGATTAAACCGATAACCCGCTTGTGTTGAGGTTATCAATCTCAATCGTTTTCATCTTGATTTTATTGCTACTATCGGGTTAAGACACGGTGCGTGTTCTATATTGACTCGATAGTAAGTTTTATTAATGAACGCGTCTCGTTATTAATATATAACTATCCTCGATGAATTGGATATACTCCTCGATTGAGTATTCGAGAGGAAGATAGTTAAAGATATAACCGGGATAGACGAACATTTCATTAAGTGGATAAAAGCAAAGCCAAGTCTTCATCTCTAGTAAGTAAACCACATAAGTCGTTCATCTTCGTGTTTCATTAATTAAATAAAAACAATCGAACCCCCTGTTACTTATTTCTAGTTTTGTAAAAAGAGAAGTATTCCTTTCCCTGTGGATACGAACCTTACTTCATTATACTACATATAATTGTTGTATTGTATTATTACTTTGGGTGCACATCATGACAAAGTGCACGTCACAGGCTTTTAGATAAACTGTGGTAGAAGAATAAACGTTCAAATTCAATTCAAAAAAATTAAATAAAGAGCTTTTAAATCTCAAGGCGGGGTAAACCCAGAACCCACCTCAAATCTGTTTTTGTTCTATTCATCTCCACCTACTTCAGAGTCTCACATTGTTTCACCTTCTTTTCTTACACATGGTAGCGCTTCCAAACCATAAATAGTATAGAATTGTTATTGTTTTTCGGAAGTTACACACTTTTGATGTAATACTTTATTTTTCCTAGTTGTTTGTAATTTGTTTAGATTAAGATTATTCTGAGCTTAAACCAAGTAAAGATCATCAAAAGCATCCTTGGAAGGTTAAGGAAAGTGCAAGGAACAAAATAAAGTGAAAATTTGGAAAATTAGTTATATACCTGGTCGGGTATAGCATATACCCGATCGGGTATAGCATATACCCGATCGTGTATGGACTTGACCCGAGTATCAACTCTGATTTGGGGGGAAATTATACATGCAGGATGAAGATGTAGCAAGATTTGTCTTATATTCGATCGGGTAAATCGACATATCCGATCAGGTGTGATGTGATTTATGAAGGTTCCGAGCAATTACAAACACTATGTGATCGGATATCCTAAATACACTCATTTCCTTCCCATTTAATCACCAATTCTCATATGCCTCTAAATTCAATTTAGACAAGTATTTTATTATATTTTTCTAGTATGTTTAGTCTGCAAATGAGAAGCTAAAATTTTCCGTCTTGATTTTGCTACAATGAAGCTTATTATTTGTAAGTTGTGAGTTATTTTATGTAATCATCTTCTCTTGAATATTAGTCATATTCCTATTTTGTATCTCATATTAATATTTGAGCATTCATTAAAGGATCAACTAGTCATGTTTCATATATTATTTATTACTAGAATCGATCGACAGATACGCTTTTTATTCGCTCCGTCCTTTCAACGGCAGTAAACTTGGATTATTAATGCATGCGTCTCATGGTTAATAATCTAAGGGGAATTGATTATTGATTAAACCAATAAACTGCTTGTGTTGAGGTTGTCAATTTCAATTGATTTCATCTTAAGTTTTATTGATTTTAGTATAAGGCGTGTGTTCTATATTGACTAGTGATATGCACTAATTAGTAGTGCATAAGTGTGTGTTTTTGTGTTTGATTTATGTGTATTGTTTATCGTTTTATTTAGTTTGTAAACATTTGTGTGATTTTTGTTGTAATTGTATTTTAGTTCTCATTTGTAAGTTGTAAAGTAGAATTAGGAATTATGGTGTTGGAAAGGGAGACTTTGAAGTGAAGAAAAAGGAGATTTGACTGCCCTGGAGCAAAAACCCGACCGGGTATCAACCCACACCCGGTCGGGTAGGAAGTGAAAACCGAACTAGCAAGGAAATTGCTAGGCCCGGTCGGGCCCACTACCCCACCCGGTCGGGTGGGACTTGACCGGGGACAATCCGACGTGCTAAAAACAAGGAATCGTGGGCAAATATTTGATTTTGACATTTACCCGGTCGGGTATGCCCATTTACCCGGTCGGGTAAATGCCCCAGGGTGTTGAAAACACCTATAAATAGCCCCATTTTCCTTCACTTTTAATCACTCCTTCTTCCATACTCTTAAGCTCAATTTAGAATAGTATTTCTTTTATATTTTTATAGCATGTTTAGTCTCCAAATGAGGAGCTAAACTTCCATTTCTTGGTGTTGCCCTTGAAGCTTGTTGATTATTAAAGTTGTGAGTTATTTTCTTATCTTCTTCCCTTGAATATTAATTATTCTCTTAATCTATCTATATATTAATGTTGGGGAGTGTTGCTAAGATGACAATTAGTTAACATCTCGACATTAATTATGGTAGTATTTATTTTCTTCCTCTATATATTAATGTTGGGGAGTGTTGCTAAGATGACAATTAGATAACATCTTGACATTAGTTATAGTAGGATTATTCATATTTAATCTTCTTCCTTGAATATTAATTCTTCCCTTAATCTATCTCTATATTAATGTTGGGGAGTTTTGCTAAGATGACAATTAGTTAACATCTCGACATTAATTACTACTAGAAACGATCAACGAACCGATGGTTAATCGTTGATGGCTTCACAAGTAAGTAACTTCGGTTTATTAATGCACGGTCGTGGTTAATAAACTTAAGAGGGATTAATTTTGTTGGTTAAACCGAAACCATTGTGTTGAGGTTATCAATCTCAATTGATTTCATCAAGGAGTTAAGAGATTAAATGCTATTATTAAGTCGGTATATGGCGGTGTTCTATACTTGACTAATAGTAAGGGTTATTAATGA
Organism: Cuscuta epithymum; assembly: GCA_945859915.1. Classification (NCBI taxonomy): domain Eukaryota; kingdom Viridiplantae; phylum Streptophyta; class Magnoliopsida; order Solanales; family Convolvulaceae; genus Cuscuta; species Cuscuta epithymum. Next base: position 98,234 of record CAMAPF010000272.1, on the reverse strand, counting down.
ACGGTCGTTGTTAATAGCTACCCTCGATGAATTGGATATACTCCTCGATTGAGTATTCGAGAGGGAATAAGTTATAGATATAACAATGATCGACTAAAATATATCAACAAGTGGAAAGTAGCAATGCCAAGTCCTTTTTATCTTTAAATTAAGTTGTTCATCTTTATGTTTAATTAAGTTAAATCATTCAATCCCAAAACCCCCCTTTTTATTTACTAGTTTTATAAAAAGAGAATTATTCCTTTCCCTGTGGATACGAACTCTACTACGCTATACTACGTATAAGTGTTAGTATTGAATTTATTTTGAGTGCACTTCGCGACAAGTGCACGTCAACTAGATAGTAAGTTTTATTAATGAACGTGTCTCATTATTAATAACTAACCTCGATGAATTGAAAATACTCCACGATTGAGTATTCGAAAGGAAGATAGTTAAAGATGTAACCGGGATCGACGAGCATTATATTTCACATACATAAGTCGTTCATCTTAGTGTTTAATTACTCTTAAAGTATTAAAAAATCTTGAAAAACCCCTTGTTACATTTTCAAAAAAGAAAGATATTTCTTTCCTTGTGGATACGATCCTTACTACGCTATACTACATATTACTATATTAGTGCGAGTATTGATATCATTTTGAGGCACACAATGGCTTTAGTACCATCAGCCTCACACTGGTCTCTTGTTGTTGCTTGCCTAACTCTACATAGGCTTCTTCATGGTTGTTTTCTATAAGAACCAATAACCTGTATGGGCTCGCCTCCCCCCATCCGTTGCATGCCCCTCCCATCTCAATAATCAATATGAGTGCCTTTTCACAACTTGATGCCTTGCTCTAGTACCAACCATTTATTACCCACGCTTCAACTACTTCCCGTTTTCACCCACTACCCACTAGTAGTCTCGGTTTGCATGGCTTGATACTCTCCAGGGAAACCTATTTAAACTCAAAAGGACAAAACCTATTTACACCCAATAATACAACAAGTAAAATGGAAATTATGAAGTTTTACATATCTGAAATCAACCCAAAATCATTCACCGTCCTCCCCCTTGAGTTTCATTCTTCTCTTGAGAGGTTTACCAATATCAAGACAAATATGGATCCTCAAATGAGCCTTCAAGAATCCACCAAATTGATTTCCATCCACCTATATGAACATCCCGAAAACCCCAATTCTCTATGCAACTCTTATGGTCATGAAAGTCTAGACCTGCACAAAAGCGGGTTTAGGCCAGGCTCGGGCCGGGCTTTTCATAAGTTTTCTTGTTGAGATATCTCCCACCGGCATCCCCTAATCCTCACACAATTGCAAAAATCAAACCCTCATCTTCATCCTCTAGTGCTATGTGATGTCAATTCTTTTCCACATCCGATGGGTACCATGAAAAACGTTCGCAAGAATATTCTTGCACTCCCATTGCTGCAAAAGAATTGCAAGAAAAAACTTAGCACCAGACAGCTTATTATTTCCTTTTTATCTGGGTTGTATATGGTACACACAGTATGCAAGTCCTTGAAATGAAGTCCATATATACATCATGCAACGCAAATTTGTATTCACGGATTTACGTACAAAGTGTATTATGCGAATACAACACACAAAGTGCATTGAGGTTAGGTGTGTTAATTCATCATAGCTCTTAATGATATGTTATCCTGATAGAGTGCATTTTTAATATATTTAATAACGTGGAATAGTTCAAATATGTATGATCTCCATGTGTACTACAAAATAAGTTTTTGCATTTCGTAACTTATGTTATGTCCAACTTTAGTCTCGTAACATAATAATATATAGTTTTAGTCTCATAACATATGCATGGTTTATGAGAAAACTTTGAAATAGTTAAAACACTTATTTAACCATTTTCATTAAATAACATGTTATAGATAAAACCACCTTGCATATCGAGATCTATTATATGTCACTTTTCATATAAATTGATGATATTATCACCATTGTTTAGCAAGATTTTTTATGGTACACTCGGATATGGCGTGCAAGGTGTTGGAAATATTTTAAGTATTTCAAATGAATAAAGTATAAATTATTTTTTCATTAATTTTGTAATCAACTTTGACACGTTACATTTATTTTACTTTTTTGTTCGCTATTGAACTTAATCAATTTTATAAATTAAGTTTTGTACGTTATTGTTCAATAGTGTGTATTAATTAAATCCAAATAAAAGATACTTGCTATCATAACGGTAGCTTCACCGTTGGAGTTTATTATTATTCTTAAAGTATATTTATAACATTAAATTAAAGGCTCCAACGTTCATATATATGTTAGCTGGGTATATACGTGAAAAAATATACGTTTGCATGGAGCTGGGAATATAGATGTGTGTGTGTTCGGCTATCAGCTTCTCGAGGTGATAGAAAAATTATTTTGAGCTAAAACATCCCCTAATACTCTCACTATGCTGGATTAGTATAATTCTTCATTCTCGTTGTTCTGTTACCGGCTTACGCCGAAGAGCTCGTTATATCTTGGGGAAAGGTTTTCGCTAGTCGGAAATACTTTCTTGAGGACAGCGTCTAACGCGTCTCGAGCTATATTATTTTAAGTCTTTTTTGCAGGTTTATCCGGCCGATTTTCTACAACAATCTCAAGAAAGTATATGGCGTCGGATATGTCTGCACGTGTGATCTCACAAGGCGTTGTCGCTGCACTCATCACGGCCATGTTATTCTTGCATGTGTGGTGTGATTTAGACTGGTATTTGGATATATCTCTACGTATAATGCTTACTCTTTTTACTTTCCTACTTACAATAAGCCATACTTTAACACCAATTTTTGAGAAAAATATTATTCCTTTATTTAGTGGTAAAATGACAACTATGAAAAACAACAACCCACTAAAATCAAGTTTAAACTAGGTTAGTAGTGATGATAATTTTATTGCGGTTTTTTCTCAAAGTTGTAAAACTAATGATGTGAATGAGTGGGTGGTAGACTCCGGGGCTACCAAGCATATTTGTAAAAACAAAAATGCTTTTACCTCCTATACCATTATAGGAGATGGTGAAGAGCTCGTGTACCTAGCGGACTCTAAGACTGTTAAGGTGCATGGAAAAGGGAAAGTTCTTCTTAAACTCACATCGGGGAAAACTTTATCACTAAATGATGTGCTTCATGTGCCCGAGATTCGGACTAATTTAGTTTCTGTTTATCTCTTGGGAAAAGTTGGGGTTAAAGTTTCTTTTGGTTGTGATAATTTTGTTATGACCAAAAATGATGTTCTTGTGGGAAATGGCTATTGTAAGAAAGGACTATATATACTTGGCATTTCTGAAATATTGCATGATAATGCTTTTGTCTATTTAGTTGATTCTTATGATGTGTGGCATGCTAGATTAGGACATGCATGTAATTCTTATATTAAAATGCTAAATGATTGTGGTTTGATTTCTAGTAAAAATAAAATGATACTAGAAAAATGTGATGTTTGTGTTCAATCTAAACTAACCAAAAAACCTTGTCCCTCCACTTATAGGGAATCGGAATTGCTTAGCTTAATTCACACGGATTTAGGTGATTTAAAAAATACAATGACTAGAGGTGGTAAAAAATATTATATCACTTTTATAGATGATTTTTCTAAATACACTAAAGTTTATTTGCTTAAAAATAAAGCTGAGGCTTTTGATAAATTTTTAGTGTATAAATCCGAGGTAGAAAATCAATTAAATAAAAGGATTAAGAGAGTTAGATCAGATAGAGGGGGCGAGTATATTTTATTTAATGATTTTTGTGAAAAAGAAGGGATAATTCATGAGGTCACTCCGCCATATTCACCCCAATCTAATGGAATAGCTGAAAGAAAAAATAGGACACTAAAAGAGATGATGAATGCTCTTTTAATTAGTTCTGGTGCACCTGATAATCTTTGGGGCGAGGCTATTCTTTCTGCTTGTCACTTACAAAATAGGATTCCTCTTAAGCACAATAAGAAAACCCCTTATGAATTGTGGAAAGGTTTTGCACCTAATTTGAAATATTTGAAAGTGTGGGGGTGTTTAGCTAAGGTCTTATTGCCTGATCCCAAGAAGAGGAAAATCGGTTCTAAGACTTCTGATTGCATGTTTATTGGTTATGCTGAATCTAGTGCTGCTTATAGATTTCTTGTTTTGAAAAGTGATGTGCTTGAATGCGATACAATTGTTGAAACAAAAAATGCTGAATTTTTTGAAAATGTGTTTCCTTTGAAACGTGAACACAAGACCGTTGCACCATATAGTGAGTATGATCCATTACAAGGAAATGAAACCTTTAATGATGAACCCTCTAGTGATAGTGAGCCATTAAAAGAAAATGATTCTTTTAATGATGAACCTTCTCTTTTGAGAAGAAGTAAGAGGCCAAGGATAGAAAAATCTTTTGGAAATGATTTTTATACATATCTTGTTAATGATGAACCTTTAACTTATTCACAAGCTATTTCTTCCAAAGAAGCTCCTTTTTGGCTTGGGGCCATACAAAACGAAATTGATTCTATCAAACAAAATAAAACTTGGATTTTAACCGATTTACCGAAAGGTTGCAAACCAATCGGATGCAAATGGATTTTTAAAAAGAAATTAAATCCGGATGGTTCAATTGAGAAATACAAAGCGAGGCTTGTGGCAAAAGGGTTTTCTCAAAAGCAAGATGTTGATTATTTTGACACATTTGCACCAGTAACGCGTATTTCTTCTATACGAACTTTAATTGCCTTGGCTTCTATTCACAAACTTTTTGTCCATCAAATGGATGTTAAAACTGCGTTTTTAAATGGTGAGCTAGAGGAAGAAATTTATATGGTGCAACCGGAGGGTCATGTAGTTATTGGTCAGGAACACAAAGTGTGTAAGTTGATCAAATCTTTATATGGTTTGAAACAAGCTCCAAAACAATGGAATGAAAAATTTGATGAAGTGTTATTTGCTCATGGTTTTACCTCCCTAGAAGTAGATAAGTGTGTATACACTAAATGTGAAAATGGTGTGTGCATTATTATTTGCTTATATGTGGATGATATGTTAATTTTTAGTAGCAACCTTGAGTTAATAATTGAGACAAAATCCTTTCTTGCTTCAAAATTTGTTATGAAAGATTTGGGGGAAGCAAAAGTGATTTTGAGTATGAAAGTCATAAGGAAGGATGATGGTATTATACTATCTCAAGAGCATTATGCTGAAAAACTTCTAAAGAGGTTTGGACATTTCGATGTCAGCCCCGTGAGCACCCCTTATGACTCTCATACACATTTGAAAAAACATAAAGGTGATCCCGAGGCTCAATATGAGTATTCCCAAATTATTGGAAGTTTATTACACTTGATGAATTATACGAGGCCCGACATAGCTTATGCTGTCGGAAGATTGAGTCGATATACTCATAATCCAAGTGGGGATCACTGGACCGCGTTGAGGCGGTTACTCAAATATTTGAGAGGTACCATTAATTATGGTATATTTTATCGTGGGTTACCCGCTGTACTAGAGGGATACAGCGATGCTAACTGGGTTTCTGACTCAGATGAGATAAAATCCAATACTGGATATATATTCACCCTTGGAGGTGGTGCCATTACGTGGAAATCAACCAAACAAACTATAATTTCTAGATCCACTATGGAGTCCGAGCTTATTGCTTTGGAAGTAGCCTGTAGTGAAGCGGAGTGGTTGAAATCTTTCTTAGCAGAAATTCCGGTTGGTACAAAACCAATACCATCTGTGTCTATTCATTGTGATTGCAGAAGTGCAATAGATACTGCTAAGAAAATGTGTTATAATGGGAAGAATAGACACATTCGTTTAAGGCATAAAGTCATTAAACGATTATTGAAGAATGGAATTGTGTCCATTAATTTTGTGAGGTCACAAGGAAATTTAGCGGATCCTTTGACAAAAGCCCTAGGACGAAAATTAATAACCGAAACATCTAAGGAAATGGGACTAGTGTCACTTTGAAACGAATGGGGATGGGAACCCAACTTGTGTGATTGGAGATCCCATGAAGCAAGTTCAAATGGGTAATAACAAGTCTTCCATTTAGTTCTGCTAGCCTAACTAAATTTGCCCATTTCCATGATGTGAGATATAGGCTAGAAACCGCATTCTTTGAGAGGGTGAGCTAAAAGCTCTTAATGATTATCATAGCCCTTACTTTTAGGGTGGTGTGCAAAAGCGGTACACACTTGATGATATCACCTATATGAGTGTGAGGTGGGGCCGCCTCTATGAAGCATGACAAAACTTCTAGAGCACTCATGAACACCAAGCACGCGCATGGCCTTATGGCGCACAACGGCGTAATAACGAGAAATTGTGCGGGCCGGGGTGAGACACGACCGTTAAGACCCTGATTTACCAATAGTAGCTTGTTGGTTCAATAAACTATACGTTTCACCAAAAGCTCGGTTCATTAAGACTTAATCGTCTCGGTTTGGTTCAAGTCTACGGACACCAAACTTAAAGTCTCATTCTTTTAATCCAGCAGACATTTTCTAAACTATTTTCTAAACTCCAAAAATTATTCATTTGAAATATGTGGGGGTTTGTTGGAAATATTTTAAGTATTTCAAATGAATAAAGTATAAATTATTTTTTCATTAATTTTGTAATCAACTTTGACACGTTACATTTATTTTACTTTTTTGTTCGCTATTGAACTTAATCAATTTTATAAATTAAGTTTTGTACGTTATTGTTCAATAGTGTGTATTAATTAAATCCAAATAAAAGATACTTGCTATCATAACGGTAGCTTCACCGTTGGAGTTTATTATTATTCTTAAAGTATATTTATAACATTAAATTAAAGGCTCCAACGTTCATATATATGTTAGCTGGGTATATACGTGAAAAAATATACGTTTGCATGGAGCTGGGAATATAGATGTGTGTGTGTTCGGCTATCAGCTTCTCGAGGTGATAGAAAAATTATTTTGAGCTAAAACATCCCCTAATACTCTCACTATGCTGGATTAGTATAATTCTTCATTCTCGTTGTTCTGTTACCGGCTTACGCCGAAGAGCTCGTTATATCTTGGGGAAAGGTTTTCGCTAGTCGGAAATACTTTCTTGAGGACAGCGTCTAACGCGTCTCGAGCTATATTATTTTAAGTCTTTTTTGCAGGTTTATCCGGCCGATTTTCTACAACACAAGGTACATTTACATCAAAGTTAATAATATCCAAATGAGTATTGTTTATATTCCAATAAGCAATGCACAACATCGAAATGACTATAACAAAAAAATTATAAGCAAACACAACTAACACTTTTCAAATGCAAAATCAGCAATTACAACTTACATAAATATCCACATACAAACTACTATCTATTGTATAATGTACTTTTTTACCTCATAAACAAGATTAGAGCTCTCAATATAGTTAGATCAAGTGACACTAAACCTAAAAATCTTCATGAATTGTTTGCTTCATTTGGGAATTATGAAAAATGTGATGTACTCCATTCACCAAATCATAAACCAATAGACCAATCTCCCCCCAACCCAACTCCCCATAATGCTTCCACCACAATAACCAATCTTCCCAAAACTATGCTCACCAAGAAATCCAACCAAATAGGTGCCAATCAAAGTGCCTGAGCTTCGTAGTGACCCTTCAGTCATTGTACCACCAAAGTAAAAAACTTCAAAAAAATCCCATCCGGAGGAAACAATGGGACCTAAAACACGATCGACTTGGCGTGTTGCCACTTTGGCAGCTCTTGTTGCCGCTTTATTCTCTTCTTTAGTTGCCTCTTTTGTAGACATCCCTTGAGAAACAGCATCAGTAAGAGCACCTTGCATTGCTACGCTCTTTGCTCTATCCACATGAGAGGTTCTAATGCTGTAAGCATAAAGCTTTATAGCCTCCTTGGCTACGCACGCAATGCTTCCACTCCCCCCATCTAAACAATACATGATGTTGAACTGCCCAGTTTTAGATGAAGCTTCTTTACCAACCATCTTCCGACATCTTTCGGCTATAAAAATAACAATGTAATTTGTTCAAAATTAAAATGCAACTAGTGCAAGAAACAATCATTACAGTAGGTGATTCGATGGTGATGAAATAACTACAAACTTTGTCTCTATACTTAAAGTCTATCTTTGACTTTTACATCCTTCTATCCATCTTGGACCATTATCATTTACACTTCAGTAAACTAAATATTTCTAAGGGAAAAGGTACAAATATACCTTGTATGAGTATGAGTATGATAACAAATATACCCATGTTCTATTTTTTTGAACAATTATACTATTGAAGTATATGTTGAAGTGAATTTATACCAGTGCACTTTTAAAAGTGCAAAAATAACCCTCATGTTCTTATAAAAGAGCAAATTTGAACTTATCAACTTTAAATAGACAAAAAATTCAAAAAACACCAAAAATAAAAATATAAAGTAAAAAAAAAAGATTATTTTTGAAATTTATTTTATCAATTTAAAGTCGATAAGAATATATTTTCTCGTTTATAAGAACATGAGAAATATTTTTGTATCTTTTAAAAAGTTCAGGAGTATATATGCACTTCCACATATACTTCAGAGGTATATTTGTTCAAAAAAATAGAACATGGGTATATTTGTTCTCACACACATACTACAGGGGTATATTTGTACCTTATTAAATGAATTCTTATTCCAACAATATGCAGTCATATATATTGTTCAAAGGTATTGGAGGTTATATCCTTTAATATATTTTTTGCAAAATTAATGATCAAAATCAACAAACTTTCATTAAGGTAGTATCGTTAAGGTAGTTTACGATTTAAACATGACTACATGTCATTCTTAATTTAGAAATTGCTCAATATAAGACTAAAACATACACAAAGTTCAAAAATATGATTAAGTATATTTTATTTCCTAAATAGGACTTATTTAATCCTATTAAAAGAACAAGTTGATTATAATTTCCCAAACTAGGAGAGTTCTATTTAGGGAATAAAACATTGATAGTACTATGTATGAATTTTATCATTATTTTATTTTAGTCCTACTTAGAGAATTTTCTCATTCTTAATTTTGTTTCGAATAGAGAATTAGAGATGGATACAGTTTTGGCAAAAAGCCCTCACTAAAATAGGCATATTTATAGCTAGCGCATGTTCATGCAACTTCTCTTAAGGCCTTGTGTAAGACTAGTTATTCATTGTTAGTCGTTTTTTACAGGTCAAATATAAAAACACAAAGTCACATGCTAGACTGGCGTATATTATGATAGAAGCGAGTCTTTATTGTTTTTTAATGAAACACCTAGAATTGAATGATCTAAACAAAGTAATGAATTTTATCAGCTACATGCTCTATTTCTTCTTGACCTCTCCACATTGTTAGAAAAACTGCGAATTTGTGCAAGAAGATTGGTTATAAATTGAACTTACAACCTCATAATGTTTGGGAATAAGATATAACTTCCTCATTTACTAGGGATCATCAACAGGCTGAATTGGACCACATCAGCCCAAAACTAATGGTTCCGGGCCAAACCGGGCTGGCTCAATATATAAAAATTTGTACTACTAGCCTTCTATATAGTTTGGCATAACCACTACAAAAAAACAACGATTTTGGCACGCATTTGGCACGGAGCTTTGGCACGGATTTGCCAAAATCATAGGGTATTCAGCACGGATTTGTCACGGATGCGTTAAACCTGTGCCAAATTTTGTGCCAAAAATTAGTTAGAGTCCGTGCCAAACTCGTCCAATTCGTGCCTCTTTCGATGTTTTTTTTGTAGTGAACGGGTCGAACTAGGTTGACCTACATGTAACCTAAATAGGGTTGGGCTTAAATGGGCTTACAATAAAAATACAAAAACTCTTATGCATTACAAAATACAATGTAATCAAGTAATGAGTGAAAATAGTTTATTACTCCAAAATTGTAATAACAAATTGAATATTCATATTATAAATATCTAAGTTTTTGGTGTTGCGCTCTTGAAAATTAAAAAGGGTGTACAAATATGAAAATACCACACTTATTCTTCTTTATCTAAACTTCTCAATTAAACTCTACCACAAAATATTATCACCTAACTATCATCCACAACTTCATTCTCTTCTACTATTACACATTACTTATACCAAGTATATGTTACTATATGGAACAGTATATAAATTTAATAATGTATAAAATGGCTTTTAGGCTACGCTTCAGTTGGGATTAATAGGCTAGGACGGAATGGGTATTGGCTCTTGACAGGTCGGGCCAGTTGCCGGACCGGGTTTCAAATACTCTCCACCCCAAACTCACCCTTTCAAATAGTCGGTTGGCCGGGCTGGGCATTTTGGGAATTAAGATAGGTAGTCCCCATGGCTCATGAGCCCACGGGCTAAATGATGAGGCCTAAGTTACACCTAGCTGACACTCAACCTAAAAGATTTAGCAATAAGAAATGCAGGTAGTTTAAATAATGTTTCAAAACTATTGATGCCAAAAACTTCTACATTCATCAATTCAAATTTATACCTACGAAACAAAAAGTAGCTACAAACTAAAATCGAAAAAATTTAGTTATGAAATTCAAACGTGAAAATACAACATTGCAGGCGGTTTGAAATTTTGAATTGAATAGTATTTGACTTCAAAGAATGTGCATTTTGGTTCAGATTTCAATATGAAAAGGCTTAAGGGTTTCAAAGAAAAATCATACAGCCCTACAACATGGATTTAATCACAAAGCCACTAGCTTAATCACCTCAATGTATACTATAGTTCACTAACAAAGATAAAAAATAAACACACTTAAATACTAAATAAATGTAGATGAATACAAACTGATACGAGTATTTATGTTCTACTGTTAGCAGCAAATCTGCATGTAACCGCAATAGAATGTTAATTCATTTAGTGACACTACTTCAGTTATTAACCTTGCTGGTTAAATGCTTGGATGCCACAATCCAGATATTCAATAAACTGAGTTCAAGTAAACTAATCTATATTATATTCACCAATAAAAATTTCTCAAAGAATGAAAATTTCGATCTCTCCTAACAATCCAAACAAGAAGACAATCCCAAATTTCAATCTTTTTTTAGTGCAACGGGTTATTACACATTAAATTTGATGTTACATATCTCAATATGTTAGGAACTTATATGGCAATTTATATCTGAATGCAGATGGTTTAACACCATTATCATAATATTGAATTCCTGAAATAATGAATAGTTTCTATAAATTGATTATTTCTATGGAATACCAATACAAAGAAACCTTGGAATTGAAAAGATCAAACCAAAACGTTTGTATACCTGTAGTGCTGAGACTGGCTACGGCAACAATGGCGAGGAGTAATTGAACCCTTTTCTTTTTCATCATTATATTATTGATCGATTTAATCCGTATTATGTGAAGGTGACTATGGATAAATTTTCTTGTTAGAGAAGAATCAAATGAAAACATCTTCAGTTTAATTTTTAAAATTCATTTCATGTGGGTATCTGTATCTACATTTTAGAGAAGATGTAGAGTTTCTGGACCGGCTCAGACCTCAATCACCATAGCCCAAGGGCTAGCTCACCATTCACCACCAAGGAGTCAACAAGGGAAACCAGAGGGCATCAAGTCTCGAACGCTCAGTTTAGTGCCCAACCCCCCAGACCGGACTGCCCAGAAAAACCCCACCGGAGAGGAACCCCCCAAACTACCAGCACAGAGTGAAGCCCACAGAAGGATCCCCAAGGTATCACAGGAGGGTAGCCGGAGCTCAAACCCTAGATGATACCGGCACTCTCTCACTCTAGGACTGGGGTAACCGGAAAGACTTCTCATCGGATAGAGAGAAGGAAGGGGCGATCAAATAGGTGGTTCCAGAAGGAACCAGACAATATAAGAGAAGGGCCACAGGAGTCACGGGCTTGGGCAAAGACAAAAGGGGGCGTATGGGCTGAGTCAGGTGGACAGCCCAACGAGGGCCAGGCTAATTAATAGCAGACAAGGCTATTAAATGGGATGGGCCAAGGATCCAGTGAGGTGGACCAATACCTACTCACAATCTCCACCTTATTGGTCCCCCTGGTGGTGTAGAGCACAACGTGAATGGGAGTATCATCATCGCCGGTTTTGTACCTGTTCTTATCTAGCCACAGTCTAAATTAAGAGTTCGTTTACAGGATAAAAGTTTTTCAAAATTGAGACATTTAGTCCCCATATCAGCTGGATTGAGTTCAGATGCAATCTTGCATAGTTTGATATCACCTGCATCAACAATGTTCCTTATAAAGTGAAATCTGACATCTATGTGTTTTGTCCTGTCATGGAAAACTGGATTTTTGCACAACTGGATGGCAGACTGGCTGTCTGAGTATACTGTCACGCCCTGCTTAAGAAAACCAATTTCAGTTAGCAAACGTTTCAGCCAAATGGCCTCTTTAAAGGCTTCAGTTGCTGCCACGTATTCAGATTCAGTGGTGGACAGTGCAACAATAGGTTGCAGTTGGGATTTCCAACTTATGCAGGATCCACAAAGAGTAAAGATATAGGAAGTAGTAGACTTTCTATTGTCCCTGTCATTAGCATAATTGGAGTCCACATAACCAGTAAGAAGGATTTCAGAAGGAGTCTTAGAAAACACAAGGCCATGGGTGGAAGTACCCTTAAGGTACCTAAGCAACCATTTCAGAGCAGTCCAATGTGGCATTCCAGGGTTGGCCATATATCTACTTAAGCAACTGACAGCATAGGCAATGTCAGGCCTAGTGCTTACCATGAGATACATGACCGACCCTATAGCATTGGAATAGGGAACAGATTTCATCCTATCAATTTCAGGGCCAGTCTTAGGAGACTGATCCTTACTTAAAACAAAATGAGATGCTAAAGGAACATCTACAGGTTTGGCAGAATCCAGGTTAAACTTTTTCAAGACTTTTCCTAAACAGGAGGTTTGATTTAGGGTGAGAGTACAGCTACTTCTATCCCTAACAATGTTGATCCCTAAGATCCTTTTAGCATCTCCCAAGTCTTTCATGGCAAAGTTTTTACTAAGGCAATTTTGAACAAACTTAATAACACTCACAGAAGGACTGATAAGCAACATGTCATCAACATATAACAACAAGAAAACAGGTACAGAATCAGTGTTCTTAAAATACAAGCAAGGGTCAGAATCAGACCTTTTGAAACTTAGGGAAGACATACACTGATCAAACTTTATATTCCATTGTCTGGGAGACTGTTTCAGGCCATAGAGGGCCTTTTTAAGCAAACAGACATGGCTAGGGTTCTTAGGGTCTCTGAAACCCTCAGGCTGGGTCATGTATATCTGTTTATCTAGGTCACCATGCAGAAAAGCAGTGGTAACATCCATCTGCTTCATCTCCCAGTCATTATGGGCAACTAGGGCAAGCATCATCCTAATTGTGGTGAATTTTACTACTGGAGCAAAAATTTCAGCATAGTCTATCCCTTCCTTTTGAGTGAAACCTTTGGCCACTAACCTAGCCTTAAACCTAATGTTGTTAGGTTCTTCTTTAACTTTGAAAAGCCATTTACACTCAACAACAGAACAATTTGGGGTTCTAGGAACTAGGGTCCAAGTTTTGTTCAACTTAAGGGAATCTATTTCACTTTGCATAGCACTAAGCCAGTTTTTAGATTCTCTAGAGGCAAGGGCTTCCTGGTAGGTTCTAGGTTCATTCAAATCAAGGGTTTCAAAAACAGAGAATGCAAACAAGGAAGTATCATGCAGATGAAAGGCATATTCAGTCATACTATCAGATATTTTCCTAATGTTCCTTCTAGTCCTATCTCTGGCTAACTGATAATCAGCTAGGTTGTCATTCTCAACATGGGTTTCACCACGTTCATCATTATCAGATTGAACAAGCACATCATGCAAACCTTCATTACTATTACCAGTTTCAGTGGACTGCTCCACCTCAATGGAGGTAGAGGAGGTTTTATGCAAAGTGTTGGTCAAGTCAGAAGCATCAACAGATTCAAATTCATTGCAAAGGGGTGCAGTAGCAGTCTGGATAGGCTCCACCTCACTAGGAGTGGTGCTATCAGAGTTAAGTTCAGGGTCAGTTACATTGTTCAGTAAGCAAGGAAAGTCAGATTCATTGAACACAACATTTCTGCTAATTATGACTTTAAAACCAATCTGATTCCTATCCCAGACTCTATAACCTTTTACACCTTCAGGGTAACCTAAGAAAATGCACTTCTTAGACCTGGGGTCTAGCTTGTCAATTTGTTGGTGCACATAGGCAGCACACCCAAACACTTTTAGGTTTGATAGGTCAAGGGGTTTCTTAGAGAAGACAGACTCAGGACACTTCCCCTCTAAAGGCACTGAAGGGGATCTGTTTATCAGGTAGGCAGCAGTGTTCACAGCCTCTCCCCAAAACTTCTTAGGGAGCCCAGAGGTTGCTAACATACTCCTAACCTTGTCAAGAAGGGTCCTATTCATTCTCTCAGCCAAACCATTTTGTTGGGGAGTATAGGGCACAGTTTTGTGTCTCCTAATCCCACTCTCAGTACACAGCCTATCCATGTCCCTATTGCAGAATTCTAATCCATTGTCAGTTCTAAGGGTTTTAACCCTACATCCAGTTTGGTTTTCTACCATAATTTTCCAGTCTTTAAACCTACCATAAACATCAGACTTATGTTCTAACAAACAGACCCAGACTTTCCTAGAAAAGTCATCAATTATGGACAGAAAGTACCTCCTACCCCCATGGGTAGGGACACTGGAAGGGCCCCACACATCTGCATGTATGTAGTCAAGAACAGATTTAGACTTGGGCTCATTAGAATAACTAGAGACAGGAAACTGAACCCTATGTTGTTTACCTAAGATACAACCCTCACAGAATGGTATAGGTGACACTAAGTCAGTTCCAAAACACCCAGATTTTTGTAGAATGTTCAAACCTTTGTTACTCATATGACCAAGTCTTTGGTGCCAAAGCACAGACTTGTCAGTGAGTACAACATTAGCATTTTCAAAAAATGGTTTAGCATGAACAACATACAAGTTATTTTGTTTCACAGCTTTGAATAAAACAAGAGAGTTTTTCAAGATTTTCATGCACCCTCTCCCCCATTTACCCTCAAGGCCACATTCTTCAAAAGCAGAAACCGAAAGCAAATTATGCCTAAGATCAGGGACATGTCTAACATTTTTTAACTTGAAAGCAGTTCCATTTTCAAATTTGAGACTTATGTCACCC
The DNA here is from genome assembly GCA_945859915.1 of Cuscuta epithymum. NCBI lineage: Eukaryota > Viridiplantae > Streptophyta > Magnoliopsida > Solanales > Convolvulaceae > Cuscuta > Cuscuta epithymum. The sequence continues at coordinate 83,021 of CAMAPF010000272.1, read as the reverse complement.
ATACCATGAACCTTACACTTTTTACTATCAGCTAGGGACACATAACCCGAATCACAAGTACTATAAGAAGTAAACAAGTTTTTAAAAGGTGTCATGTGGTAGGTACAACCTGAATCCATCAACCATTCAGACTCAGTTAGATTGCTTAGGACAGAGTTAACCTGATCACAAACCATAAACACTTCTTCACTAACATCTTTATTGGTCACTGAGTTGGCCTGTTCATTTCTTTTGGGTTGGGTACAATCTTTTATGAAGTGACCTGGGTTCCCACAGTTATAACACACTCTTTTCTTTGACTTATACCTTTTCTTACTAGGTTGTCTACTGTTTTTATCTTGGTTATCCTTCCTAGGGTACCTAGACCTACTCTTGGATCTGCCCCTAACAAAAAAGGCTTCACCAGAGTCCTTAGAGTGATTATTGTGACCCCTAGAGTGTCTTAAGTCAAGCTCTTTGCTTTTTAGGCCATTAATTACAATATCAAGGGTTATATCATCCCTCCCATATTTAATGGCTGACTTAACATCATTATAGGAATCAGGAATAGCATTAAGAAGGACAATAGGGGTATAATCATCAATATGTTTATCCCCAGCTTGTTTTATGTTTTGGATCAATTTTTGAAAAACATCTAGGTTTTCCTCAATGTCTTTAGTTAGGTCAAGTCTGAACCTAAAAAATTTTTCCAATAAAAACAGTTTACCAGGAAGGGAGGTGTCAGTATAAGTGGACTCAAGTTTATCCCATAAGGCTTTGGCAGACTCAAGGATTCCAACTTTCCTAAGGACAGAGTCAGACAAGTTCAAATATATTGTGGAACAGGCTGTTTCATTCATCTCGGTTTGCTTAGACTTATCCTCAGACTCTAAGAACTGACCAGTGACAGCCCTATACACTTTTTGTTGAATGAGGACACACTTTATCTTTTGTTTCCAGATATCAAAGTCTGATTTACCATTAAAGGGAAGCATACCATACATATTAGAAGTCATGGTAAACAACAACCAAACACAGTTAATGAGCCAAGTGTAATGCAGGGGCTTAGCCCTAGAAGGTTAGGCTGCGGACTAAGGGACCACGCAGATCCGGGGCCACTGAGGTGGCTGGCAGGGAATCCCCTAGCCCTAACCTCAAGTGCCTTAGCCAACTAGGGTTTTACAGCCAAAGTATTACAATGGATCACAAACTAACAACACAAGTAAAAGAGTATACAGGAAACAGAATAAAGTCACAAACAACAACGGGCCAGAATACAAGCAATAATCACAAAGGTGAACAGATAATCACACAGATGATGGTGGGCTAAGTTCGACACAGATTAGCACCACCCATGCACAAAGTTAACAGCCCTACGGTTTCTGCAGGTCTGTCTAGACAGATCCTGCACATGCAATAAAATCTAGGGTTTCTAACCGGCAGTTCTTCAAGCTAGGGTTTCAGAACTACCCATGCATCACAGAAGCCAGTGGCACTCCGGCAACCCAAGATAGGGTTTAAGCTGATATACCTGAGCGGGAGTCTAGATCAGACAACCCGACTTACCAATCCGAGGAGGAGCCTAGGCGTTACCAGTTTGGGGAAGTACTTCCGGCGAGTCTCCGGCGTCGGCGAGAAGAGGCAGCTTCCAGCTCTGATACCACTGTAGAGTTTCTGGACCGGCTCAGACCTCAATCACCATAGCCCAAGGGCTAGCTCACCATTCACCACCAAGGAGTCAACAAGGGAAACCAGAGGGCATCAAGTCTCGAACGCTCAGTTTAGTGCCCAACCCCCCAGACCGGACTGCCCAGAAAAACCCCACCGGAGAGGAACCCCCCAAACTACCAGCACAGAGTGAAGCCCACAGAAGGATCCCCAAGGTATCACAGGAGGGTAGCCGGAGCTCAAACCCTAGATGATACCGGCACTCTCTCACTCTAGGACTGGGGTAACCGGAAAGACTTCTCATCGGATAGAGAGAAGGAAGGGGCGATCAAATAGGTGGTTCCAGAAGGAACCAGACAATATAAGAGAAGGGCCACAGGAGTCACGGGCTTGGGCAAAGACAAAAGGGGGCGTATGGGCTGAGTCAGGTGGACAGCCCAACGAGGGCCAGGCTAATTAATAGCAGACAAGGCTATTAAATGGGATGGGCCAAGGATCCAGTGAGGTGGACCAATACCTACTCACAGAAGAATTTAGCAATAAACGAGGTGCACCATAGGTTAACCGGTTACTTCTACTAATATTTTTTTGACCAATGCTAATATTTTATTAAATTCCCTTAATTGTTTAGGAATTGTAAGACATTTGTGTGGATCTTGTGGTAAATATTGCTAGCGTCCACATTTTCATTTTTATATGATATCAATAATAAAATTTTCAAATGAATATGGATAGCAATTGCACCCGACTCGTTAAGCTATCAACCTAATAAATTTAAAAAGTAATTGCTCTATACGACTCAAACTCTCATGTGAAAGAGTGAGTTGACGATCAGTTGAGTTAGACTTTTCCTCTTATAAAATACATTACATACCAATATCATCTACTCTCTTTGTCCCTAAATTATATTTCAATTTTCTTTTTTCATCCGTCCAAAATAATCTCTTCTTTCCTTTAATTTTATAGCAAAGATTTGTTGTTCATAACATTTCTTACACATTCTTACACATTTCTACTTTTTTCCTCTACGCAACTCTCCATCACACGATTCTCACTTTCTTAATTTCAATGCAAAACTTTATTTGAAAGTTAATTCATGGACGTAGGTAGTATTAAAGATGATAAAATGTTTTTCCAAAAAAGAAGAGTTAATTTATGAAATGTTGTAGTCATTCTAATTTTTTTGTGGTAATTATCCACATATCATTTATGTCCAGGGATGGATTTAGGGGGGGGGGGGGGGCGGGGGGCGACCGCCCCCCTTGGACTTTGAAAAATTTCTACCATATATATAATATTTTCATAAAATTTTCATAATTTAATTAGATTCGCCCCCCTTAGCTTTTAATTTTCAAAATTAATATATAGTCTTACATAATGTAATACTTAATTGGATATTTAAAAGAAAGAACATCTAATATAATTTACATAACTCGTTGTTTAAGATTTAGGATACTTATTATATAACAATTCCTAGTTTTGTAATGTGTAATTATCTTTATAAAATAACAAGTACTCAATTTTGTAAAATATATATCAAACAATATTAAATACCAAACACACTAATTACACAGTTTTTAGATCACGTGAAATGAATCCAAAATATAAATATTTATTGACATTAAATTACATAATTCATTTACTTCTTGCTTTCTAAAAATAATTTATTGCATAGATAATAAAATTTAAATTATTATAGCATTAATACATATATTAAAATATAATATGCACCATATAGTGTGTGTATGTGGTGCATATTATCCTAAAAATAATAATCTCATACATACTACTATTGTAATATTAAGAAAACTTCTCATGAGTCATGACTCACGAACACCCTCCTTGATGGACAAAAATTACAATTCAATAACCGATTCATAAGATTAAACAATATAGAAGTTATTAAAAATGTATTGGTTGATGTCTTTGTCATTGTCTAAATTTAGAATGTAATAGATTTATATGTCGTTGGGGGATATATATGTATTAATGTCATTTTTTTAATAAAAATAGCCGCATAGCCCTACAGGAGTGAAAAAATTTTGACCCGCTACACTAGGGGAAAAAATTTCGTCCCACTACACTAACGAAAAAAAAATTCACCCCCTACACTAACGAAAAATTTCGCCCCCCTTGACCCAAAATCCTGGATCCGTCCCTGTTTATGTCCCTCTTATTTTATCCTTTTCATTTGTAAACTTTTCAGTTTTCAATTTTGATTTTTTTATTTCAGTTTTATATAGGCACTTAAATTAGGCAAATGAGTAAGCACGTTTTTAAAAAAAAGTTCCCTTATTCTGCATAAATTTATCTTTATCCATACATTTTTTACTTTATTAATTCAATTTTGGTGAAACATTAGGGGACTTTGTTAAATGTCCCACACCGGAAAATTGAGAAGCACTAGAGTGCTATATTAAGCTCCGAGCTATTCCTCTTAACAGGTTGACCTTTTAGGATGGAACCCCGGATCTTAACAGACTTGCAAGTATATAACTTCACTTTTATATGAAAGAAATAATGTGGTTTTTCGTGGATACTAAACATTAAAAGTTAGAAATGTAAGACCACAATAAATGTAAATTGCAAAATCCAACAAAAAAATATGTTACTCTTCCCGTCCCAAATTGTTTTGCAAAGTCAACATTTTTTTGTCAACTAATAATAAAAGTCAATCCTCCCAATCGATAATTAACTCAATTTTTGATAATTAAAATTTAAATATTCAGAAACTACATTAAAATCTCTTCAAAGTTGCAAACTCCAAATTCAATTCAAATATAATTAAAAATTGACATCCTAATCAAGCAAATAAAATGAAACTGTTTTACCAAGAAAAGTCAAATTTGCAAATTAATTTCGGACTGAGGTAGTATGTGATATGGGCGGCTAATTGGCAATTAAGAATCCATTTGATAACCCTTATATTCAATCTCATGAGCCTTATCATTCAACTTTTTAACAATATGTAGTTTTGACTCCGCGCGTTGAGTTGTGTCATAAGTAAAATAAGTACGGTTGGAGATACTCTTTTTATTGAAGTTAATGTAGATGATCATTTTAGTAATTTCATTAATTTTTTCTTAATCTTATTTATAAAATATATTTTAAGTATAATATTTCATAATTCAACATATTAAGTCACTACATCCAAAATTTCATTAATTTCATTAGGTTCAACTAATTCAATCAATTTCAGTGTTACTAAATGAGCCTAAATACCATGACAGAGTCCAATAATGTTGCTTCTATTTGATATTTTCACTACAAAAAACATTCAATTAGGCACTTAAATTAGGCACTTAATGTTTTGGTGATTATAGTCACCATCTTTGTCACTTATATCAGAGTGACTAAATTGAAACTCTTTGTCACCAACTTTCTCACTTAGAATAGCAAGTGAAAACCCCAAATGACCACTTCACGCGTACATATATAGCGAATGCGGGGATTTGTTAGACGAAAAGTTTAGAATAATCTAAAATTTTCCTGATATAGAAGTAAAGTCATTCAACAATAAGTAAAAAAACTGTAGTAAATTTGCATCATGTTATACTATCCGTAAATAAATTAAATTGAAGAATTAATGTTAAATTTGAAATCTTATGTACTTCGTGCGAGCATGATTTTTTTCACCGTGTACTTCGTACGAAGTAAGATATGAAAATAATATAAATAACTAAATTAACTCTTTTTCAAAATAAAAAATGTAACTCCCTTAATTAAATTAAATCAGCTCTATTTTAATTTCGCCACTCCCTATCATTCATTATCCCACTAAAATATGACCATCACTCCACTAAATAATACCCTAAAATATTGGCACATACATCACACTTGCCGCACAACTCCCAAAGAAGAGCGCATAACTGAATAGGATAGCAATGAGTTCAATACGCATAATAGCAAGTTCAGCCATATTTTAAACAAGGCAATCGCTTTCTGCTCTATCGCACGGCATCGACTCAAAGTTCAGGAACACTACTATCTCAGTCGAAACATCCAAAGTACGTATTTGATTTCTTCACGGTTCTGGAACAGTGGGCGTTGGTTGCGGCTATCTTCGTTTTAATTTAGGGAAAATGGAAACTAATAATCCAACTTTTTAGCGGTCTTCTTATAATAGTCTCACATTTTCGTTATTCAAGAATAATTCAACCTTTGCACCTCATCTTCATTCGCTGGTCCCTGATCGATTAATGACCTGCTATTTCAAGTTATTCTTTGTAAAATATTATCTTTGTAAAAGGTGAGATTTATGGTATAATGATTTGCAAAGATAATAAAATAACTTGGAATAAGAGGTCATCAACCGATCAGGGACCCGTGAATGAAGATGAGGTGCAAAGGTTGGATTATTCATGAATAACGAAAATGTGGAACTATTGTAAGAAGACTGCTAAAAGGTTGGATTATTAGTTTCCATTTTCCCTTTAATTTATACATTATTTTTCATGTTTATTGATGTGGTTATACTCTGTATATTCCAAATACTTTCTTACTTCCGTTCCAACAATTCTCGTTCTAGCAAATGGCATCACAAGGGCAATCTTTTCAAGATGGCACAATGAGTTTTACGGGCTTGACGAATTTTCACTTGTCATCGTTGTCGTCAATACCATCTAGCTAGAAATTGAGTTTAGAATTTATTCTTTCCCTTTTTCATTTTCGCATCTTTGAATTTATTAACAACTATTGTTTTATATTTCATCAATTTTTTTGCTTTATATATTTTTCTAATAATGGTAGAAATGTTTTAGAAATGTGTACGTGTCATTGATGTACTCATATAGCCTGTTTCATACGAAGTATATATATAAAACGGGAAATATATGCAATTCACGGAATCACATAGTTTTATTAAAAAGTATAAGCATACATCTGAGCAATAATTGACTGTATGGAAATACATACGTATGATCTGACAATTTTTGAAAAATATTGGAAACTTATATACACTATATTTAAGAAAATCTCATAACAATACCATATAATCATATATAATATTCCCTCTATTTCGCTAAGATTGTCCTTTTTTTTGCGGTTCGTCCCACTAAGATTGTCTTATATCAAAGTTGATAAAATTGTGTGATTCTAAATCATTTTTAGTTTATCAATTTAATATCAACAACAAGCTCATTTTTGTTAATAAACACATTACCTTCTAATGCCTCAATGTTAGTGGGACGTAGGTAGTAATTATTTTCAAAAACAACATCACTTTAATAATATTGGGCAAAAATTGTCACACCTTGCGTGACCCAACGCTAGTATACTAATATATGCGAATAATTTTTTAAGGCCCTCCTAAACTGTGAGGGCCTAGGCAGATGCCTAGCCTAACTTGCCCTATAGCCGGCTCTGTTTCGGACTTTGGCAGGAAAGGGTTTGTTAAAGAACGACCTAAAGCTACTTACTAGGATGTTAGTTGCATCAGAAGAAAGGTTTGTCTTAAAGTTTGTCAAATGCTTTGAAAGTAAAGCACCTAACCTGCTGAAACTATATCAGACTACTGGGAGCAATGCTGAAGTTGACATTGCTTGATGGTTCATGGCCAACAAATTTTTTTTTGTTTGTCTTAATTTATTAATGTGTAAAGCCATCTCTTATTTCTAGTTATGCGTTTGTTTAGATCATCACTAAGATGATAGTCTTTTAATTAGTGATATCTTTCGTCAAGGAAGTAATCAATATAAACTAAGTAATGATCAATAAACTTTCAAATTTCTTTATATTTTCAAAATTTCATATTTTGATATAAATGATATTAACAATTATAAAAGGTACCTCACAAAATTGTGTTCATGTTTTAAAACTTTCCCACATTTTAAACTAATTAAATTTTTATTTTTATTTTCTAGGTTTATATTTCTTCAATTTTATATTAGTATAATTAATTTTTTCTCATTTATTTTTTTTAATTTATAGAATTTAAACTTTGATTTACAAGTTTTTAATTTTTCCTCTTTTACTATTCATTTTTGAAGTTCTTACTTTCGAATTTGAGTTTTTCTTGATTTTTTAATTTAATTTAAGTCAACTTACTTTTATTTATTTCTAATTATTGTCATCTCTATGAATTATAATGAATTTCAACAGGTTTTTCGATATATATAAAGACAATAATATATTGATTTATTGGTATATTTAAGAATCTAAACTTTGTTACTTTTTTTTTAGTTTTAAAATTCGATTTACAAAGTTTCAATTTTTCACGATGCAATTTTTATTTTTTATTTTCGAATTCGAGTTTTTCTTTAGTTTTTAATTTAATTTGTATTTTTCCACTTTTATTTTTTATAATTGTTAAGATTTTTGGACTTTTAATTAATATTTTGACATTTTTCTATACAACAACGAAATTATGAGCAAATGCTATGAGGAGAGTGGCAATCCAGTGGATTCTAAACATGGCCACGTGGGTAAGGTTCAAAACTTACGTGCATTTGAGGAGAGTAGCGTTAGCGTTCGAGTAATAATCTATTAGTGAAAGAAAAACTTAGTTAGTCTATTTTTGAAAAAAAATAAACAAAAAGTGATACTCCGTATTATTTTCACTTTTACATTTGTTTTTGAAAATTTCCCAAAATAAATAATTAAATAAATAGATAATCTTTAAAAAGTTTTGATATAAAAGTTTCGTACATTTTTTTAAGTTTCTCTAGGGCGTAATTCCGTCGCTAGGATTGTTTCTCCGCATTCATCTCTGAATATGTCATTCTTTAGAAATGTGTTAAGAAAAGACATATTTTTTTCTTTTTAAATTTAATTTAATAATATTCAATATGGAAAATGCCATTAATTTCATGTCTGATTTGCAACTTTATGTTATTATATGATGATGCTATTCACCTATTAATATGCAATATACTGTTGTATTTTCAGAAATTGCTCGAAATAGGAGTAAAAATGTTTTGAAATTCCAAAATAGGAGTATCATGTTTTTTATTTCCTGAATAGAAGTAATCTTTCAAGTTTGAAAAAAAAATGTCATTTTAAAGCCTTGTAATGCCAAACTTGGCAGAAATTTACTCCTATTCTGGGAATAAAAACATGATGCTCCTATTTTGGAATTTTAAAACATTTTTACTCCTATTTAGGGAATTCTCTCTTGTATTTTCGGACATCGTGCATCAAAAAATAATTTCATTTGTTCTTAATTGATTGTCTATCAAGGGGTTTCTAGCTAGCTCTCTAAAACTAAAATATGATGAAAGCTTGGCTCGTTCCTCGAACACCTTGTGTGATCTCGTTGGATCCGGGCAGAAACACCTTGATGATCTTCGGGACATCTTCAGGTACCTTAGCTTCTTCTCCCTTGAATTCGTGAGACTAGAGTGATTTAAACATGTTCATTCGTCTCCTATATGGAATTCTTAGATGACAAGAGTAAAAGCAATATATAGCTACTAAATAACATTAAAATTTTGCACAAATTAAAATTTTAAATCACTCAAGCACTCGTTCTTATCATAAATTTATGATGATTAAGTTTGTTCGCCCAATTTAATGCTAAACAAATTCTAACGAATTTAATTTGATAATATGGTGATGATAGTTTTTATCTAATTATAATTAATATAATGACGAGTATATTACTGATGTGAGTTTTCTCTGGTGGTCGCTGAATGGCGTAGGATTTGACTTGATGAATTTGCCAAATCTAGAAAGTTGTAAAGTATTTAATTAGCTAAATGGCAATAAATATTAATTAGATTAGATGTTCGGACGTGAGTACTCCATATTTTGGTCCAATTAAAAAGCTTAATCCAGACCCATTTTCTAATTATAGAAATTACTCATCAATATAGGATCAAGAGTTAAACAATGTTCTAAAATGAAAACAAATTTGTAGAGGAGTAAAACTCATGACGATTTTCAAAACATGATTATACATGGTTCCTTCCAACATATGATTAGGCCTATATGAAATGAAATCATCCCACATAATTGCAATACTTTAAGATTCATCATTTCCCGCTCAAGTGTACGTGCAATTTCATCCGCAGGATCTCTATCCACGTCTCTGATATTCTTTCCGAGCTCACCCAATTGCCCGTTTCTTCACTCGATCAGAACTTTCACCATTTACATCTTTCATCGAAAAATTTCAGTTCGGAATTGGCTCACATTCATTTTCTCAGTTCTCTCTCCCTATGAGTTCGGCCATGCGCACAATTACAATCATAGCAGGTCTGTCCATTCCCTCCCTTTTCCTTATTACAATTCGATTTCCGTCGAACATATATAAAGCAGAGACCATTTTTTGGTTGTTTGGTATATTAATTTCCCATTGAGAACACAAACTCTGTTGATTTTTGTTCCCAAAAGGGTTTTGGTTCCTCTTCATTTCATTATGCTAATCTTTCGCCACACATTTTGATTCGTGTAGATTATTCTGTGCATGCCAGAAGGTGCCATGAAGGTCCATGCACCAATCTTTGTTCATTTTTACATTATTCTGCCTTTTCTATTTGTCACAATTATCATTTATTTTTCCTTTCCTAGATGTCTTAATTTGTTTCTTGGAGCTCCAATCCATGGGAACCACCAGGAGAGACTGAGTAGGTAAATTCATCATTTTAGTCCGAATTTATTTATTTCAGCTCTTCATTCAGATTTTGATTCCAGTTTTTTCACTTTCTCTTCATCGCAGCCATAGCTAGCTTACTTTAGTTATTACTTCCCGATCATCTTTTACTTCTACAGTGTTATTTGATGCATTTTTTTATTTATACCGTTGAGTTTAATCCAACACGATATAGTAAATATATGTATGAACACTCAGTTTTTACGTGGAAACCCGAAAGGGAGAAAACCACGGGACTTTTTAGGCTAATGTCCAAGCCCTCTCATTCTCATTAGGACTCTCCTCACCATTACATAGTACATTTTGAGCTTCCATTAATGGAGTCTTGTAAGTTATTCTAGGGAGAAGAAGAAGCATGGGGAAGAAGGAAAAGGGGTCCTTTTACATGGAGGGAAACCTCCTATTTATAGGGAATAGGGGGAAAGGGGGCTCTCCACCCTAACGGGCCGAATGGGCCAACATGGGCCCAAAGGCCGAAACAGGCCTGATAGGCTAAAATGGGCCTTACTGATTGGGCTCCGTACTACGTAAAGTCTTGGGCTCCTGAACAGTAATAGGCCGGGATAATATATCCCAACATATACCTTTTTATTATTCTGTTATATATATAATCTATTGTTTTTAAAGCACTGCCTTAATAAAGAGGAACATGAACCCATATCCTTTAATGTAAGTTCAATATCCTTGATTATTCAAATTTGTGATAATGAATAATACTTTAGTTAGAAGGATTAAGAATGTATTATGGGACTTAGATTTGAATTTATGTGCCTTTGGTGGCTGACTTGGGAGGAACTAATTTTTACATTTTTTTCTATGGACACACAGGGATTGTTCGATTCCATCATCGCCTGAAGGTCTTCACCATCTTCGCTCATCAACAACTCTTCTTCTCTCATCGGAGCCCATCTGAGCTTAAAAAAGGACTGAAGCAGCTTCTCTCCATTCCAAATTTATAATTCAGGTTTTGATTCCTGTTTTAGTTTTCTTTGAACTTTTTAATCTTAGTTCTTTAAATTTAGCAGATCCAAATTTTGATTTTCTATCCAAAGATTCTAATTGTCTCAACCATTAACTTCTTAAAGGTGTTTTATGTTAACTTTCTTGCTGAGTTATTGCTTAGGTACTATAAGAGGAGTTCATGTTCCTTGCTCTCTTCTACATTGCTTCTTGCTATTGTCTCAATGAAATAGAAAAGTGGTCGTTGCATATAAAAAAGTGACTTAATACAATTTCTCTTCTTGCATTTCATTTTGTTACTTAATATGGTCCTTTTCTCTATATAAAAAGTGTGACCTGCCTGGTGTGATAAATAAAAAGTTTTATAAATCTTAAACCAACTCCTTTATTTGGTTTTGGGGAATGAAAACTCATCATCTAAGTACAACGTTTAGAAGAATGTTATAAGCGTGCAAATAACAAAGCAAAGCAGTTTAGCTGTTTTGTCAAATGTGATTCTTTTAGGGAGTAATAGATTTACAATTCTGAGATGATGCCTCTTTTGTATTACCATTCAAATGCTTTGTTGCCATTCTGCCTGCAACTATCTTTTTGCATATCAACAACCAACTGTTTTTCAAAGCACATAATTTCTCTAGGTACTTCAGCCATTACAGTCCTTTCATTAAGTGTCAAATTCAAAGCACATAATTTCTCTATATCATATCATAATGGTTCTACACATTATCCTAGAAGTACACTTGAGGTGCCACCTTTTGTTTTAATGTTTGTTTGAAAGACTCTAAACCCAAAATGCAGCATCTTTACTTCAGAAGTTGAGGTTCCACCTTTTGCTTTAATATTTATTTGAAAGATTAAAAGATTACAAAAAATTACTTCTTCTGCTTGCAAATTGATACGTGGTATATGTTATTTATAAATGAAATATTTAAGAATAGCAATTGCAGGCCGGTGTGAGATGATCTCATAAAGTAAGTTTGGAAGGTCCACGAGCCTTCATCTCACAAAGTGAGTGCTCTTTATTTAAGTTAATTTGATGCGAGTATTTTTCACTTAATTAATCCTGGACATTGATGTTTCTGATTTGTGGTTATTATGGACATTGTAGTTCAATCTTGCGAGAAACTTAACAGAGTCAGCCATGTGGAGCTCATAACAGACGACAAAATTTGATGTTCCTCCAATGATCTTATTTTTTCAATGCTTTTTATATCAACCTACTACAACTCTACAAGAAATTAATTTGGAGCGTTGAGCATTTGTATACGATCATGTATACCCGCACTTAAATAGACAAGTTTTATCCACTCTTGTGTAGATGGACAAAATGACCAGCTTCATAGGAGTATTCTTCTATTAAAAAAGCCTTTTAATTTGATTCAGTTTCATAAGAGTCATTCTTTTTTTAATTAACTTCTATCTTGTGTAGACTTATTTGGATGTTTAAATTTGCAGCACTCCTAACCCAAAATGCAGTATCTTTACTTCAAAAGTTGAATTTAATAATTTTTCAAAACTTATTTTTTGAAAAACACTACTTTCAACTTCTTAAGTTTTGAGATTTGACCCGTCTTACATTATACAATCTCTTTAAAGTATCCACATACATCAAGTCCTACATATTCTTCTTTACCTTCTGGTAGTTGTTTATTTTTAAGGTGTTCTTCCAATTGCACTAAGCTGAATAAGTGATTTTTTCCTAATGGAATTACATGATTACGTAAAACAGTATACCACTTCATTAAGTTTATTGTTCTTGATGCAATAGATTGGATCTAGAGACTCTCACAGTTCATTGGTTACAGTAACACAAAGAACTTATGCCTAAAAGAATCAAAGGGACATGGAAAATGTTTTATGTCACCTCAGAGTTATTGGGATCGATGGTTTCTCTCTAGCTTGCATTAGTACTTTTAAGGCAATAAAGTACTGACACCTGGAAAAAATATAAACCTAAAGTCTAAGCCTTATAAAGCTTCTCCAGTTTACATTCTAAGCTAAAACATCTTGAAATGAAAAGATAAGTTTATTCATTCATGCATCCTTTCTATTTAGAAGTGATGTTGTTCTTGATTGATTAACATGAAATATATCACTTGTGACATAAACTCTCGCTGCCCTTTCAGCTCTAAACTCAGATGTAATTGTTCAATATTCATCACTCAATTCCTCCATGCATATTAGAATACGACACACCAGGTCAGCAAACACTACCATAAATTAGAAACTTATAATTGAGGAAAAAATAAAATGTATTTTCTTAACCAATGAGATACATACAAATGAGAATTTTATCTGAACCTACTACCTGGGAAGGGAAAAAACTGAATCGACCATGACACTTTCCTATTAGATTAACATCACATGCACCATGGCCATTTTGTCTTGTGAATGAAAAGTATCACAATGTGATACTATATGAAGTTTGCACGCATAATGAGACTTTTTGCAAATCAATTTTCTACCTCCCGTTCAAAATTCAAGTTGAATCACTACAACGTTATAATCCTTGCCCCTTACCCTTGACATTCTCCATTCGCATGACCTATATTAGCATATGAAAGTAACTAAAGAACCTGCAAGCAAAGAGCTAATGGAGATCATATGCCATAATCATTCTTTTTTACTTCCAATTCAAAATCCGTGTTCATATTTATTGGCAACAATCAATAAGAATCCGTTCTATTTAGAAGTGATATTGTTTCCCTTCTATTCATCCATAACGTTTAAATATTAGTTACTAATTTCTTCAAAAGCATCTTCTAATCTTCTATACATGAACTAAAACGTGGTTTTGAATATTAGAAGTGATTAAGGTATTTTTATGAAGGTAAAAAGTATGAATCACTTCTATTTAGAAATTGAGATTGCTCATATGTGAGTGCATCCGTTTTCACTACAAATAGTTCATGTAAATTTGATTCTTGTGCTTAAATAATACTCGGTATCAAAGCTGAAATGTGGTGTCTTACGTTAAACATTAATGCACTTAAGATGTCTTTAGTTGGATCACATTTAATAGATAAAATTAAAACAAATTGAAATAAATCAAATCAGATTAGATTCTACTAGACTTAAAGAGTGTATGCTAAAGATATAAAAAGTGTTTTTTGACCCTTAGAAAAAGTTGAAATTGGTGATTTCAAATGCCAACTTCTATCTAAATTAAGCACTTTAATGCTAAATCCAAAAGGCAGGTGAAATGCTGCTTTAATCTACTTTTTACTTTTTCTATTACACAAAAAGTATTTTTTATTATCAATTTTTACTTTTTTCAAAATCATTTTTTCTCAAACACTATCAACTTTTACTATTAAGCAGTTTCTCAAAAATCAATTTTAAAAATCACTTTTATGAAGTAGAATCAATGGTAATACTCCCGTATATGCCTACATGAATGTTGATATATCATCTAATAGAATCAATCACTCCTTTCATCCCAAAATTAATAAGTGATATTGAAGTGAACTTAAATTTTAATTTTCTAAATCGAGAATGAAAGATAATTTGACATAGACTAAAAAGAGAAATGAACTTTTTCAATCCAAGATTCGAAAGATGGGTTCACAATCATTAAGGGTCCTGAAAGATAGAATTAATCAGTATAAGGCCTAAATGATTAAAACTATTAACCACAGATCTAAAGTTCCATGAATTTTAATCTTTTTTTTATTTTATTTTTTTAACATTATTAAATCTTATTAAATTTTTGTGAAAAAAACATCAAAGATTAGCAATGGAACGAATAAACAAATCAAAGTCTATGATATTTTAGATCTTTGATCGATAGTTTTTAATCATTGGGCCTATATATGCACAATTTTCTTTCAGATCACTTAGCTTATTGATAATAAATTTATCTTTCAAGTACTTGATTAATAAAATTTCAAGAAAAGTATAAACATAATCTAAGGGAATAGGGGTTCCATGAATGATTAGGAAATGCATGGGGTGTTGGGTGCTCAAAAAGGTACTACCTCTTTCGCAAATTGATGATCCCGTATTTCCTATTTGGACTGTCCCAAAATGATAGTCATGTTTCCTTTTTGTAAAGAAATTAAAATTGATTATAATTTGTACCACTCTTTTTCTATGGTTTATATCCAGATAAATGAGTAGGCTAAAGAGGATATTATATAAAAAACCATTCAAAAGGGTAGATTGGGTGACAAATGCCAATATTAGTAAAAAAAACCAAAATTTCATGCGAGTATATAGCCATATACAGTTTTTTTCGGCGACTACTAAGTACTCACAAACTTAGGATGTGGTCATACAGAGTTGTGATTAATGTATTTACAGTTGATAATATGAATAAGAAAAAACAGTTTTTGAGTCAAACTCTAGATTGTCTTGTGAGATGGTAGAAGTAGTTTAGAAGGTGCTTTTTTTTTACTTTCTGTTTTTTACTTATAATTTTCTTTTTGTTTAGAAATCACTATCTAATGTTCTTTCAGTTTTTGAGTCAAACTCTAGATTGTAGTGTAAGATGCACGTGGGAGGGACATCTTAAGCATTCCAAATTCAAAATTTTGTCGAGTGGACTTTGAAGATTAGAGATGGGTCCTTGGGGACGGTGATGAAGAAAAATCAATGGTTGACATCCCTGAAGAATTTATTGCTTCTATGATCTATGACCCTTTTGAAATTATTGTTAAGATCACCTGTCCCGATTTTGAAATGCATTGTAATGACGTTTCTTATTTGATTCTAGGGAAATTCTTGCGCCAACCATTGATGAACACGACAAAATCAACGATTACATGTTGAGACTGACTCTAGGTGAATTAGAGACATACTTAAGCTCGAATTCAACATCTTCCTCTGACTCAGACAGTGCACTCCTTCAAGAGATTCACTCCATAATTCTTCAATACCATTAAATGATTTGGTGTGCCAAACCATGAATTGAAGCTTAAAGTGGGTTCACCTTTGATGCTAATAAGGAATATCGATCATTCGTTGAGGTTGTGTAATGGCACTCACATTATCATCATTACACTCGGAACACATATTCTTGAGGCTCAGATGATGTCAGGAACAACTGCAGGACAAAAGTTTCTTAGTCCGAAACTTAGCTTGACTCCATCTGACCTAAAGTTGTATTCACATTTGAGCGTAGAAAGTTCCCTTTGATACTTAATTACACGATGGAACATCAACAAATGTCAGGGATAATCTTTGGAAAGGGTTGATGTTTTCTTACATCATCCAGTTTTCACTCACAGACAACTTTACGTCACGGTCTAAAAAGTAACGTCTTCATCTGGATTGAAGTTTATTATATGTGATGATGACGGGAAATCGAATAAAAAGACTTTAAATGTAGTTTACTGAGAAGTGCACAATACTCTGTAATTTGTAATTTTTATCTGCATTAACTTTTGTTAAAAATGGTATATTCATTTTTCTATCTTTATCACAACAATTCTGTAAATTCGCAATTTTTTTTGCTTACTTAGTGCATCCCGTGCGAAGCACGGGTGAAAATCTAGTAAGAAAAAAAAGAAGTCGCAATGACACGAATGCAAGCCGCGCTACGTGCAGTGGCATTGTACAAGGAAACAAGGAGATAAAGTATAAACCATATTCTGAAAAACACACACAATTCTTGAATAGGATCAAGTATATGTTTTAATTCCTTTCTACGTTCTTTTTACGTTCTTTTTTAGTTGCAACGGTCAACATTTTACACTTGTCAACGCACGTCTTTAACTGTAATTATATCTTAATCTCTATTAGTAAAAATTATTTAAAAATTAGATTTTGAGAATTTGTAATGAGATGAATTGAACAATATTTTTTTAAAATAATAATTTTCATAAAATAATAACACAAAATGTAGTTAAAGTAGAACATATGAATAGTATAAAATTCAATATGTTGCCATTAAAAAGAGACGGAGGATAGTATGATTTTTTCAGTCCTATTACAAAATTAAATTGATTAAAATTTTCCAAAATATAAGTGGAACAATCATGTTTTAAGAGTAAATGATCGTTTTATTTGTTAACTTTGTCTTTATTTTAGTCTTATTTAAATAATGCTCTCTTCTCAAAAAAAGGAAGACTACATTATTAATTCATCAGCCTCATAAACTTAGCATACAAACTTGCGTGTACATTACAAATATGACCGCAGAAACGCAGAGAAAATAAACTCACTTGTAGAACACAAAACTACAAAATGACCGTATGTAATTAGAAATAATTACAAATATGACTAGTTACTGGAGTAGTAATGAAATCATAGTAATTCATGTTCAAGTTTTGAACTTAAGTTGCCACAACACTACGTTGTAGTAATGAATAGTCATATTTATGTAAATAAATTTTATTTAAGTAATATTCTTATAAAAAACCCGTGAAATTATTGGCATTAATAATAAAAAATGTGCGCTTGACAATCAAACATGGCATTTCTAGCGTGCTATAAAATACGTATTATTATCTTGGCCTTTTGTCATCGTGACATCCGCAATTGCGCAAAGGTTGAGAGATGCCAGCCATGGTGGAAGGAACCACCGGAGAAGAAGAAGCGGGGGTGGTGAAGCCTGTAGTAGTCATTGCGGCGGAAAGAGTAGGCCGAATTTTTTTAGGGTTTATTGTGTGTTTTTAATATCACGTGAGAATATTGGAACTATAAGGAGCTCTGACAAATATATTTATAGGAAAATAGTTTAAATGTAAAATACATAAATATCCTTGTTCTATTAATTCTATTAAAAGTGACTCCGACCACAATGACTCCGGACAAAGTGACCGCTCACGTACCCATCAGAGTGACTGCCCACCCACGGCCACTAGCCACATTGACTTCCGCCACAGCGATTGACCGTCCACCGGCCACATTGAGTTCGGTCACAGTGACTGCTCGCCCACGGCCACACCGACTACCTAACCACCGGCCACAGTGCATCCCTCGACTAGTGACTGCCACCACCCCACAAACCAGTGATTGTCGCACCCATCCCACCGGTCACCGCCCACTGCCGCATGCAATGACTACCCCGCCCATTACCCACTGGCCACAGTGATTGGCGCCCACAGGCCACGATGACTACCCGTCTCTAGTGTCCCCGGCCCCATTAGCCCTCATAGCCCCTTAGCCCCGTCCCTAGCCTACCTCGCCCTAGCACCGTCGATGACAATCACCGCGGACCATCACGATGACCATCACCACGAACAAGTGTCTCCGACCACCGCCTCATCCTGGCTTGACTCCCCATCCCCCAGTCACTTCCCCAGGCCCATCTATCCCCCCAGCCACCTCCACATTTCCCATCCCGACCACCAGCTCCCCCACCCCATCTCCCTAGCATGTCTCATCTCTTAGCCCATCTCATCTCCCCAGCCCACAACACCCCCACAGCCCTGCCCAGCAACGACGCATCCTAGCCCCACCCAACAACACGGCACCACAAGCCCACCCCAACAAGCCGCACCATAGCCCCACCAACAATGCCGCACCAGAGACATTCAAACCTCGCCCTACCTTCCATCCTCTCCCCTGTGGAGCCCAGATCTGGAAATTGACCTGAATCTCGGATCTGGAAATCGACGAACTTCTGACGAGATGCAGCAGAGAGGAGGCCCGGTGGCTTGGACTGTCGAAGAAGATGGTGCCATGGCCGTGCAAAAAAAGAAGCCTCCGGACTTCCGACGAGATACAGCAGAGAGGAGGACTGGTGGCTTGGAGTGTCGAAGAAGATGGCGCCATGACCGTGAAAAGAGAGAAGCATTCGGACCCTGTGCTAAAGGAAGATCGATGGCTAAGCGAGATGTCGCTCTGGGCTTGGGAAGAGAGATCGACGGAAGAAGCTCGCAGAGAGGGAGCTGTTTAGACGGAATAGAGAAGCTCGCAGAGTGGGAGCTGTTTGGATGGAAGCGATCATGAGAAGCGGGTCTGTAACTTTTGTGTCAATTTTGTGAAGGGGCCATATTGTTGTCCAATAATTAATGAAAGTTGGGGAGTGACATCTATGTCATTCTTTTTTTTTTACCCCAGAAGGTCAACTACCAAAATCAGTGGGGTAAATATCGGGGGTCATTTACCAGGATTTTATTAAATTGAGGAAGGAGATACAGAAAGAGGGAGGCTAGGCCAATACCTCTTAAGCACAACAAAAATAAGAAACATATAAAAATAACCAAGATGGGGGGACATCTATTCCATTCTTTCTAATATCTTTCTGTGTTTTTGAAATTGTTAACTTTCTACATATTTCCAGCTGATTATCTTTCTAAGATTCCGCAGAGTTCAATATCGACGAACTTCATAAATATCAGTATTTTAGTGGATGTAATTTTGCAATAGTTTTCATATCGTCCCATAAATATAAATATAATTTGGACTTGTTATGTGAGAAGAGGTAATTAAATGTATGTGATGCTATTTAATTATGGGTATTAGCCCTAAACAGGACTAAAATTAGCCCAAAACTCAACAATAGGACTACAATTTAATCCTCTTATTCCAAAAATAGGACTAATATATGTCCCTTAATCCCATTCTACCCCTTTTTATAACATCTAATAGATTTTTTTTATTAATAAGAAAATCATAGTTTTATTTTTAATGAAAATATAAAAAATAATAAAATATTTATAAATTAATAGTAAAAACAGGAAAAAAAAAATAAAAAAAAATAAAAAATAAATATAAATATTTAAATAACTTTAAAAAAGTCTAAAAATAAAATACAATACCTAAAAATTAAAAATATGAAGGCCACTGCCACTGTGTCTTCCGCCTCCCAGCAACACCAGCTCTGTTCACCGGAGAAAATGTCATCTTGTATAAAAACATGCCACATTCCTATGAAAATGCCATGAATATGACATTATAGGTCTTTGAAAATATTTAGCTTTCTTTTGAAAATTGCCCTCAGAATGACTTTTTTCCCAAATAGGCAATCTTTTTCGGAGACTAAAGGTGGCGGCGCTGGAAGGTGTGTGAGGTGGTGATTATTGAGGCCTGTCTATTTTTTATTTATTTTTTACGTTTTTATTTTTTTTTTAATTTTTTTATGTTTTGTTATTATTTTTAAAAGTCTTTATAAGAATGAGAAGGGAAAGGGTAGAATAGGAAGAATTAGTCCTATATTGGGAATTTAAACTTGAAATTCATATTTTTACAATTTCGCTACAATTTAGTCCCATTTAGGAAAATCTCCCATTTAATTATGTTAAGAATTTACACAGACCTTGCACATGAATGTTAAACTTAAAATTCAAATCTCCCATTTAGGAAAATCTCCCATTCAAATCAAAAAATCTCTTCTACATAAAATACACCTCAAAGTTGATCTTGTCCCACTGATCATCAGATTCATTTCCCAGCTCACAAATAGTGCTCCAGAAAATTTTGCGAAACAAAGGAGAGTTGGAGATATCACAATAACCGTGGAATTTAACAGAGCCGGCTACTATATAAAAGTGGCGAAATACAAGGGGAGCTTCATTCAGATACCCACGGGATCCCAAAATTCGAGCCTATTTAAATTTCTTAATATTTTTTCTAATTTTGTAGGGCTCTCAAATTCAGTGCAGGACGATTCAATATCTCTTCTACATGGGACTGTATTAGAAACTGAAGACCCCATATCCATTTCCAAACTAATTTTTAATTATCAAATCCAGACGGCAGATATTGAAAAAAAGAATGTCTTCTCTTCCGGGAAACAAACCCATATGCCATTAATACAGGCTTACTCAGATGCTTCCGATGATTTTGATCACTCAGACGACTCACTCTTCACAGATGACTTCTTGGGACATGCAACTGAGAGCGATCGCCGACCTCCAATTTCATTCCCGGAAGAAATAAAGAAATCCAAATTCAACCGCGCGATTTGCCACAAAGCTAATTTCGTGACCTCAGAAAACTGCCTACCAACTGATAATTTGAATACGCAGCTGAAAATCTACAGGAAATCTCAAAAGAATAAAAGACGTCACAGTATGAGAACAAGGTCTCAATCCAGAGATTTCCCGTGGGATTAGCTCCTTTTCCTATTTGTACTTTTTTTTCCTTTTCTTTTGCACTTTATTTTTCTTTCGTGTACTTTTTTTTTCGCACTGTGCTTTTATATTCTATCAATAAACTTTCTTTAAAAAAAAATATTTATGAATTGGGAAAAAATATATATATATATTTATGAATTGGAAAAAAAAAGAAAAAGAAAAAAAAAATGTTAAACTTAATTAACACAACATACACGCGCCCACACATATGATCAGTCTCATCAACTTAGCATGCAAACTTGTACGACATTACACATGATTAGAGAACAAATGTTACAAATCCACAAAAACTAAAATTAATTGGAGAATATATAAATGGGTCTATTTAGGGAATTTTTTCTAGAAAATGCTCCGGACTGTCTTTTTGAGTTTTCTAACTTGTTTACTTTCTACCAGTTTACAACTTACTCCGTATTATTTTCTCACCTCAACTTAATAAAATTAACTAAGATGAGTATATATGTATTTTAGTAGGCGTCGTAGTTTTGTGACTTTTCACATCGGTAAATATAATATAGACTTGTTATGTCACAGGAAGACTAAACGCGATGGTACTTAATTACATAAAAAAAATGCACAGACCTTGCACGGGATAAATTTTTTATTTAAAATGAACTCTTTAAGGCATAAAAAGAATAAATTGAGATGTTGATAGTGTTGAATTAGCTAAATGATGAGCAATATATAACACATACTGAGTACTACTACCTCCGTCCCGTTGGAATGTTCCCGTTCGGTTTACGATGCTTGACTGACGATAAAGCAACTCGATCCCTGTTCACAATCCCGTTATTTTTAGTAAATAAAATTTACATATTCAGAAACTACATTAAAACCGCTACAAAGCCTGATCAAGAAAAGTTCAATTTGATAAAAATTTGATATATAAAGTAAAAGATTAGGAGTGACCTAAGTTGACCAATTAATAGTGAACGGGAACATTCCAAGTTGATCAAGAAGGAGGGAGTATGTATATTTTAAAATTTGATGTTCCTAACTAAATTAATTATGCGGCTATGTATTCAAGTGATCATGAGCAACAATTGAATTCAAACAAACACAGACTACATTAACTATTTATTCCTTATCATCTTCATCAACATTGCATACAAACTTAGTAGTACATTATACAACAATGTAGCAGAAAACACACAAAACCTAAACTTAATTATTTGCATATTTCAACACGAAACAACTAAAAAAGACCATGTTTAATGACCTTCATAACACAGACCCTAGCTAGCAAAGTGATGGAGTGATGAATTAAGGGATGTACTCAAAATTCGAAGAAAGCAGGAGAAGGTGGGGCCTGAAAGGGAGACACAGTCTTCCATGGCTCCACCAGCATGTCATCACCACCACCGCCACCTCCGCTACAGCTACCACCGCTACTGCTACCACCGCCACCTCCGCTACCGCTACCACTGCTACTGCTACCAGCGCCACCAGCGCCACCGCCGTTAACGCCGACTTTAATAGGAACAAGAGAATCAAAATCGATATCATCCAAAAGAAGCAGGCTATCCACCCATGCCTTATCCTCATCACTGAAAGCAGCAACATTATTCTTGCTGCTGTTACTAACCCCACCCGCCGCCTCCATCTCCGCCACGGCAGAGCGATGATTCACGTTCCCGTTGACTATATCAGTCAACGACTGGAGCCGATCAGTCAACTCCTTGATCTGGGCTCGTATCACATTGTTCTCAGACTCCACTTTCATGAAGTTCTCCCACGTCTGGTTGATCTGATCTTCAAGTCCTTTGTTTACCTCCTGATGAACCCTAATCTGCTCGTTCAGAGCCAGCAAAACCTCCTGCTTCCTCATCCTCGACCGCCTCGCAGACTCCTTGTTCGATATCATCCGCTTCCTCTTCTTCTCATCCACCCCCGCATACCTCTGGTCGTCGCTCAATCCGCCGCCACCGGTACCTGAAGTCGCCATTCTAGTCGATCTTCTCTTTTCTTTTTCTATTAGGGTTAGGTTAAATCCTTCTTCTTTTTCACAGGTCAGGAGAAAACGTAGAAATGGTAGAGGAAGATGACTGAGAAGGACTTTACTACCACTATCACTACTGAAGTTGCTGCTACTAACATGAAGATGATGGGTTTTAAGCGGATTGAAGAACAGAAACGAAGCCAGGCCAGGATTTATTCAGAAGAGATGAGGAAAACGACCGAAAGAAGGCCTGAAAACCTGAGATTGACATAATCAGGTAGGTGGCCGGGTTCTCTCTTAAATTTTTTTCGTTTTTGGGTTTTTGAAACAGTGAGATCTTCGCTGGAATTTAAATAACGTAGAGACAAAAGGCCAGAAGCTGTTTGATTACTTTTCCCTTGGATTAGGGGCTCAGAATCCCATGCTGATGAAGGAGGCGTTGAGTTTTTTGGCTGGATTTACCAAAATCAGGTCGCACACGTACGGATAGTATTAAGGATGATGATGAGAAATATCAGAGAGAAGAAAGAAGAATACGCTACTCAGCTCAAACCTCCGCCATTTTAATTTGAAGTAATTGTCCTAAATGGGACTAAAATAATGATAAAATTCCAAAACAGGATTTCATAATAAATTATACCCTAAATAGGAGCTATACGTTGACGGTTCCATTTTATCTGACAATTATACCCCTCTCTCGCAACTCTCTGTCTTTTTCTCTTATCCTCTCCCTCCTATCTTCTCTTACATCCAGATCTGATTTCCTCTCCCACTTTTCCATATCGGCGGTTAACAAAGCTTCTGCCCAGGCGTACACATAGCAACATGAGTTCGACTTATGCAAAAAATCACATGAATTGCTACATTCTACATACTCCGGCGAGCAGCGACAACATGGTATGTAAGTTTTAATTTTTTTTCCCTCTTTTTCATTCTTCTTCTTCTTCCTACTCTTCTTCTTTCACTCTTTTCTCGGCTGTGCGGCAATATAGCCATTTTCTTTTATGTTGTGTGGAGTTAATTAATTCCTCGGTGATTACAAACACAATTTTTATTTGATTTTGCTTTACTTCCTTCTAGATCTATCTTTCCAGATCTATTTCTTTCCATATCTGTTTTATCGGATTTTTATTGCCTTTTCAATTTCTCTTTCAATTTGTTTTAGCTTTTGTGCTTTTGACATTTAAGTTATACTTCGTATTTTAAAATACATAATATATTTTTTTAAATTTGTTTTCAATCAATATTTTTTGTACCTTTACATATTATTTTCTGCTTTGAATTTCAAATTGCCGTTTTAAATTTATTTTATAATAATTGCTTCAAAAAATATAATTTTATCATATTAAGATTAAAATATATAATGCCATTTTGTTAAAAAAAAAGTATGGCATTAATAGTCAAAAAACATGTCACTATTTGTCTAGATATCGAAGTAATATTGCCATTGTTATGATGTTAGTGCCAACTTCATAAAAATATTATTAGACACATAGTGACATTTTATGATTTAATTCCATCATGATGGCAATACAACACATATAAAAATGTTATTTAATGACATGTTTTGCATTTAATGTCATTTGTATGACATTAACTTGCATGATGATGACAATATTATGACAATGAAATTTCTTCTATTTTCATATCTCAAAAATAATTCCAAATCTGAAATCTGTGATGTAGGCAGAAGAGGTTAGGGCGGCGAAGCATGTGGCGGCCATGACAAATAATGTAGCGGCACTAGTGAATGTTGCAGC
This sequence comes from Cuscuta epithymum, assembly GCA_945859915.1. Classification (NCBI taxonomy): domain Eukaryota; kingdom Viridiplantae; phylum Streptophyta; class Magnoliopsida; order Solanales; family Convolvulaceae; genus Cuscuta; species Cuscuta epithymum. Next base: position 58,100 of record CAMAPF010000272.1, on the reverse strand, counting down.
GCCGACGATGGAAATGGCGGCGCCGTACATGGCGGCGCCGTACATGGCGGCGCCGGTAACTGAGATGACTGACGGCGACACTGGTGGCGTCAGCGGTTACGACATCTGGTGATGGCAGAGACCAGAGGCAGTAGAGTCCGGCAGCAGCGGCGGAGTCCGGCAGAGGCGGCGGAGTCCCGAGTCCGGCAGCGGTGGAGTCCGGTAGCAGTGGCGTCCGGCGGTGGGTCTAAGAGTGGGTAGTATTGGGAATGACTTGTGGCAGTGTTTGTTGAACAATGCGATGTGTACTCCGTATTATTTTATTTTATTGTTCTATACAGTGTTTTACTCCGGATGAGTTAATAATTAAGGTGGTTTCATTAAGGGTAATTTTGTCAGTTTAAGTTTTTTAACTCCTATTGAATATTACCGAACATACAGGTCCTACTTTGGAACTTTTTTTTAGTTTTGGTCCTACCTAGAGAATTTACTCTTTAATTTGTTTCATCGACAGTATACGCACGTATATACGGATCAGAGTAATATAAACTAATCATCATTATTATTACTGTAATAATATTAGTAATAATTACACTAATTATTATTATTGTTATTTTTATTATTTTTATCATTTATAACACTTACTAGTATTATAATACGTATTATTGTTATTATTTTCAAGCAACTATTATTAGGGCCATTAGCCATAAATTAAATAAGAGTATAATTACTCCAGAATGTAAGAGTAATTCATGTCCCTCCTTTCTATTCTATCTCTTCTATAATCCTCAATGCGGCTTGTTTCTATTTATACGGAGTAATAAAAACCAAAAAAAATTAATAGAAGTATTTATAAATTATAATAACCATAAAATCACAACAAAATAAAAATAAAATTTAAGAAAACGTAAGAAATTCTAAAAAAAAAATATTAAAAAAATACATAATGAATATAAAAAAATATGCAGGTCTGTGTTGCCGCATCTTCCACCTGCAGGCGTTGTCACCTCTGATTGATGAAAATGTCATGTTGTGTAAAACATGTCACTTTTTTCCAAAGTTGTATGAAGATGATATGTTTACACTTTGGAAATACCAAAGTTTTCTTCCAAAGCTGACTGTTTTTGCAAGTTGACATTTTTTATGTCGATCGGGGTGGCGGTGGTGCAAGATGACTGAGGTGGTCCTTGAGGCATTTATATTTTTTATATACTTTTTACGGTTAGTAAGTTTTTTTGTGTCCATAAGTTGACGCAAATGACAACTTATTTGTGTCCACATGTGTCGATGCAAAAAATTTAGACGCAAATAATACTTTTTGTTGTAGTGTATGATTATTATAAATTCCTTTTGAAGCATGGCAAGGACAAGGGTAGGATATGAAGAATTACTCCTATTTGGGAATTTAAACTTTATATTTCAATTCTTACAATTTAGTTTTTATTTACTTCTATTTAGGGAATTATCCCCCATTATTATTATTAAAAAACTAATCATATCCACTTGTGAGTGATGTTTTTACACTACCGTCCCTACATGTCGACCTATTCTCAAAACCTAGATAGTCACTGGGATAACAAGAAACATTGATCATGTTGAGCCCCAATCGTCCCAAATTTGATTAAAAAACTCTGGTACGGAGTATAAACATCTATCTTTGTCTTGTTCAAAGGTTCAGATTACAAACAATGGTGGATCTAAAAACCATGGTTATTGGGGGCAAAATCCATAACAAGTATATATCGAATTTATTTATTTTTATATTTTTTTTATGTATTGCATAATCAAATTCACCTATTTTTTACCTTATGGCAAGGCGGCGAAGCTATATTTTGTGAATTGAATTACCTAACTATTTTTATCTTAAATACAATAAATTATTATTGAATACATCTACAACAACAATATTTTTTTTATTATTTTAGTCAAGACTGGTAGTTTTTTTTACAGAATTTGACTTAAATTGATAACACATCATTCAATAGTAGGTAAAAAGACAAAAAGATAGCACCAAAATCCTTATTTTGAAAGTATATAATTACAAAGTTTTGATATACGGAGTATGACGCATGCATATTGGGTTAATAAAACAGTTCCTATTCCAATATTATACGGAGTATTGTTTTAAATGAAAATGAGGAAGAAATTTATTGTCTTTCCAAATACTCTGTAACTCCGCATAAAGCAATGAGTCTCACTTATTTTAATTTCGTACCTTATTTTAATTGCCTCAAGATCCCTAAAATTTTTATATCCTTTTTATCCATTTCAGTTGATTTCGCACACTTTCGGTCATCTATATCATAAATTTAATATTATTGGGGAAATAACAAAAATGAAACAGGGGCAAACTCTTTCTATTAGGAATAGAATTATATAAACAACTGTATTTATAGCCTATTTAAAAAATCTTATTGGGGGCATGTACCCTACTCCTATAAGTATAGATCCGCCCCTGCTTACAAAATGACACGATTATTTAGATAATAGTTCAATATAGTAATCGAGTGTATTGTTTAGAAATAATTTTGATGGTTATATAATATAGTGGGGTCATTGGTGATAAATTTGATGTTATAGATGTATTCCTTTTAATACTTGATGATTAATTTGTAATTTAAGAATATTAATTATTTCTTAAACTATACATGAGAACATTTAAATAGAAAGTCCCAAAAAGGAAAGTGAAAACCTTAGAATGAGAATGGAGAGAGTAGTATGTAGAAAATACTGTAAATATATTTTTAAAAAAATAGATCAGCCGACCGCAACATTTTTCCAGGTTACGCCACTGCAGAACGACTCGAGTACGTAAACCTAATTTCGAATCGTTTTATTATATTATTATTGTTATGATTATAATTAAAAAAATACTGTTCACCTGTGATATAAGAAAATCAAAACCTCAACTCAATTAAAATTAAAAAAAAGTTATATTATGTTCCGCTCAACTTTGTCAAATTTTCTTATTTAATTATCATAAGAAACTAGCAAATCATGATTAATTAATTTTTATGTGATGTACCAAAAGGAGCATATGTTCGTATGTAGTACTCCGTGTTTCTTTTTAGAATAATGAATATCATTCAAAATTGTTTTAAATATATACAAATGAAACTAGATAACCAAATGATAGTGTTGACCTTGTAAAGACTAAAGTTTTTTTTGACAGTTGTAAAGACTAAAGTTATGTTTTAGAATCTAAGAAGTGTGTTTTGAGATATTTACTTATTTAGTATCACAAATAATTTATTTCTTATGCTCACAATTGGTTATGTATTTTACTTAGGGAAAATGGAAACTAATAATCCAACCTTTTAGCGGCCTTCTTTCAATAATCCCACCTTTTGATTATTCATGAATAATCCAACCTTTGCACATCATCTTCATTCATTGGTCCCTGGTCGGTTAATGACCTATTATTCCAAGTTATTTTCTTATCTTTCCAAAATATTATCTTTGTGAAAGATGAGACTTATGGTATAATGATTTGCAAAGATAAGAAAATAGCTTGGAATAGCAGGTTATCAACCGGTCAGGGACCAGTGAATGAAGATGAGGTGCAAAGGTTGGATTATTCATGAATAATCAAAAGGTGGGATTATTGAAAGAAGACCGCTAAAAGGTTGGATTATTAGTTTCCCTTTTACTTATTTAAGATGGGTCTTTCTATATAAAAATGGTATAATAAGCTGTGTGAAAAAACGGGGTGTGTTAAATTCTAAACCCATTTATTACATTTTCTCTATATATAAAAGCGCTATAATAAGACAATGATTTAGACACTCACAGTCATCCTGCATAATTATCACCTCACCCTTGCGAGTTAATGAACAAGTAAAGTGTGATTATTACTTCACTTAAAAATTAATGGCCTCGATGGAAATGTAATTATATTTGTTGAACGACCAAATTAACATTTTGTTTGAATTCATTGTGTATATATTTTATTACGTATATCCAAAGGGTAGACCAGTTCCACTCTTAGAACTTATTATATAGTTCCGGGTCACCGTGGACCAAATATTGGTACGGGTCAAACCAATTTGAGAGTCTACACCCGATTGTACGGTATTTTATATTACACGTATGAGTATGAATATAACGTTTAAAAGAAATGATCATTAGTATTAAATCACACTACATTGGTAGCACAGGACAATTGGGTATTGGAATTGTGAAATTGAGTATCACGATTTACAAGTAATATATATGCTACAAATCAACTTATTCATTTAATTATATTACGATAAAAATTATTTATGTACTAATTTTATTATTTATTAAAAGTACTTATTCCATTTTAACTATATACTTATTATATTTAAGTTAAAATACATGTTTGTACCGTGTGTATGATACAACGGGTTTTACCGGACCAGTTTATGAGTCTGCGGTTCTAAATTAAAATATTTTTATGCACATTAAATATAAAGATTATGATGGATGAAAACACAGTAGCATTATTTATATTAAAACTAGAAATTAGATCGGGCGTTGCACGATTGTAATATGCCCAATACTAAAATTTGTTTGATTTTTTTGTGAGTTTCGTATCATCATTTGTAAATTTTTTTAGCATGTGTCGGTATAAAATACTACATCCGTCCCATAAAACTTGGCTATTTTAGAACTTTGAACAACCATATATTTTTATTGGAAATTATTTATAAGTTAAAAATTATATGAAAATGTTCTTTGTCAAAAATATTTAATAAATGTATAAAATTTATAAATTCAATAATATTATACTAATCAAAATCATGATTCAAATTTTATGAATTGGCAAAGCTTGTTTTTTGGTGAAGTTGCACACAGTTAATAAGTAGGCAAATAATATTGTTTTGTGACTTCAAAACGAGAAATAGGATACTATATGTTCAAAATGAGAAATAGGATACTATAAGTTTTAGGCGTGAGTGAATGATCATAAGCTAGTGCTTCAGCATATGAGACACTAAAAGCTTTATTATTTGAAATAAAAGATTATATATTGTACTTTTGCATATTGCATAAATAGAAGAGAAAAACCCTTGATATATGTAATAAAGGATTTGTTTTTATTTTTTCAAAAGTCAGAATATGTGGAGAGATTTCTTTTTTACATGTATGATGTTAAATACAAAAATAGATTTACTAAACATTTCATGGAAGAAATGCAAATCCAGAATGGGCAGTTTTTTAAATATTTTAGTTGTCTTAATCTGAACTATTTCACTAATATGGACTGCTTCTTTTTCCTAATCTTCCCAGCTGCGTTAGAGCATCAATACTAATTAATTCTTAATGAATGATTTCAATTTCGGATGATTTTAATATCATGTTCCGGTGCTTGCATAATTGGAGTTCCCATTGGTTTGTCATCATTAAGTGAAAAAGAATCCAGAATTGACGCACACCGTTAAGCTATTAACGTTGTGTTAACGTTTCACTGTTGCAAAATACTTGGAGTACATCAATAATAGCACAATGTACATCATGATAAAGCAAAATGCAAAAGGATTTAACTCTCAAACTAAGCATTTAATAGCAATATGTGTCCTTTATTATAATAGGTTAAGATAGTGTGTACAAACATGAATGAGGAGAGTTCTAAGAATTAAAAATGTACTTAACATGTTTATAATACAATCATATGAGTATTAGATTTTAAGAAATATTACAATCAGATCAGTATTAGATTATTTACTATCTCCGTCCGGGAAGAAGCGGTCCAGCTCAACTGATCACTGACTCGATCTCCCATACAGGAGGTCACAGGTTCGAAATTCCATCGAGGCAGTGGCGGACCCACTAAGGGTCCCATGGGGTCCCGGGCCCCCATGCACTTCCAATAAAATACCTATATTAATAAAATATTTTTAGTTAAAATTAAATAGTATATGAAATATACGTCAAATGCCACAAATGTATTTAACGAGTAAAGCACTACAGTGGGAGCTCGCGTGTGTTCAAGACCTTTCCACCTCGTGAGGTAGCAAGATCGAATCCCCATTCTGTCTCTTTTTGTTCTTTTAGACTTATTATGACTCAAAAAGACCAAAATAACTTTTGGCTTTTGGTTGAAATCTCTAAGACCATACTTGAAAAATTAAGTATGGATTCGGTCAATATGAAAAACAATGTCTATTCTATGTCAATGCTATTTTTTATATATTAATTTAACTAAACATTATTAAATAATTATAAATAATGTTATTATTAAATAATTATAAATAATGTTTTTCTTTGATTCTTTTCTAAAAAATTACTCACTCCGTCTCTTTAAAATTGCCTTATTTTTCTTTTTTGGTCTCTCCTACTCAGATTGTCAAATACCAAATTTGATGGTTCTAAATCATTTATACTTTATTCCTTATTTATCAATTCAATATCAACCACATAAACTCACATTTCTTAATAACGGGGTAGTATGAAATTAAAAACATACACATTTTGATGTTAATAATTCAAACTTCCATTAATTTTTATTGGTTACCCTTTATATAATTAATTTTTTGAGGATTAATTATTAAAACTTCTTTGAATGTTAAGATTACATTTTTTGTTGTTTTAAACTTATTACTCAAAAAGACCAAAACTACATCGTTTTGGCTTTTGGTTTAAATCTCTAAGATCATCCACATGCTCACACCACCTAAAAAGGACTTCGTCAATATGAAAAAAGTGTGACTATGTCAATGCTATTTTTTATATATCAATTTAACAGAATATCATAAAATAATTATAAATAATGTTTTTCTTTGATTCTTTTCTAAAAAAGTACAAACTTCGTCTCTTTAAGATCGTCTCATCTTTATATTTTGGTCTGTCCCATTGTCCTAATAAGATTATCAAATACCAAATTTGTTAAAGTTTGTATAGTTGTAAATCTTTTTTACTTTATATCTACTTTATCAATTCAATATCAACCATATAAACACATTTTTCTTAATAACTGCGTCACATCCTTATGTCTCAAAATCAGTGGGACGGGGGTAGTATGAAATTAAAAAAAATACAAATTTTGATGTTAATAATTTAAACTCCGTTAATTTTTATTGGTTACCTTTTATATAATTAATCTTTTGTGGATTAATTATTAAAACTTCTTTAGATGTTAATATTACATTATTAAATTTATGAATTTCTGAATGTTTTTCAATGATTGAATGATTGCTCAATTACATTTTTTAGAGAGGTATTTTTGGTACTATCGGTGATGATTCTATTATAGAATATTCCCCACAAATGAAACCTAGGATGATACATTTGTAGAATCGTATAATGAATTTTATGTGTAATTTTGTGCGTTATATTATCTTAATGTTTTGATGATGTACGTTAAATATGAAAAGTTATGTTTCTTTAATATTTTACTTTGTTTTTTTTATTAATTTGATATTAATTAAAGTTGCAATAGGGTAGGGACCATGTGACTTTGTTTTTCTGGGTCCGTCATTGATCAAGGAATATTTCAAAATTATTTGTCAAACATTCAAACATCATCAAATTTGATATTTGACAATATTAATCACATCTAAAATAATCTTAACGAGATAGAGTAATATACAATATTTCGTACATCTTTATTGAAATTCAATCATTTGAAAGGCCCCATTGTAGTTATTGCACGGGTGATGCCTGCACGGTGGGGTGGCCTAGTGGGGCATGCCCCTCAAGCAAAATTCAAACATTTAATACAGAGTAAATAATGAACGAAAGCATCGTTGGCAAATTGGTGGCCCCCGTGCAACGTACATACGATACACGTACGGATTGCATTTTTAGGTTGTCAACGACAATTTTTCTGTTGGAAAATAATGTTTATACCCACTTTCATACCCACTTTTGTACACACTCATGTTTGTGAAGTTAATTTTTTTGTCTGTGAATTCCTTCACAGACAAAACATGTCTGTGAAGGAATTCAAAGACATATTTTGTCTGTGAACCAACTTCACAGACAAAAAAAAATAGCCTTCACATAGGTGGGTATATGGTGGGTACAACAAGCATGATTGTTTTTTGTTACATGATGGACCAAACGAATGGTTATAAATGTGTTATTTACCCAATTTGGAATTGAGATCACTTGAATCCATCAAAACGATCGAAAGTTATGATAAATTAAGATATATAGATATGAAATTGAATCAAAATGATGTTGAATTAATTTAATAGTACTCCAACAATAGTATGTGGAAAAGTATTTTAGATCCTTTAATTTTATATATGTAGGCCATCTTATCAAATCATGCAGAAATATTGTTTGACAACTTTAATTAACATTTATTTTCATTTTATTGGTATTTATTACGTAGTAAAATAGTTGAAAATGAACCTGTGAACAAACACAAAGCTTACGTGATGTGACATTCATGTAATTTCCATATTTATATTTTTGTTTTTAATTAGTTTTGATTGATTGTTACTTTGGAAATTACATATTTTGGTGTAATAGTTTAGGTCGTAAAAATATTTGTAATTTGTTTAGATTAGATTTATTCAGAGCTCAAACGCAGGTCCAATATCACTCAAGGAACCATTGGTGAACCTCAAACAGCACTCAACATCCTACTCGTGGAATTAACCACTTATTTCTCGGGTGATTTCCTCACCGCCGCAAATCTGCCCTCATCCATGGACCGTAAGGTTTATCATCCACCTAGACATTATGAAGAACATGCTCAAAAAATTTACTATTTGCCCTCTATATTAATCCCAAAGCTTCTTAATACGTATATTACATTAAAAAAATGCACAGATTACCTTGCACAGGATAATAAATTTTATTGAAATTGTACCCTTGACGGCATAAAAAGAATAAATCGAGATGTTGATATAGTGTTGAATTAGCTGAATGAGCAATATATATTTAAAAAATTGTTGTTTTTAACTTAATTATGAAGTTAAATATTCAAGTGATTATGAGCAACCAGAAAGAGATTTACCACAAACAATTTCAAACAAACAAAGACTACATTAATTATTTACAAACAAAGTCTTATTCTTCTAAGAAATAAGACTTTGAGAACACCAAGTCTATTCCTTCTTTGCTTTTTCATGACGATCTAGTTGATTATGGTTATTCTACTACTTTAGATCCATGGAGTCCTCTTAGGGAAACTAGCTCCATTTTTAGGCAAACAAGGTTGTGACATATGTGGATTTGAATCCAGCTGGGGAAATCCCAGAAGTTACGCCTCTCATCGTGAGTGTTGAGGGCACTATGGATTCTTCAAACAAGGAGGCCTCTCACAGCAACAAGCAAAGGGAACAAAATAATAGTGCACAAAAGGCTGATATTCAAGATTCGACAATCACTTTGGATATGTTTTCTTCTAATTTGAATTCTTCTTCATCGAGGGAACTAACTAATTGCTCCAAGAAGAATGCGAAAGAGAATGATAATGTTTTTCCAAGCGAAAGGTTGTGGGTAAGAACTTTAAGTCGACTATTATTTCATATCCTTCTCTCCAAGATCTTATCACTCAATTCAAGGCAGATCAGATGAGTTTAGACAAAAGGATGAAACCTCAAACTTTGGTTCAGAGTGTTGCTTTTTCTTCATCTACGTCACCGGTAACTTCTCCGGGTTTAGTTGAACAAAATGATTTAATGGTGGCCACTGAAGATTGTTCTTTCACTCTAGTTACTTCTTGACGTAACAAGAAAAAACTTGCTATTCAGGTTTCTTCTATGCAATCTAGGTCACAATTGTGCTTGAAAGCTTAATCTTTAGCTTAGTTTGTTGTCTTTAACTTAGTTTATCATTAGCGCATGTATTGCTATTGACTTTTTAATAAAATTTGGTTTCTTTTTATCAAAAAAAAAAATACTCATGCATCATCATCTTCATCAACTTTGCATGCAAACTCAATAGTACACTGCACAACATATTATTACAGCAGAAAAGCATACACAAAAAACTAAACTTATTTGCAAATTATACAACATGAAACAACTAAGAAAGACCATCTTTGCTGACCTTAATAGCATACACCCTAACTAGCAAAGTGATGAAGTAATGAAATTATGTACTCAAAATTGGAAGAAAGTAGGAGAAGGTGGCTCAAAGGGAGACACATCCATCCATGGCTCCACCAGCATGTTATAACCGCCATCGCCACCTCCGTTACCGCTGCCACCACTACAGCTACCACCGCCACCGCTACTGCTACCACCGCTACCATCACCACTACCGTTAATGCCATTGTCAATAGGAACAAGAAAATCAATATCGATATCATCAAAAAGTAGCAGGCTATCCACCCATGCCTGATCCTCAGCACTACAAGCAGCCACATGCTTGTTGTTGCTGTTACTGGCCCCGTCCGCGGCCGTCACGCCAACTTTGTTACTCATGTTACCCTTGATTAAATCCGTCAACGACTGGATCTGATCAGTCAACTCCTTGATCTGGGCACGCATCACATTGTTCTCAGACTCCACTTTCATGCAGTCCTCCCACGTTTTGTTCATTTGATCTTGAAGACCTTTGTTTGACTCCTGAAGAACCCTAATCTGCTTGCTCAAATCCAGCAAAACCTGCTGCTTCCTCATCCTCGACCGCCTCGCAGACTCCTTGTTCGATATCATCCGCTTCCTCTTCTTCTCATCCACCCCCGCATATCTTTGGTCGTCGATCAAGCCGCCGCTGCTGCCACCGCTAGCGGAAGTCGCCATTCTTTCTATTAGGGTTACGTTAATTGAAAAACGCTTGGTGTACACGTTTGTCACACTTGTGTCTCTACACGGACAGAATTGTTAGTATACATATCAGGAAAAAACGTAGAAATGGTAGAGGAAGATAACAGAGAAGGATTTCACTACCACTACTACTATCACTACCGAAGCTAGTGCTATTAACATGAAGATGATGGGTTTTCAGCGGATTGAAGAACAGAAACGAAGCCAGGCCAGGATTAATTCAGAAGAGACGAGGAAATTGAGGGAAACGACAGAAAAAAGGCCTGAAAACCTGAGATTGACATAATCAGGTAGGTGGCTCTTAAATTATTTTCGTTTTTGGGTTTTTGAAACAGTGAGATCTTCGCTGGAAGTTAAATAACGTAGAGACAAAAGCCGAGAGGCTATTTGATTACTTTTCCCTTGGATTAGGGGCTCAGAATGCCATGGTGATGAAGGAGGCGTTGAGTTTTTTTGCTGGATTTACGAAAATCAGGACGCATACGTACGGATAGGCGTTGAGAAATATCGGAGAAAAGAAAGAAGAATACGCTACGTACTCAGCTCAAACCTCCACCATTCTAATTTGCTTCAACGAGACAGTATACGTATATACGGATCGGAGTAATATAATTCTATGGTACCCCAAATGTACCGTACCTTTGTCCAAATGATGCAGTTGAATTATTTAAATCTAAATTAAAAGGTATATAATGATTTGGACCAATCAAATACATGATAGGTAGGGTACCTCATTTTTTAAATGGGTACCAGAGTTGTCACCTATAAACTAATCATCATTATCATTGCTGTAATAATATTAGTAATAATTACACTAATTATTATTGTTTCCCATATTATCTTTCCAAATACTCTGTTACTCCACATAAAGCAACGAGTCTCACTTAATTATTTTAATTTTGTACCTTATTTTAATTGCCTCGAGATTCCTCAAGATTTTATATCCTTTTTATCCATTTTAGTATATTTCGCACACTTTCGGTCAACTATATCATAAATTAAATATTAGTGGGGACAGTAACAAAAATGAAACAGGGGCAATTAAAACTATTTCTATTAGGATTTATTAGGAATAGAATTGTCTAAACTACTATAATTATAGCCTACAACCTTGCTATAGGTACCCCCAATTTGTAGCTTTAACCCATTTTGTGTCTCACAAAAACTCACCCCAATAAATGAATTGCCCCGTTTAATGAGGTACTTTTGTGAGCCACAAAAATTGGGTGCGGGTACAAATTGGGGGTACCTATTGAGGTATTTTACTATTTTTCTTATAGCCTATTCAAAAATCTTATTGGGGGCATGTGTCGCTACTCCTATCCCCTCATGATTATAAAATAGCATGGTTATTTAGATAATAATAATTAAATATGGTAATTGAGTATATAATATAGTGGGGTCATTGGTAATAAATCTGATGTTATAGATGATTAATTTGTAATTTAAGAATATATTAATTGTTTCTTTTAAATAGAAAGTTCCGAAAAGGAAAGTGAGAACCTTAAAATGAGAAAGGGGAGAGTAGTATGTAGAAAATTGTGTAAATATATTAAAAGTTTGTTATACTTATACCAGTCGACCACAACATTTTTGCGGGTTACGCCACTGCATAATGACTTGAGTATGTAAACCTAATTTTGAATGGTTTTATTATATTATTATTGTTATGATTATAATTAAAAAAAAAGTGATCACCTGTGATCTAAGAAAATCAAAACCTCAACTGAATAAAAATTTAAAAAAATGTGATATTATGTTCTGCTAAATTTGTCAAATTTTTTTATTTAATTATCACAGGAAACTTTATCAAATCATTTTATTGTAACAAATTATTTACGATTAATTTTATTTTTCTCTCATTTACATAAATTTCAATTATACAATTATTTTTATTATTCCACATCCAAATCTTGATTAATTTTTATGTGACCTACCAAAAGGAGCATATGTTCGTATGTAGTACTACACCGTGTTTCTTCTTAGAATATTTAATATCATTCAAAATTATTTTAAAGATATAGAAATTAAACTAGATAACCATATGATAATGCTGACCTTGTAACGACTAAAGTTATGTTTTAGAATCTAACAAGTGTGTTTTGAGATATTTGCTTAATTATTTAGTCTCACAATTAATTTTTTCTTATGCTCTTAATTGGTTATGTATTTTACATATTTAAGATGGGTCTTTCTATATAAAAATGCTATACTGCTATGTGTAAAAACAGGGTATGTTAAATTCTAAACCCATTTATTACATTTTTTCCTATATAAAAATGCTATAATAAGACAGTGAATTACACACTCACAACATTTATCACTTCACCCTTGCGAGTTAATGAATAAGTAAAGCGTGATTATTACTTCACCTAAACATTAATGGCCTCGATGGAAATGTAATTATATTTTTTGAACGGTCAAAATAACATTTTGTTTGAATTCATTGTGTGTATTTTATTATGTATATCCAAGGGTAGACCAGTTCCAGTCTTAGAACTGGTTATTTAAAAAAAAAATGTACGGGTCACCGTGTACCAAATATCGGTACGGGGTCAGACCAGTTTGAGAGTCTACACCCCATTGTACGTTGTTCACCTTACAATCGGGTATTTTATATTACACGTCTGAATATAAAGTTTAAAAACAAATAAGCATGAGTATTGAATCACACTACATTGGTAGTACAATTGAGTATTAGAATTGTGCAATTGAGTATCATGATTTACAAGTAATCTTAACATATCTTAATAAAGGACAGATTTGATATTAAATGCTCATTGTTCCGTTAAGTCCTCTTCACCTATGCATTATTCTAATGTACTCTGTGCCATCGATGAGGTACGTTAACTATTACGCCGATAAAATCTCAAGGAACCGTTATGTTGTAAACGGTGTGTGTCTGTCATGTTAACGCTAAAAAAATCGTTAGGTTAACCTAATATTTCTTCTCTTCATCGTTTTACCTAATATCTTAACATATCGACAATACGTTTAGGAAGCCAGAGGGACATGGTTTTCCAGCCTCCGTTGGAGAAGTTGGAGCTTCCATACGAAGTTATTGCTCAATCAAATTTCTATTTCGGAATACTTAAAACTCTTCCTCCCCTGCATCTATAAATGGGATATATTTCAGCTGGATTTCGCATCTTTTTCACGCAGCCGGTTGAGAGTTGTTGGTCCCTATTTCTACTCTATAATGTATAAGATCTGATTAATAGGAGTAGAAGAAGCTTTCCATTGATAGCCAGAAAGTTTACACAAAGATGGTGGAGAATGTTAGCGTAAAACTTCTGTAGGCTTCTAGTCTATGCGCAGGGAATTTTTCTAAGGGAGGAAAGCTTAACCTAGCCATTCCTAAGGGGTCTATTTATAGCCTCCTTAGAATGGTAGGGTTTACAATGATATGGGCTCTCCTTTTTAGGAGGCTCATTCCTAATTTAGCTTAGTAGCCTTTTCCATTTAAGGCCTACTAAATACACAATAAATACTACCAAGAGGCTAGATAAAATAAATTGATCACAATACTAAAAATATCTCTAACATTCTCCCCCTTTGTGATCAAATGTCCGTTGTTGGCTCTTGTGGATTCTTCTGCCTCTTGTAGTAGTTGCTTTGTAGTGCTAGAGCATGTTCATATTGGTGCAACATTCTCCTCTTTTCGAGTCGAGCATTGATTGCGTCTAGCACCGCTATAGTCGATCAAATTCTTTCAGTTCAGCTTCTTTTGTCTTCTTGGAAAGGCTTCATGAAGAAATCCTTACAATCTCCCCCTTGGTGTTATTCATTCCATTCGTTCTTTGATGCCGGGGGTTGAGGGATTCTTCAAAATCTTGCTTTTAATCCTTGCCTTTCAGAAGTTTCTCTTGATCAGCTTGAATGAATCCGATGGCGCCTTTAGAATGATTGTTCTGAAGAAATCTAGGCGCATAAGGGATTCATCTTCAGTATTTAATCATCCGACCTCTGTATCCTCCAGAATGTAGCCTTTTCTGACTATTCGGTTGTGAGTGCTTTTGAGGAACAGTTGTCGGTGGCACAGCGGAAAATGATGGTTGACTTGTGAGCATGGATGACCTTTAGATTTGAAGCTGACTTGGCAGTTGATGAACATGAGAGAGTAGAGAGCCATTGTTTTTTAGCTGGAGGAGAGAAGTGTCCGAGAATGATTTTTGAGAGTAAACAGCGTGTGGACCACTCTCCCCCTTTATGACAATCCAATGAATCGAGATGTCTTGCCTTTATTCTTTTATTCTGGAAAATTGAAAATGCAAAAAAATGAAAAGATAAGAACCGGAGACACTGTGGTGTTCCGTTGACACAACATCAGTGTAAACATTGATGTGTGGCCTGTATATAATGATAGAAACGTTGTAGCTCTAACAGGACTTCCAACCAATCATTGTGAAACATTTGAAGTAGATGTCACTCTGGTTGTTATGGCATGATCACTAGGATCAGCATAGATAATTGTAGCCCCCCGGGATCATGTAGACACCCGTTATCATCACTATAGAGATGAACTCTAAATGATGGCCTGAAAATGTTGGTGATTTCTATGTTGCAAAATCAGGACTTCCATCCAATCATCGGTCTGCATCTATAGAAGATGAGCCTATGGAAGTTCTCGCATGGTCACTTGGACCTGCAACTGACTCTAAAAATGTGTCTGTGTCCTAGAAAATTCAAAACATTTAGGAGTGAGATAACTAGACACAACGTGATCAATGAAAGTTCAGTGGCATGGGGCTGAGGGCCACTGTAGTCAGTATCAGTCGCCTCAGAAGGAGACGGTGATAAGAGATGAGGTTCCCCGTGAACAGTGATTAAACACCTGTCTGTTGGGAGATAGGTGAGTGGTCTAGGGTAGGGTTGTGCACGCGCTGTTTGGACAAAATGCAGCGACTTCTACCCGGGATCTGAATAAATTCAGTCTTGAACCTATGGGGATTGTCCGGAGTATTTGAGTGACTGGGATTGATTCCTCGATTGATAGCTCATTTGAGGTAGCAGTTTTGTCATTGATTATTGTCTTCTTGCTCATCGGAGCCTTCTGCTTCCTCACTCATAATATTCACTCATTTACTCACTCTCAGCTTTGTCCCTTGGGTAGGCTTAGTTGGGTTTACTAAGCCATTGGGACTTATCTCTCATTGATCTTGTTTATTTTCTCTCTGCGTACTCCCCCTCAACTGGAGCACTGAGTAGGATGCCTTTGACGATGTTTGGCGCTTGGGAGGAGAACTTTGAAAACTCCCCCTTAAAATTTGCATCCTTGAGAGAATTCTTGCATTTAATCTAGGTTGTTTGAGGGTTCAAGTTGGGGTTGTTGGCTAGATGAAGCGCCATGCTCGAGTATCCGTTGCCTCTTATTCTCCCCCTCATGAGGAGCCGAATCATTGGAGTCCTCATGCAAATGTTTGTGACCACGGAGACTGTCATGGCATGTGCTTTCGGTTTCAGGTACTACAAAAAGAGCTCTTTGATTGTCAGTGAGTGGAGCTTCTTCGTTTTCAAGAATTCTCGCTAGCATAATGGATGTTAGGTCATCGAATGGCATTGTAAATGGGATAGGATAAGGATTGGGGTGAGTCGCTGTTGGGAGTGGGAGGATGATGGTTGAGGTTGGATGATGTCGTTAAACAGCGCCGGGGTGTTCGTGAATTCCTGTGCCCGAGCGGTTATTGCTTCGTGCACCCATGGCTTAATGGTGGAATCCATGAAACGCTGCAAAATGACTAAAAGGTCGGTAAGGTCAGGGTTTCCGGTTACAGGGGTAGTAACCGTTGTCACAACATCAGTAAAAATTACCGATGTGTGGCCTGCAGATAATGATTGAGTTATCTGTTGAGCAGCAGGACTTCCGATCATCATCGACTTATCTCTGATCGTTGATGACAGGTAAAGTGGACCTGTAGATGTGGTTGTGTGAGGAGTGTATGTGTCCTAGAAAAGTTGAAAATGTAGGGAGTGTGACACCTAGACTCAATGTGATTGAAGGAGGGGTAGTGGCCCGGGGTGATAGACCACTATGTATGTCCTCAACTACTCCGTAAGAGGGCAGAGAGGTGGGTATAAGATCCCCTATTTGTGAAACTACTACCTGTTGGGAGGCAGCAGAGTGGCTAGGTGTGGCTTGTGCATGCGCAGTTGGACTAGATGCTGCGTCTTCTACTCGGAAACTGAGAAAGTCAGCTTCCGCTCCTATGGGGTCAGTCCGGTTTACTACATCTAGGTTTGTACACTCGTCAAACATGGCTAATTCTTTGGTCAGGCTGCTTGCGGTTTGTATTCTCTATGTAGGAGTGAATGATGAGGAAGTATGTCATTTTGATGCTTGGAGAGCGTCTCACTTATGATATTTCCTTCTTTGTTTGTCCGTGAGTAAGACGCCTCTCTTTCTGTTTCTGTGGGGAGCCTGATAATGAGTCGGCGTTTTTGTACCGGAGGCTCCCTGGCTTGATTAGCGTTGTCGTCCGCATCATCATTAACCTCATCATCCTTGTTGACTTTGTTGCGCTTGTTAGCCTTGCTACCGGAGCCCTCATCGTCAGCGTTTATTGTTCTGGCTACGCTTGGCGAATCATGGAAAATCTCCTCAGCAACTTGGGGGTGGCCCTCAGCAGACGTCGTCTGATCATCATGGGGCCGGCTTGCCACTGGTCTCTGTGGTCGGGTTGAACTCTCAGGACCCTCACTATCTCTCGGCTGACTCCCTTGGGTAGGCTCAGGGGGTTTATCTGAGCCATAGGGAGTATAATATTGTTCTCATGGCAGTAACATTTGACTGATGGATCATTTGGAGCGGCTAGCTGCAGCAGAGACACTGGTAGTGAAAGTGACACCAGTGAGGAATCATCCTTGACCTTTGAAGGTACGTGATGGCTGGGGTGGTAACGTTCTCAGTGGATAGTTGGCGGTGAATTGTTGGTGTTGTTCCGCTGAAACGTCTCACGAGCATTGAGAATCATCTCATATGTGGCAGGTGATTCACTTGGTTTGTTTCCTTTCTTTTCCGGATCAACTATGTGATGTCATCCCAGATCAGCGGGACATAGTCGTAGTTCTTGCAGAATGCCACGCCGTGAAAGATGGTCAAAATGTAGATGCTGCACTTGTCGAAGCCAGTGTATTTGGCAGTGCAACACTTAATTAGTGTAGTCATCGGAGTCTTCTATGGCCGTGGTAGTCTTCCGGGCTTGACCTGGGAGATGAGCTTGATTGCTTGTGGATGGCCAAATGTGATCATGTCTTCCATGATGTCTTCCTTGTTGGCCAGTTCATCGTATTCATCTTCCAATTATCAGCTCTGGCGGATGTAGGGGTGCAAACGAGCCGAGCCGAGCCCGATTTTCTACAGGCTCGAGCTCGAGCTCGAAATATATAGCATCGGCTCGAGCTCGGGCTCGGCTCGAACGAGCCTACAAAATCGCGGCTCGAACTCGACTCGCAGAAGGCTCGGTTCGACTCGGCTCGGCTCGAGGCTCGATAACCATTATGATGCTCCATAATGAGTCCGTAGTAAAAATTCACTGTCATCGGCCCATTCTAAGTTTTTCTACTGAGTAGTAACGACCTAAGCCTAAAATATTATAAAATTTTACTAATCAGCATATATTATATACTCCCTCTGTCCCCTTTTAAATGTCCTTTTTTACCATATTGAGATGTCCCTATTTAATTGTCTCATACCTTATTTGGTAAAGTTTGTGTTGTTCAAAATTATTTTTACTTTATTCTTACTTTATCAATTAATATCAATCACACAAACCCACTTTTCTTAAAACTCGTGTCATACTCTTCCGAGACATTTAAAAGGAGACGGAGGGAGTATATCATATATATTACTTCGTACATTATAACAGTATACATTATATATTAATTTATATTGCATAGTAATATATTATATATGATTTTATAATATATATATATATATATATATATATTTATTTACATATGATTTTATAATATATATATATATGATTTTATAATATATATATATATATATTATAAATATTCACATATAAAATTAGGCTCGCGAGCCGGCTCGCGAGCCAGCGAGCCTGAAATTAGAAGGCTCGAGCTCGGGCTCGACTGCTTAACGAGCCGGCTCGAGCTCGGCTCGAGCTCGAATTTGACCGATCCCGATTCGAGCTTTGACCGAGCGGCTCGCGAGCGGCTCACGAGCGGCTCGGCTCATTTGCACCCCTAGGCGGATGTGCTCTCGTCCACTTTCTCTCATGATTGGATGATCTGGGTCAGTGTAATCTTGATTCGGTTGTGCTTCTAGGGTCTCTTGCGTTGCAGTTACTTCAGGGTGATCATGTTGCGGGGTAGATGGTTCATGTTCACCTTCATCATCTGAGTGCTCATCATCATTCTGAGCGGAAGTGAGTGTTACCTCTGCGGTGGGAGCATATAATAGGAAGGTCTGAGAATTTGTTGCGGTTGTAGCTGGTGATGCACGTGGTTGACTGTAAAAGTGCTCGAACAGAGAATCTAGTACCACGTGCTCATCCGATCTTGTCTCATCTCCCTGTCCTCCTACTTCAGAAGATGATTGAGCCTCTTTGTCTTCAGTTGCTTTCAGATCAAGTTGTCCCCTAGCATCCTTGTTGTTCATAATGTAGCACTTGTAGCGGAAGATGCGGAGGAAGGCAATGTTAGGGAGTCGCTTGAACACAATCTCATAGGACATCTTGTCGAATCATTTGTGAATCACCGTCCAGTTCTGTGTGAAGCAAGCCGTGTTGATAGCTTCAGCGCTCATGAAATGAGGAAGCTTTGACTGTATTAGCATGGTTCTGGTTGCTTCCACCAAGGTCTGGTTCGATCGTTCTACGACATCCTTTTGCTTTGGTGTTTCAGCTGCAGAGAACTGTTGTGTAATTCCCTGAGCTTCGTAGAACTCAATTAGCCTCTTGTTCTTGAACTGCATCCCATTATCAATTCTAGTGTGTGGAGCACTTGATGCATGAACTCTTTGGTGTTGGTCACCTTGGTGTCGTCAATGGTGGCTTTCAGAATTCTCGCACCAGAGGCATCCATTGCTTAGTTGAGTGTTCCCCATAATGGTTAGAGATACACCTCTGGTGTTTCGGTAGTTTTTGTTCAGTGTCTTCTAAATTTTGCGCCTTGTCAAAACAGCCACCACGACATCATCATGGCAGGATAAGACCTTTGGTTCCAACTTCGAGTTGTTCTCCTTGATGGTTACAAGTTCTGGATCCTGTAGGCGGATCTGATTGGTACTAGTTCTGTCATAACATCCTTGGGTTGTCTTGCATTGATCCTTGATTGGCGTCAGGAGGAGAAAAATGTAACTCCCCCTCAGAATGTGCAAGGTGTTGTTTGTCACCCGGGGAGTAAGGTAGAAAACTCCCCCTTCATGTGTGCTTTCTTCGTTGTAAGGCACACTCCCCCTCAGAATAAGCACTTGTTGTTT
Organism: Cuscuta epithymum; assembly: GCA_945859915.1. NCBI lineage: Eukaryota > Viridiplantae > Streptophyta > Magnoliopsida > Solanales > Convolvulaceae > Cuscuta > Cuscuta epithymum. The sequence continues at coordinate 37,985 of CAMAPF010000272.1, read as the reverse complement.
CTTCTTGACATGTGTTGGTGTTGAGGTGTGCATTTGTTGATTTTCTGCTGAGTGGGGTAGTATACATGCCAATACTCCTCCTAATAATGTGCACCAATTGATTGCTCACAGCTCTTCTCACCCGCCATGTGTGTGGAGCAATCGGATCAGGTACCACACATGACGGACCTGCAAAACATATTAAGTACGTTTTGGTACCCACTTCCAAATGGGTCCATCCTTATTAGTGGTGAAGAAATGTTTCAGCTTTTGTTTTATTTGGGAACCTAGGCCAGCTGATTGAGAAGTGTTTGACGTTCTTAGTTTCTCAGTTTCGGCCTTAGGAACCCACTGTTTTCTAAGCTTAAGAGCGAGGGAGGTTTCATTAACAATGAGTGAATGTTCAGACAGATGATCTTTTAAAATTGTTTCCTGAGAGAGTCTTCTCAAATGTTTAAGTGAGCGAACCTTGAGGGGATACTTTAAACATGGTAATTTGTACTCCCCTTCAACGTTCACTTTCACAAAAGCTGATTTCTTTGGGCATCTCTGAATGTTCACATTCTTGTCTTTGTTTGATGAGGAGTCAGACTCAAAACAACAAACTTTCATTGACTTAACACAATTCAGAGAACAAGTACTAGAGCAGCGATTCTTGACAGATGTTTTAGAACTAGAAAACTTAGGAGCCACTCTTTTAGCATTACTAGTCGAGGGTTCGCTTAGGAAATTCCTGGGAACACCACTTCTAGTACTACTAGTTGAAACCTCACTAAAGCTAGATCTAGACTTATTCTTGGCATAAAACAAGGCACTCGAACGCTGATTCTTATTTCCTAGATGAGACTCTTCTTCTCTTTTCCTTCTTCTCAACTTCTCCTCGATCCACTCACCTCTCTTCTTTACTCTGTTATTCACTTGGTTCCTTTTCGGAGAAGGAGACTCAGAGTGAGTTGAAGAAGTTTTAGAACCGTTGGTTGGATTTTCTAAACAATTTTCTGGGGAAGAAACGGAAGAGGGTTGAGAAACTGTGATGGACTGAGAGGATGTTTTTAACATGGATATTTCTTTCAAAAGTTGATCCTTTTCTTTTTCTAAAACATGTTTCTCCTTTTCAAAAGATTCTTTTAGTTCAGCAAACTTTCTCACAAGAGGTGGAATGTATGCTGGTTTGACTACAGGTTCTGAAGTTGAAGGTTCCTCTCCATCTTGCACAGTTTCCTTTTCAGGAGCATAAGTTATGACTTCATCAGCAGGTGTTAGCGGGGGTTCTTTGGTTTTGTAACTCTTGTTCAACTCTGTGTAGTCAAAAGGAACCTCGACACCAGCCTTTGTCTTTCTCTTTTCGTCCTCGAGGGCATTCGTTTCTTCAGCTCCAGTGAAGGCCATGAGTTTGGTCAATCCTATTTATATGTATCTAACATCATAGAGTTGTCTACAGTTCACCTTTTTCAGGTTCTGAGGATTGGTCAAACCCAGGCCCTCCTTGGCGTTATAGAAACGAGTGTCCTTAGGCTGGTTAAGGAAAATAGTCTGGTCCGTTTGGTCTCTCTTGGCTAACAGGTCTTCAAGTTCTTTGATTTTAGTGTAAAGAGCACCCCTTCTTTCCATAAGTAAATTGTTTACACCAAAAAGTCTAATTCTCTCTTTCTCAGTAGTTCTAAGTTTCTCTGTCAGTTCCTTTTTGCTAGCACTAAGTCTTTTATTCTCAGTTGTGAGCTTAGTGATTGTTTTCTCTGAATTGATTATCTTAATGTTTGAGCATGTCTGTTTTTCACGCAGTTGATTATAGACATCATACAATCTATTGTATTTCTCCTCTAGCACCTTAAATTTATCATGCATATCTGTTTTAGAGCAAGCAGAATTAAAAGGGTTAAGAGTACTTACAACGCTGTCTGCATTCTTGTTTTCAGCAGAGAGGGCAGTCCCTTTATCAGCAATATTGGGAGTGGTCATGATTGACTGTTGAAAATTGATCGTTGACGTGTGGTTGATTTAAGTTTTCTGCAAGTTTGTGACTCTTGAAATGTAGCTTTGATTTTGAGAAAATTTAGTCTTAACCTTGAGATTTTTTTTTTTAATTTGTAATTTTTTAATTTTTTTTTTTTAAATCTAAGATTGACTATTTGAAGCTTTGAAAAAGTGTTGAGCTTTGGTTTTGGAGTTTGACCTCAAGATTTGAAGAGGAACTAAAAATTAGCACTTGAAGTGGGTTTTGGAAAAAAAAAATGTACTTGTCCAAGTGAAGGAAAAAGTAAGCTTGTTAACTTATCACACACCTAAACTCTTTGGAAACTTTTGAATCTATTTATATGGAGCACTCCTTCCTTAAGATTAAATGGTGAAGGAGAAGAGGGGAGCTCTCGCGCACAGGGGATTTCGGCTTGCAGTTCAAAAACGAAAAATTTGCACCCCCCCTGCGCGGGCGACCTGCGGACACGATAGCCGCAAAATTCCGCAGGTCACAAAAGACAATTTTGCCCTATTCCCTTTTTTTTTAATTGATTTAGTCAATTGGCAAAATCGTGCAAAACCAGATCGCACAACGTTGTGATCGCGCAAGACTACCTGGATAGCGCTAAGTCAAAGATTGCGCAAGACAGGGATAAAACACGCAAGTCTGTACTATCGCACAAAGGTGTTTCGCGCAGGCTGGGAAGATCGCGCACCCGGGATGGATCGCGCAACCTAATCGCGCACCTGCAAAAGTTTCGCGCACAAAAAATGGAATCGCGCAAGGATACTTTCGCTCAAAGCCAGATCGCGCAGGGTGTTCACCTAGATCGCGCAACTCGGATGTGTTTCGCGCAACAGCTGCCTGTGAATTGCGCAAGTAGAGATAGCGCAACACAGTACTTTCACTCAAGTCCAAAACGCGCAAGGTGTTTTGCGCGAAGTTGAAATCGGGCAGGAGGAGTTGCGTGAAACCTGTTCTTCTTTCCAGAGGAGTTGCGCGAAAGTGCAGAATCGCTCAACTCGTGCTTAACCTGTACGCCAAATTTCTGGGAGCGATTTTTTTTTACAGAATGAATCCTTGCAATCCTAGGAGCACTTTCCTGTAAACATTTTCCTGCAAAAATAACAACAAAAATAGTCCAGAAGATCGCTCAACAAGAAAAAAAACTTCGTCGATGAGTTTCGCGCAAAAATTTCTTCTGTCTTCAATCGATCGATAAATTGCAGAAACTTCAATCTGTCACACGCTCAGCTCTGATACCAAATGTTGGTCCCTATTTCTACTCTATAATGTATAAGATCTGATTAATAGGAGTAGAAGAAGCTTTCCATTGATAGCCAGAAAGTTTACACAAAGATGGTGGAGAATGTTAGCGTAAAACTTCTGTAGGCTTCTAGTCTATGCGCAGGGAATTTTTCTAAGGGAGGAAAGCTTAACCTAGCCATTCCTAAGGGGTCATTTATAGCCTCCTTAGAATGGTAGGGTTTACAATGATATGGGCTCTCCTTTTTAGGAGGCCCATTCCTAATTTAGCTTAGTAGCCTTTTCCATTTAAGGCCTACTAAATACACAATAAATACTACCAAGAGGCTAGATAAAATACATTGATCACAATACTAAAAATATCTCTAACAAGAGTTTTGCAGGTAAGTTTGTTATTCTTCTCTAACTTTTGAAGTTTATTTGGTGCAATTTTTTCTTTTCTTGTGTTTGTTCTCCTGTTTTCTAATTATGTGTTCGGAATGCATAAAAGACTGGTAGAATTGGATGCACATATGCACTTATATTAACCTGAATATATTTATATTAGCCTGGCTGCAATTAGGATTTCACATAAAAATCACACTTGCGCATGGCAGGTGTTTGATAATGTGCCTAGCTCAAGTCAGTTGAAAGATTTGGGTTACCTGTTGTGATTGTAATATCCAGTTTGCTACAAATGTTTCTCTACAACATTTGTTTCTATACTCCATCTTGTATATGTGTTATTCATTTGTGTATACAGTACACTAATCACCTCATTATTTTCTTTGTCATTTACTTGGCATAGCATTTTCTGGGTTCCAAAATAAACTCAAACTCTCAAAGTGATCCGGACAAGTTGTAGCATAAGAAAAAACTAGCTAAGGAAAATAGTAATTCTAATGTTTGGTTTCACCCTAAGAGTGCCCAGTAAAATGAACTTCGGTCATAGCTTTTAGAATACTCACAAATATTTTTATTTTGTTTTCTTTGTACTCTGTAAAAGAAATTAAAAAAACGAGGTTGAACAGCTATGTTGAATTGATTTGTTTAGTTTGAATTTCTTTTATTTACCCCGAATTTTCTTTGTCATAATTTCTTATCGCTTTTCTTTCTCATTTACTTCCTCTAGCAATTCTGGGTTCCAAAATAAACTCAAAGTGATTTTTTGTTCCCATAAAGTTTTCATTTTTTTCTATTAGATTTAAGTTAAATTAGCTGCAAACATAACAATAACTACCTATGTGATTTCATGTTAGACTTTCATCCACCGGGATCATAATTGGTTCATCCTTTTAGTTTTCATGCCGTTATTTTGATTAGACGAACTTTGCTATAACCCCCGTTCTCATGAAATGGTTATACTTTGGATTATCTCCTCACATGAATCATTTTGAAGTGCATTTTCATCTTTTAACAACAACTTATCGTTTTACCTTTCATCTGTACTAATGCAACGATTTTCCTTATTATCATTGGAGGGAAGCAAATTTACTCTATCAAGTCAGCTTGGAGGATTATTCCTACTCCCCAGTGTCTCCCTGGTTTATCAACTTTCAGACACTTCTCTATCATTTTCATTGCTTGGAACATCACACTTTGTTCTGTTTCTTTCTAGATCACCATCTTTCCGGAGCTTGGTCAGTGCCATTGAAGAGCCTGGAGTCAGATTTAATTGATACGTAGTACTTCTTTCGGATATGAAATTCTTGAGACATATTGATCTCTGCCCACCATCACATAGTAATAAGGCACTCCCATGGAATGCCTTGTTATCACCCCAATCTCCTGAGTAATAAGATGTAGCATTTCCTTTACAAAAATAGGACCCGGAGCTCAAGCCAGTAGCCAAACCCTTTGGAGAAAGGACTTTTTATTATGTTAGAATAAAATAAATCCTTATTCATACATATATAAGGATTTTACAGTTTGATTTTTTTTTTTTTTTTAACCCGGAAGGCCAACCACCAAAATCAGTGGGGCAAACGCCGGGGAACGTTTGCCGAGTTTTATTAAAATAACCAAAAAGGTACAAAAGAAGAGGGGGACCAAGACCAAAACCTCTTCAGAGAGGGCATACCCTCTCGAAATTACAGCAAGGAATCAAAATAAAAAGCAATAGCGCAAAATAAACAAAAAGCCACATAAAATTAAAAGACTCGAAAATAACTCAAACCCAAATTATCTGTCACAACTGTGCGTCTAATATGTCCTGGCAACTGTCTGATGTTAAAGTAAATGCAAAAATTATCCAGATGAAGTTTAGACAAAAAGTGAGCTGGACAATTAATTTCCCTGAAGATATGTCTGAACACTATTCGCCTTTCATTCATCCAAGTTCTTAGATCGTTTACCATTCTCCTTCCTCGCCCTTCAATACCTGACCCCAAAATTGCTTCCACCACGGATTTCGAATCAGATTCAACCTCCAATTCATGATATCCATTTTCAATCGCCCAAGAAACTGAATAATAAACCGCCTGTAATTCTGCATCCAAGACCGAGACTGCTGATAAGGGGAAATGAACAGCAGCTTGGAATCCCCCCTCCCGAGATCTGATAATCGCTCCCCCTGCTGCTCGAGAACTGCTGTAAGAAGCGTCGACATTCAACTTGAAAGCCAATTTAGGTAACTCCCATCTCACCGCCTGAAACTTTGCCTTCTTAGATTTAAAAGAAAAAGCCAGTAAATGTTCATCGTACAAAATTTCACTAGGCTTCCCTAATTTAAGCTTCGCCAGCTTTGCATCTGACCAGATTTGTGTGTATTTTTTGATCTGCTTAATAACCACTTGATAAGTCCCAATATCTTGCGCCTCCCCCCATTTCAATTGACAGTAAGATTTCCAAATATGCCAAGATATAATACCTGACATATTATGCTTAAACACATCCATTAGAGTTTTGGAACCAGCTTCTAACCACCAGGCAATGAACATTTGCCTTAAAGTATTTGGTCTGCCAATGGTTGGAATTTGAAAAATTCCAATAAAATATTTCCAAATGGACCAACTAAAATGACAATTAAGGAGAACATGATCCATGTCTTCAGAGTCCTGCTTACAAAATGGGCACATAGAAGGAAAAACCTTTAGATTAAATCTCCCCAAATTATCAGGAAATGGAAGTATTCTGTTTATTGCCTTCCATTGAAAAATCTGAACACGAGATGTCTGATGTTTATTCCAGGCATGTTGGAAAGAAAATGCAGCATTGTTTGATCTCCGAACATGTTGAAAGGCTGATGATAAAGAGAAGATGCCACTGCTCTCAGGTGTCCATAACCATTCCCCCTCTTGACCTTGCTTGCAAAGAGACTGTCCCAAAGTGTGAGTCTTACAGATTCTATGCCATATTGCTGAATCAGTAGATTTATAAATCATATCATTACTCCTTGGGTATCTAGAATGACAAAAGTTTGCCCAAATGGAGCTGTTACATCTCCACTTCCACCACAATTTAAGGGAGAATGCCTTTTCAATATCAGAGAGTGATCTAATACCCAAACCACCCTCTGAATATGGAAGGCATAAATGCCTCCAACTGACCCAGTGGAAATTATTCTTATTAGCCTTAGATCCCCAAAGAAAATGAGACATTCTTCCCTCCAAACATCTAATGATAGACTTGGGTAATGTATTAACAGCAAGAGTATGCAGCGGGATTGTATTGAGGACATGCTTAATAAGGATTAACCTGCCCCCAAAATTAAGATGTTTCTGCTTCCAAATAGTAAGTTTCTTATCAAAAGCTTGCAAAATTCCATCACAATACTTTTTCCTGTTTATGCCTTTATGCAGGGAAGAGCCAAGATATCTCATAGGCAAGTTAATCTTTGTCATCCCCAGAAGCCTTTCCAAATTCCTTATTCTAGCCAGGGAAGTTTTACCACATCCAAAATTGCTTTTATCAAAATTAATTGCTTGACCAGAAGCTTTTTGATAAAGATTCAAAAACCTCTTAAAAACCTGAATCGATCTTGCCTCCCCATTAAGAAAGATTAAAATGTCATCAGCATAACAAAGATGAGAAACAGACTGCCCAACTGGACAAATCCAGTAAGGTTTGATTTTATTTGAAGAAATCAAACTCTTAAGACCTCTGGATAAAGCTTCAGTTGCAAGAATAAAGAGATATGGGGAAAGAGGGTCCCCCTGTTTAACTCCCCTTTTAGGCTGAAAGAAACCTTTTGGTGATCCATTAATAAGCACAGAGAAGTGAGTAGCCTTTAAATGATTAAGCACCAGACTAACAAAGCCTTCAGAGAAACCAAACTTTAGAAGCACAGCTTTTAAAAAAGACCATGAAAGTCTATCAAAAGCTTTTGCCATATCAAGTTTAACGACAATATTGGTTCCCCTAATCTTCCTGTCAATCGAATTAATCATTTCTTGTGCCACCAGAATATGATCAGAAATATCTCTTCCTTTCATAAACCCAGCCTGTTCAGTGGATATCAATTTGGGAAGAATAATCATCAGTCTAGTAGTCAGAATTTTTGTACACACCTTACTGATAAATTTGGACAAGCTAATAGGTCTGAAATCAGAGAAAGTAGAAACTTTGTCCTTTTTTGGAATTAGAACAATAAGAGAGCTTGCCATTGCCTTGGGAATGATATTCCCTTGGAAAAAGTCCTGTACTGCCATGACCACGTCATCCCTTACGATAGACCAACAATGTCTAAAGAAGACCCCATTGTAACCATCAGGCCCTGCTGCACTATTCTTGTCTAATCCCCAAACTGCCTCTTTGATTTCCTCACAGGTAGGAAGCTGCATCAACATCATGTTGTCATGATCATTCACCAGGTTAGGAATATATTCCAGAATAGAGTCCACATCCTGGACATCCTCTTCTGCAAATATTCCACGAAAGTAAAGTTCTGCAGCCTGTCCAATTGCATCTGAACCAACACACAAATTACCAGAAGAGTCTTTAAGAGCAGATAAGCATTGCATTCTCCTCTTCATATTCACGTAAGCATGAAAGAACTTTGTATTTGCATCACCCTCCTTTAACCATTTTAGGTGAGCTCTTTGTTGCCAAAAATCTTTTTCCTGCTTATACTTGGATATTAATAAAGCTTGCTTAAAGGACCAATTCTCCTTATTAATATCTGAAGCATGGTTTTCATAAATCAATTCTGCCTCAGCAACCTCTGCTTCTAGCTTTTTAATATCAAGGAAAATATCACCAAAAGTGTTTTTGTTCCAATCTTTAAGAACCTGCTTTAAAGACTGTAATTTATTGTATAAACCTCTCATACCACCACTGGTTTCGAAAGATTCCCATGCCTTGGCAACCAAATCCAAAAAACTTGAATGAGAAACCCACATATTCTGGAACTTAAATGACTTAGGTCCATAATTGTCCTGCTTTTTGCATTGTACCAGGATTGGAGAATGATCAGAAGACGTTTTATTGAGGTGATTGATCTGAATGCAATCATAAAGGTCCATAAAATTAGAGTTAAAAAGAACTCTGTCCAGCCTTCTCCAAACCCGGCCCCCAGGCCTCACACCAGTCCAAGTAAAGGTAGATCCAAGAAACGGCAAGTCATTAAGATCAGCATTGGATAGGCAATCTTTGAAGTCTGTCATGCTACTGGAGAGAGGAGTGGTATGCCCTCTATGCTCCCCCTGATATGCAATAGCATTAAAGTCTCCACCCACAAACCATGGGTCCTTATTACCATCAGCCCAGCCTTCCAGGAATTGCCACAAGAACCTTCTCTCAATATAGCTGTGACTCCCATAGATAGCAGTAAACCAAGATGTATTAGGACCACAATGAATCTTCATATGAGTAAACTGATTCCCAGTAGAAAAATCAGAAATATCTAGTTTAGATTTATCCCAAAAAATCCAAATTTTATTCACAGTGCAGGAAAAAGAAGATTGCAAACCCAACTGAGACGCCAAGTCATCGATTTTATTATCAGAAATAATAGGCTCAATGACCACTAGCAAACCAATACTCCACTGTCTAACTAAACTACGAAGCCTTGGACAGGAAGAAACAAGACCCCGCACGTTCCAAATAAGACAATTCATCATGGAATGGCAGTAAAAGCTAGAGCCAGCTTTTTAGCTGCATTCCTAGTAAGTCTAGGAGTGTCCGGAACAATTTGAACAGGCTGTTTCTTTTTCCTCCTTCTTGCTACAGTAATGAATCCATCTTGCTGAACCATTGCTTTATTCTCCAGATTATCCAAAAGGGCTGCATCTGACTGCAGAGGCATTCTATCTAACAAAACCTTCAGTTTTTGTGTAAGCTGATGTTGTCCACCTTTCCATGTTTGTAGACTATCCATAAATCCCCCATCACCATCAGAAGAGTAACCCTTAGCAGCGACAGATGGATCATAATCATTTATTTTGATTAGTTGCATTAGATTGTAATCATCTTTGGATTTATGAAACCTGTATAACTCAGCAGGGGGAATCCCCTCCACTAATTTGTCTTTTCTCAAATCTGCAGGATGTATGAAGTCTGCCGAGGGCGCTATAGTCTTCTCCAGGAGTTGAGGAGTTTCAGTAAACACTTCTTCAGTCCCTGAGTCCAAGTCAAAGTCTGCTTGAGCCTCTGGTGCTTTCCCAGAAGTAGAAGGAATATTTGATAAATCAATAGGCTGTAACACGGGCTGCAAATCACTCTCCTTCCCTTTTCCTTTGAAAATAGTAGGGTCCAGAGATGGATTATCCCCTTCCCCATTAACCTTGTCTGTAATAGTAATAGCTTTCTCTTTGTCTAAGATAGTAACATGCTTCAAACCCTTTTGCTCCCTGGGTTTAGCAACCCACTTACCTGAGTCAGTACCTTCCAACAAAGGTTTAGAATCATTGGATATCAAGGCATTGGGTTTCTTGGGACAAGCCTTACTGGAATGCCCCAAATGCATACAATAATCACAATAAAACTGCCTATTTTCATAAATCACTGACTGGAAAAAACCACGTGATCCACATTGGATCCAAAGCCGGTTCGGCATCTCTTTAGTAAGATCAACCTCAACACATACTCTAGCAACCGAAGGACGAGAAAAGGAAGCTGTAGCAGCGTCAATTTTCAACGGCCTTCCAACCAATCTTGCTATGTCAAACAATGCCCTTTGATCATGTAAATGAAGAGGCAGACCTTCAAGACTCAACCAGAGTGGAACCACCGGGGATTCAACATTGGGTTCGAAATCCGGAGTCCACTTGGTTACACGCATCGTATTGCCAAAAATATCCCAAATCTGCCTGTTCCAACATCGCAAATAGTCGTCCTCCAAATCAAACCTAATAATTATATGTTTCTTTTCCAGAATACCAATTTGAAACTTCCCTTTAAATCCAATCAGATCAAATGCTTTGCGTAACGTAGGCATAGTCGGCCTACCTTTGAAAAAATACCCAACCAGGGCCAGCCTATGCCTAGCAGCAAGAATCTGAACATCATCGTTAGGAAATACCAACGAAGGGACCCCCTTGAAACGTGAAGGCGTTTTCGTTGATAGAGGGAGATCCACCTGCTCCCCAGCCACCACTGCTGCAAACGACCTGCCTCCCCCCCAAACCTTGTTCGTCGCCGAAGGAGGATTAGCCTCCTTCGATATTGGATCCGTCATTCACCAGTACGCCCTATGCCGTTTGATTTATGCAATGAAACACTACAATATTTATTTCATATAATAAAGCTTTTAGATTTTATCTCATATACTCAAACCATTATACTCATTCACTCATGTCTAAAACATATACTGCCATACTTGTCATTCTCAAATAACAATGTCTTTACACTTATTCCAGTACAAAACTACTCCAAAATATCAAACATGTAGCACATTTTATAACAATAGATACTAAAAAAAATCATTTGCAATTGATACTAAAAACTTAAAAACAAATTCAACAACTTTTAGTGTTGGGCATATTACATTCGCGCAACGCGCGATCTAATTTCTAGTATATATGCTACAAATAAACTTATTCATTTAACTAAATTATCATAAAAATTATTTATGTACTAATTTTATAATTTAATACAAATATTCATTCCATTTTAATTATGTACTCATTACATATAAGTTAAAATACCTGATTGTACCGTGTGCATGATACAACCAGTTGTACCATATAATTTACGGACCAATTTATGAGGCTCAGGTTCTAAACTATTTTTATGCACATTAAATATAAAGATTATGATGAATGAAAACACAGCAGCGTTAAAACATGAATGAGGAGAGTTCTAAGAATTAAAAATGTAATTAACATGTTTATAATACAATCAGATCAGTATTAGATTTTACTACCTCCGTCCGGGAATTGAAGAAGCGGTCCAACTCATCACCGACTCGACATCCCCACTGAGAGGTCACAGGTTCGAATTTCCATGGAGGAAGTTTCAGTACTCAGGCTCCCCCCAGCCCCTGACTCCCTTGGGGTTAAAAAAATCCTCATCCAGACCATCAGGGGCGTAGCCAGGACGGATGTCTACCCTGGGCCAACTTTACACTAAAAACATTATACTCCGTATAAAAATTTCAAAAGCGACAGTAGTGTGAACATAATGATTAAAATCTATTAAAATTCATAGTAATATTTTTAAACAATACATACAATATTTGAAACTAAAACGTTTACTGAACACGACGCTCTTTGACCTTAGCAAACTCATCTATGACAGACTCAACGTCAATTTTGTTGGCAAATTCCTTTTCAATAAAGATGGTCAAACGATCGGCACGAAATTCATCTTTCATCTTGTTACAAATTTCATTCTTCACGAGTTTCATTGCAGAAAATGATCTCTCTGTTGTTGCAGTCGAAACATGTAAAGTCAATACAAGATGAATTATTCTTGTAAGTTGTAACCATTTTGAAGTGTTCTACATGTATTAGGCCTATAAAACGAACGCAATGTGATCTTTTTCCTTTTTGCAAGTAGATTGAGTAGCCATACCTACTAGAATTAGCAAAAAAAATAAAAAAAACTAATCAATATGTTATTTGAATACATATATTTCATATTAATATTTTAAGAAATTCACAAATCAGATTTGACTTCATATAATTCATATTAATATTTTAAGAAACTCACAAATCACATTTGACATTCCTAAAAATCTTAATTTTTCATTTTACAATTTAAACCACACAAATTAATAACAAACTAAAATCACACAATTACGAACCACACAAATAAAAAAATAAAATCACAACTAAAATACAAACTAACACAATTGCTTTTACTAAAATAACAAATAAAATATCACAAAAAAATAACAAATAAAATACATAAATTAAACCATAAATTATAAAATCAAAAACTGAAACCCTTACAGCCTTACCTCGAGAGAACAGAGAACTGGAGTATGGAGAAGCAGGTCAGCAGTCAAGAGCCGAAGAGTCGAGAGCGTAGCTGCGCAGCCGCGCAGGGCGACCGGCGAGCGGAGGAGAGGCTGCTGCTGCGCTTGGCGATGCGCCGACGCAAATCGTCTGTGCCAACCGTGCGTAACTCTGGCTTGGCGGTGCAAATATCCGCCCGTGACTCCGGCTTTGGTTCGCTTCTTTTCTTGAGCGTTCCACCGGAGTAAGCGAGTAACCGGACTTAATTACACTGGGCCATATACTGGGCCAGTATTTTTTTGCATTGGGCCAATTCTAAATATTTTTTAAAAATTCATATATAATACAAAAACAAATAAAAATGCCCTAGGCCATGGCCCAGCCAGGCCACCCCCTCCCTTCGCCCCTGCAGACCATCCCCTATGTTTGATACATAAATAAATAGTGCAGTTATTGAAAAATGAGTTTGTGTAATTGATATTGATTTGTTAAAGTAAAAATTGAATAAGGTAATAATGATTTACAAACATGTAAAACTCCATTATCAAATTTGGTATCGGTCAATATTAATCGATGTACTAAAATGAAAAAAAGTAAAACCATCTTAATGAGATAGAGCTGATACACTATTCCGTACCAGTTTTTATTGAAATTCAATCATTTGAAAGGTCCCACTCTACTTATTGCACGGGTGGATGCATGCACGGTGCAGTGGCCCAGTGGGGCATGCCCCTCAATAAAATTTCATATTTTTAATAAATAATGAACGTGTTTCGTTGGCAAATTGGTGGGCCCCGTGCAGCGTACGTACAATATACGTACGGAGTATTTTTAGGTTGTCAACGGCAACTTAATTTGTTGTTACATGATGATCAAACGAATGCTTATGAATGTGTTATTTACCTAATTTGAGTTCACCTGAATCCATCATAACGATCGAAAGTTATGATAAATTAAGAGATACAGATATGAAACTGAATCAAAATGATGTTAAATTAATTTAATAGTACTCAAAACAATAGTATGTGAAAAAGTATTTTAGATACTTTAATTATGAAGGCCGTTAAATCGTGTGAAATATTGTTTGATAACTTTGATTAACATTTCTTTTCATTTTATCATTATTTATTATGTAGTACGTAGTAATAAAAATGTAATAAATGAAAAGGTTTATATAACATCATTGTTTTTTTTTATCGTCAATAACATCATTGTTGAAATTTGAGATCTAATGAATTGATTTTGACATCAATATTCAGATAGAGTATCTTTTTTGGGAAATTACCTTACGACTAAATACGTGATTATGAATACTTTGGCAGTAATTATATTTACCGGACTGTCTTATTTTAGAATTTTCAAACAATTTTACTCCTATAAAACAATTTCAAATATCTTTTTTTAATAATTCAAATATCTTCTTATTCATAGGATTCCTATAAAGCAAATGAAAAATTCCGGATACTTTTTGTTTGAATGTTTATATTTAAATTCTTTTTTATCGTATGCAGAAATGAATTGTTCCATTTTGATATCATATTAATTTATACTTTACAAAGCAAAAGTGCATTCACAAAATTCCAATACATGATCAAAGTAAGATTCTATATGAAATATGAATGTATAATGAGGTGCTTATAAAAAAATTATGTGGTTGAAATGTGAATTTCAATAATACCTCTATATACGAGTATACGCCCCTAACGCCTATATTCCAAATAAAAATTAAATATTTATTACTAATATAAATGAGTACATTTGAAAAAAGTACAAAAATTATAACTTGATGTTGAAAATAATGATCATAACATAAACGTTGATGCGTCCGCATACCTGCGGGCTATATTAAGAGCTTGTTTGATAACTCGCAATCCATTTTCAGTCTGTTGTGTGTGATAATAAAAAAACATAAGGTTGAGATTACTTTTCTGAATTGCATGAAGTTACAGTTAAGGGCTGTTTTACCTAATTTTTCATTTAATTGTTTCTTTAATTTATTGATAAAATATATTTCAGATATTTTTTCGTAGTTCAATCACTTCAGCCAACATATTATCATTCTCAGCAAATTCCGCCAATTCAGTTAATTTCGATATTGTGAAATGAGTCCTAAGTTTGTAGGTATTTAAAAGACTCGGACATCAAAATCTTGAAATAGTGATCGAGAATGAAGACACCGATGCAAGAAAAACAATTCCAATATTTATTAGTCATAGATAGTGTCTCGAGTCTTTAGGGATCTAGACGAGTTCTACAACAAAGAATGAAGATATTACAAACCTAAGCTAGAATATAACAACCATCCCTATGATATAAACTATGCACGCGTATATATTAACCAAATACACAAATTAGGGATTTCTTGACCGGAACGCAATCCGACCACCTCCATTTGATGTACTTTTGATTGAAACTTTTTGACCAAATTTTATGAACATGTTTTTAATGTAGTGTAGATTACTGGTCGGAATATTACTCTAACCAAACATATTTAAAAAGAATGTCTTTTTTATTACATAATATATTTTCTAAATAATGAGCATCAATTTAGTACTCCTTAAGAAGTAGATGATTGATTATTTTCTGTATATTTTTCATAATCGTCATGAAATTAAATTTAAAACAAAAATGTTTTACTTAAAGGAAATTTACTCAAACAAATATGTACACTATATATTAATCACATGTACTAAAATGAAAAAGGTAAAACAATCTTAACGAGATAGAGCATATATAGGAAAATGCTTTGTGTACACGGCGGGTTACACGCCCGTGTACACAGCATTAAAACCCCCCACCTCTTCCACCGAAATGACCCACCCCCTCCTCTTTCTATTGAAATAACCCAACCCATTTTGTCTGCTCCCTTTTTTCATTTGTCTGTGTCTTTATCTATCTATAATGCTCGTTTTTTTCAGCTTCAACAGACAACCACCACAGATGGAGTACAACGTACGTCTGCGACGGCGATCTTGGTGTGTTAAATGGCAAACTGGACATCGGAAGATAAAACATCTTTTTCCCAACCAACTTACCCCACCTTTAATCCTATTCTCTCCCCTGCGATCTAACTCCCTCCGTTTCTTACGCTCATCCACACCTTCTTCTCCCTTTTTTTCCTTTCCATTCTTCTCCAACTCCCCTCATCAAGTTATTTTTATTTTACAGGCAAGTTATCATCCTTGAGTTCCTCTATGGGCTTCCTTTCAATTTTTCTCTCAAGATCTTGATTGTAAGGTAATAATTTTTTCCAAATATTTTTTGCGTGTAGGGTTATAGGTTTTCTGTTTTAGAATATATGTTGTTATATATTATTTTGAATGCTTATTACATTGTATATCACTATGCATTTGTTATAATTTAATTTTTTATCCAACTATTCTATTTCACTTTTATGCCTATAAGGTGTTTGTTGAAATGGTTCGATGAACAATTTTATTCATATCCATAATTTTTGTGTGCTCTTTATTCATATCCTCTATTTCATTCATGCCCGTAACATGTTTGTCGAAATGACCTAATGAATTATTTGTTCAAGTTCGAGATTTTTTTCTCCTTCTTTTTTAATTAAGCCGTTTTAATTATATTCTATTTTTCTGATTTTTCAATTTAAATCATTATAGTGATTTTTATTGATTATTTTATTTAATTATTATTAGGTGTCTAGTTTATTATTGATAATTTAGTCTCTAAAGTATATGATACATGAATGGATAGATGTAAATATTCTAAGTGAAGGAACGTAGCTAAATAAGTTAATGTTTATATCTTCTTTGTAACTTCTTTATTAATGGGGTTTGAATATTACGTAGTACACTTGTTTATTCTCAAGTTAATGTATCATGTAAATTAAATATGTTTTAACTAACAAAAGCTTTAACCATTTGAATATTTCACGGACATCTTCTACCTCTTCATGACCAATTATAGTATCTTGGAGGCTTGTGATATTTCAAGCAGTTTGAGCAAGGCATGTGATATTTCAAATCGTGGCATGAAATGGATTCAGAAGCTCAAGAATGAGAGATTTAAAGCAAATGATAACTACATACTTCGTTTTTGTAATTAGTCATATTGCACAGATAATTTCTTGTATTAAAATGATAGTGTAATTAAACTTTCTTTTTTGGTCACCGACAAAAATAGTTTGTTTCTAAGTGTATTTATAAAGATAATCTTTAACCAAGTGTTTGTATACAGATAATTTTTATACAAGCTAAGTGTTTTCTGTGTGTAGATAATTTCTATAAAAATTTTGTTTGTGTACAAACAATAATTGTTTGTTTATATTGTGTGCATAATTGTTTAGACCATAATTGTTGGTATGAAGACTCTTTTTACCTTAATAGGTATATGTTGAAATAAGTTATTTGTGTCTATGTTCAAACAATTTTTTGTCTACATTTAAAATGAATACAAAAAATAATCATTTATGCCACAAACAATTTTTTGATAAGTGTCACAGACGATAGACTTTAAGAAACAAATAAAGTGTGTGCACAAAATAAATCGATATACATTGTTATGGTAAATTTCATCACAACTATTGTCTATCACAGACAATAATTTTAACGTGTTGCGGTGGGTATTGTTTGTGATTAGATACTTCACTTACCACATTAGTACATTCTAGTGACTATTGTCTGTGTTGGAAACTTCATGTCTGGTTCTTAGACAATTCTATTTGGAATATTAGCTCATTTCGGTAACTATTGCTTGTGATAAGAAAAAATTCATATCAACTTCATAGACATTGTTATTTAAAATATTGTCTATGTCTTCATTTATATTGTTTGTGTGGTTATAATATTGTCTATATGTTTATTTATTTTGTCGGTGCATAGAAAATATTGTTGTTTGTCTGTTTGCTTATTTTTGTTTGTGTAACCGAAACATCATCTGTCTTTGTTTATATTGTTTGTGCATGATTAAACATTGTCTATTGTTCGTTTATTTTGTCTACGCATGGACAATACTTGTTGTCTGTGTATTCTTTTATTTGTTTATTTCGTCTGTGCATGATAAAATTGTCTATGTTTTCTTAATTTCATAAAAGGGAAGCAAATATAAGAAATAGTATTACAACATTTTCGACACATCCATAATTCACATCCATTTTCACCAAAATTACATGATTTCATCACATTCACTATCCAAATATGGGAGATAGCCAGTGTCTTTGAATCACAAAGAACATGAAGTCACATAGTTGTATAGTACAAAACTCACATGCATAGACAAGCTAGCCTCTTAAAGAAAGAAAATCCTAGTGACTAAGCACCTTGACTATATCACATGCCATGTTTGGAGAAGACACTCTTTCTCAGCCATTACCGGTGGTCTTGAAATGATGCTCATCTATTGTAGAGTAAACCGGCCCTTCTGCTCCAGAGATTCAATTGTTCCTGATATCCTTTCAAGAAGAACATTTAACTAACTAGTAAGCAAGCTTCTTCCGGTACCCCCCTTTTTCCCGTGCAAGGCAAAAAGGCTGCTGCAAATAATTCAACATCATTTCTTCTACCGTCGTAAACACGATGTCAATTTATTTCAATTTAGAAGTCTTCATCCACTTGCAGGCAAGATTTAGGCTACTAAGAAGCCAAGAGATATTAAACCATATTAAACAATTCCAACATTAACAATTCCACACACTTTATGAACAAGAAAATATAATGAAATGCTTAGAGTATAAGCACGATAATGAACCACACAGATTAAATAGTCAAAACAAATACTCCATTTAAAATAAGCATCTTCATAACTGAAAGTGGTGATTAAATTTGCAAGGGGTTTCGTTTGTATTATTTAGCAGCGCGGCAGCAAGTATTACAAGCATGAATATTTAGTTGACAAGCTATATTCGAAATCAACATTTGAATAAATTAATTTTTAACAATACTTAGTAAAACTTAAAGACTAATATCTCAATAATAAACAAAAAACATAATAATCAAATTGAATTGTCAATAAAAGTTAAACCACAATCAAACACAAACATATTAACAAAAAAGGAGAAAAACACACACACAAAATCATGGATATGAATAAAAGAGTTCATTGAAGGATTTCAATGAACACCTTATAGGCATAAAAGAGAAATAGAAATTCAAATCATAAACATCACAAATCACAAATCATAAACACCATAATAAGCAATCAACATCATAACAACATATATAGTATACATAAAATTTAAAAAGGAAGCAAATATAACCATAAATGCACAAAAAATGGAATAATTTGAGAAAAATCTGGGTCGAAAAACTGGAAAATAGATTATAGAAGAACCAGAGGAAGATAAGTTGTGTGTAAAAATTTGGATTTAGAGGATGAGATTTGCAGAAGAATGAAAAGAAAAAAAAAAAAGAGGGAAGAAGAGCTTACTGCGTGAAAGGGGTAGCCAAGCGACAGGGGAGAGATTGGCTTCATATGGCCATGTTCCCTTTCGATGTCCAGTTCACCGTTTAACACGCTAAGATCGCCGTCGCAGACGTACGTTGTACTCCATCTGAGGTGGTTGTCTGTTGAAGCTGAAGAGGACGAGCAGTATAGATAGATAAGGACACAGACAAATGAAAAAAGGGAGCAGACAAAATGAGTTGGGTTATTTTGGTAGAAAGAAGAGGGGGTGGGTCATTTCGGTGGAAGGGGTGGGGGGGTTTTATGCTGTGTACAAGGGCGTGTAACCCACCGTGTACACAAAGCAATTATTTGAAATTCACTATTCCGTACAGTTTTTATTGAAATTCAATTATTTGAAAGGTACTGTACCTATTGCACGAGTGGATGCATGCACGGTGTGGTGGCCTAGTGGGCATGTCTCTCAATAAAATTTCAAATACTTCGTATTTAATACTCCCTCTGTCCCAATTTACTTGGCCAAACATGATTTTCCAAATCAATGGTACCTAACTTTGACCGCTTATATATTTATGTAGATAAAATATTAATAATATGAAAATTATATGAAAATGTTCTTTGTTGAAAATACTATCATAAAAGTATAATATTTTTATTTTTTACATAAATGTATTAGTTCAAATAATTGCTCAAAGTTTACCACCGTTGACCGAAAAAGTCAAGATTGGCTAACTAAAATGGGACGGAGGGAGTAAATAATGAACGAATGCATCAATGGCAAATTGGTCAGGGCACATTT
Organism: Cuscuta epithymum; assembly: GCA_945859915.1. Classification (NCBI taxonomy): domain Eukaryota; kingdom Viridiplantae; phylum Streptophyta; class Magnoliopsida; order Solanales; family Convolvulaceae; genus Cuscuta; species Cuscuta epithymum. The sequence continues at coordinate 18,304 of CAMAPF010000272.1, read as the reverse complement.
TTAGGTTGTCAACGGCAACTTTTTTATTACATGATGACCAAACCAATGCTTATAAATGTGTTATTTACCCAATTTGAGATCACCTGAATCCATCAAAACGATCCATAGTTATGATACATTAAGATATATAGATATAAAATATAATCAAAGTGATGTTGAATTAATTCAATAGTACTCCAAACAGGATCGTCTAATGAATGCCCCGGTTCAAAATGTAAAATTGTCGGACCCCCACATATATTCAAATCAATTGAATTCTCATTAAAACAGAACTAAGATACTAAAGGAGCAACGAAAAAAATGATGGATCTATATTTTTCTTCCTTACAATTCAAGCCAATGATTTTTATTTTACTGTTTAGTATTAATATATAATATTACTATATAATACTAATAAATTTTTAAAAGTTTGGGCCTTAAATCCGGGGCCCTGTTCTGGATAACCTATCGAACCCCCTAAAAAAACGTCCCTCGCTCCAAACAATAGTATGTGAAAAAGTATTTTAGATCCTTTAATTAAATGAAGGCCATCAAATCATGCAGAAATATAATCTGAAAACTTTAATTAACATTTATTTTTATTTTATCTATATTTACTACGTAGTAACAAAAATAGTTGAAGACGAACCTGCGAACAAAAACAAAGCTTGCGCGATGCTGGAATCCCCTAGCCGCACAAAGCCTAGATAGGCATGCGGAAAAGCAACCATGTGACACAATAAATCAAACCATAACGTGAGGTAGAGAAGGCCGCAGGATAGCGATATTTCTCGCTAGACATTCTTCACGTTTTTTGAGAAATTTTGTAATTTTAAAATAATTGGTATTTATTAATTATTTTCCCTACTCATGAACCACAGCCGTGCTATGAGAGAAAGATAATGTTTGTTAAGACCCGGGGTTCCATCCTAAAAAATCAACCTGATAGGAGGAGTAGCCCAAAGCCTTATATAGTGTGTAATTGTTTTATAGCTTTCCGGTGTGGGACAAATGCTTCAACACGCCCCCTCAGCCCGAACCGAGCTGGACAATATTGGGGTGTATAAACGGGCCAAACAAACCCTTAATAAGCTACCCTTAATCATGGGTGCTAAACAAGCCGTCAAACCACAACCGGAATTGGCTCTGATACCATGTTAAGACCCGGGGTTCCATCCTAAAAGATCAACCTGATAGGAGGAGTAGCCCAAAGCCTTATATAGTGTGTAATTGTTTTATAGCTTTCCGGTGTGGGACAAATGCTTCAACAATGTTCGATTGGATCTTCTTTTTGGTGGCTAGTCAAACCGATGATATTTACATTTTCTTCCCAGTACCTGGTCAAACTAAGAATTCTAGTTGTTTCTTTCTGGTGGCCGGACAAACCAGATTTTCTATTATTTCCTTGTCAGTGAATGGTGAAACCGATTTATATGTTGTTTTTTGTCGCAGATTAGTACTTTTTCTAGCATTGATTATTGCGATGTTAGCGAATTGTTATGTTCCTTTGGAATTATTCACTTAGATTTTATGTCTCATCTCATTGTAGCCTTAGGCTATCAAGATTACTTTTGGACTGGTCATTTTTATTATTAATAAATACGGAGTAGTTGTTTTTCTTCCCAAAAAAATGGTGTTTATATTTTATACTACGTACTTTAGAAAGCGAAACTACATTGACTAAGAAGCCGTTTGGCAACACTGTTTTTCGGCTTATCAGCCAACTTTTTCACCAAAGACGTAATTTTTGCTTTCACGCGCTGGATTGTGTAATAAGCAGAAAAAGTAAGGTTGAAGTTAATTTTGTGGCTGTATCGGATGAAGTTACTGTAGATGACCATTTTAGCTATTTTACATATAATTTTTTCTTTATTTTATTAATAAAATATATTTTAAAAATATTTTTTTTCTTAAATCAGCAGAATCAGCCAATGAAGCCACTTCAGCCAGAACTTCATAAATTTCAGCAGAATCAGCCAAATCAGCCGATTTTCGTGTTACCAAACGGGCTCTAAATTCAATTCCAATTCTCTACTCATTCAAATTTTGATCCATTGCTCACTCATACTCATCTAATTTTACCCATAATATTTTGTGACATTGTCGAGTGTTTCATATTTTTCCATACAAATTTTTCATGCAAAAAACGAAGTAAGAAGTAAGAAGTAAGAAGTAGGAAGTAGGAAGTAGGAAGTAGGAATATTTTACCCAAAAATATTTTGTGGTTCTTCTCGATCATGCATATAATAACGTTCTACTGAAGAGGGTGAGAATTTTAATTATTTACGAAAACAAAGTAAGAAGTAGGAAAAATTGAAAATAATAATTTTAACTATTTTCGGTCCGCCGTTAATAACCTCAACTATCGATTATTCCTGAGTAGTTCCAACTATAGGGACCATTTTCCAAAAACAATCTCTAAACGGTTACAACCTGGTGTAGCAGATCAATTTTAAATGTGAACTATGTGTAAGCTTTAATTAATCCCAACTACAGTTGACCTCTTTTTTATCAATTCCAACTATCAAGTCTAAATATATTACCATATATTATATTATATTCCTTAATGCCTACCCATATATTATCATTCGTATAGTATATACGGTGATCTTTATTATTTAAAGCCATTATCTATAATAAGCAGTTGCCATAGAATAGGATTATTTTACCTTATTGTACAATACTATTAGTTCGAACCATAACATGTATTTATAGTGGGTCTACTTCTCTTTTTGATAGACAGAGTAATAAGAAGAGATAATTCCATAGGTAAGACTAAATAATGTTAAAAGTTCAACAATAGGACTTGAATGTACGGTTATGTTTCGTAGGACTAAAAAGAGTTAGATAGACAAAACTACCCTTAATGAATAAATCAGTATTTATTAACAATGCAAATAAAATAATAGAAATAAAGACAGCAGTGCTCGATGCAGCCTCTGAGCAGCACAAAACCCAACCATCGCCAACATCATTGCCACCTCCATCGCCGCCGCCGCCACTGGTGACGTCGCCGCCGCCTCCGCCGCCGACATTGCCGCCACCTCTGGTTCCACTGGTGTCATCTCCGCCTCTATCGGCGTCACTGTTGGACGCCTATACTAATGTCACTGTTGGACGCCTCCACTGGAGTCGCCGCCCCCCTCCACTGGCATCACTGATGGCCGCCTGACGTGCACTTGTCGTTAGGTGCACTCAAAGTAATAATACAATACGACACTAATACGTAGTATAGCGAAGTAAGGTTCGTATCCACAGGGAAAGGAATATTTCTCTTTTTAATTAACTAGTAACAAAGGGGGAGTTTTAGATTTGATTTGATTTAATTAACACTAAGATGAATGACTTAAATGAGTTTAATTAATGAGAAGAAGACTTGGCTTTGCTTTTATCCACTTAATGAAATGTTCGTCGATCCCGGTTATATCTTTAACTATCTTCCTCTCGAATACTCAATCGAGGAGTATATCCAGTTCATCGAGGGTAGTTATTAATAACGAGAAGCGTTCATTAATAAAACTTACTATCGAGTCAATATAGAACAAGCGCCATATATTAACTTGATAGTAGCAATAAACTTAAGATGAAAACGATTGAGATTGATAACCTCAACACAAGCGGTTTATTGGTTTAATCAATATAATTAATTCCCCTTAGATTATTAACCATGAGATGCATGCATTAATAATCCAAGTTTACTACCATGAAAGGACCGAATTAATAACAAGCGTATTAATTGACCGATTCTAGTATTAATTAATATATGAAACAAAACTAGTTGATCCTTTAAGTAATGTTCAAAATATTAATATGAAATATGAATAGGAATTAATTAATACTCAAGGAAGAATATTAAAGAAGATGAATCCTACTATAGTTAATATCAAGATGTTAACTAATTGTCATCTTAGTAACACTCCCCAATATTAACATAGAGAAAGAAATAGCTATTACTATAACTAATGTCAAGATGTTAACTAATTGTCATCTTAGTAACACTCCCCAACATTGATATAGAAATAGTATTTAAAGGAAGAATTAATATTCAAGGAAGAAGATTAAAGAGAATAACTCACAACTTACAAATTCATTAAGCTTCAAAGTAGCAAAACCAAGATGGAAGAGTTTAGCTCCTCATTTGGAGACTAAACATGCTATAAAAATATAAAAGAAATACTATTCTAAACTGAGCTTAAGAGTATGGAAGAAGGGATGTTTTAAAAGTGAAGGAAAATGGGGTTATTTATAGGTGTTTTCAACACCTAATGCCGGATACCCGGCCGGGTATTTGCTATACCCGACCGGGTATTTGTCAAATCAAATCTTTTTCCCATGTTCTGGTGTTCTTCTGCACGTTCGTTTGCCCGAAATCACTTCATACCCGACCGGGTATAGGGAATACCCGACCGGGTATTTGCTAATTTCGTAGCAACTTCCTTTGTCACTTCATACCCGGCCGGGTAAAGTCCATACCCGACCGGGTTTTACATAAAACTCGGGTTTTTCCATCCTTCTTGCTTCCAAATCTATCCTAAACTTATAGCTCAACTAACTATAACTTACAACAAACAATAAAATGCTAAAAATACGATTACAATCAAATGTAAACTAATGACTACAAACTTGCATAATACTAGTAAATAAATATTACAAACGATAATAAAAATGTACACTTTAGGCACTAACAACTAGTGCCTATCAAACATCCCCACACTTGAACTTTTACTCGTCTCGAGTAAAACAAATCCTGTCCATGAAGTTTCCGAACCAAAAATAGTAGCAATCACAACCATTCACAAGTGTTTTTTGAAAATCAACATAAAAATGTTTCAATGATCAAAAACACATAAAAAGGTCTTCAACACCATTAGATTTCTCTTCTTTTGCTTCCTCGTGTATATGCCCTTAGGATCCTGCAAAGATAAAAGAAAATACTTTCTCTCATTCTCTCATTTTGCCTAGGTGCCCTTTCGGGTTTTCATCCCAGCTTCCCACATTTCCCTTTTTTATTCTCACCAACTCACTCTTCTTTTTGCTTTTGTTTTGCTTAAGTTGCCCTTTTGGGTTTTCAACCTAACAAGCTTTGTTTTGTGTTTTTTTTTTTTTTTTTTTTTAAAGGAAAGAATAAAGAGTATGAAATGGGAGTGTACCAGAATAGTTCTCCCCCCCAGCTAGTTCATGGCACTGTCCCTAGTGCCCGCCAGCATCTCCTCCATCAAAGAATCCACCCTGGCCATAATATCTGTCATGAAAACCACCCGCATATGGATACTCATCGTCGTTTGTGTCTGAGCCGCCGCCGTATCCGCCATCACCGCCTCCCCCACCTGAGGTCGATCCACCAAAAGTACCCCATGCTGTGGGGTCATACCAAGAGGGTGGTGGGGGAGGGGTGGCCATAGAAGAAAAGGAACCTTGATGTGCAATGTAAGAGTATATAGGGCCGTAGGTCCTCCTGTGATCCTCTTCATACCTCCGACGGTCGTTGTCGTATTGCTGCCGCTGATCTTGTATTTGCTCCTCCAATCGCTCTATACTCTGCCTGTGCTCAGTGCGAAACAGTCCAAATTCCTCCCGAAATTGGGTGTAGTTGAGGTTTAGGGCACTCATGCTGTGGAGCATCTGTTGCTCAAATGAACTATATTGAGGGTGTTGGGGGTCAGCTTGTGGTTGGTCTTGTGGTGGGCTGGGGATGGGTGGGGGATCAAGTTGAGGGATTTCATTAAGATAGTGGTCAGGGGTGGTTCCGGGTAAGCAAAGGTGTCTCCTATCCCCGAGTTGATGGTTAAAAATGTTGGGGAGTTCGTCGGAGGGGATTGTAAAAACTTGTGTGGGTGAGGGGTGTATGGTCCAATGGTAAAATGTCGTGGTCCCAATAGTGTGGGAGTGACTCAAATCATGGGCAGTGAGCAGAAAGTCAAGATTAAGGAAATGCCATGCTTCTACTTCTCTATTCGCATGATAGCCAAATTTAGTACAAATATGGTGTATGTACCCTCCTATGAAAATTTCACCCATAGCTTCACATTGTGTTTTTAGATGTTCCCATAAACATGAAGCAACATCTAATCTAGGAGCTTCTGGAAAGATACCCATAGCAAGAATGGCCAATTCACTAATCCTTGTTTGATGATTATTTGGCTTCCCAAAGATATTATACACAAACCATTTTAGTGCAATTCGAAGGGCAGGGTGTTGAACATGTGTAACATGCATATGTGAGGATTTAAAGACCCTAACCCCTGTCATTCTTCGCCACAAATCATGCACAATTGTTTTATCACTTCTTGCTTTTCTTTCCTCCACACCTAAAACTGGTAAACCAAATAGCTCGGCAAACTCACGTTTCGTTAAGGTTCTTGGTATGTTGTTATACCGAAACGTGAGTTTGCTCTCATAGGTGTCCTCATCGTTATCAGTAAATTCAACAGAGGCTAGGAACTCATACACAATTCTTTTGTAGATATTATAGGACATATTGAACAGTGTAGTAAGTCCTATGTTGTTGCACAATTCTAGCATCATATCATACAACATCAATGCTCTCAATGCTTCATGACAAAGAAATCGGGTGGGATATACCTCTCGGTTGAGTTGGTTGAGGAATTTCTTGTGATGAGACCTAGAGGTGAATTCGATGCTCTCATACCCCGGAACTCGTGGAATTGGAGCATTTGAGTTGGAGGAAGATGCTCTAGTCCTTTTTGGAGCCATGATTTTCCCTTTGCTTGAGATTAGTGAAGAAATTTCGAGCTTGACTTGGAGAAGTACCAAAAAATTCGGATTTTTGGGTTTTGGGTGTTTTTGAGGGTGTGGAGGTGTAGAGGATGATGGAGGGAACAAGAAATTGGGTTTAGATTGGGATATTTCGAGCAAAGTCGAATCTTTGGGGGATTTGGGTAGGGTTTTCGGATTTGGGGGTTTTGGGGTTTTGAGTGATATGGTGGGTGTAGAATTGGAGGGGATGATGTGGGGAGGAAGAATATGATGTTAATTTCGGTTTTTGGTAGGGTATGGAAGGTGTATTGAAGCTTTTGAAGTTTGGCTATGGAGGTTTGGGGTGGGAAGCTCGAGTTTAGTGAGGAAGATAGGTCCAATGTTTGATTGATCGAGCTTTTGTTTTTGGGGGAATTCCCGTAAACCCGGCCGGGTATTTGTTTTCCCGAGTGGGTTTTCAAAACAGACGGTAGCAGGGGCTTTTTAGCCGAAAACCCGGTCGGGTTTTAGGAGTACCCGGTCGGGTTTTATGCTTTTTTCAATTTTTTCAGCTTCTTTACCCGGCTGGGTGTCTTGCCCGGGTATTTTTTTTTTTGTTCAAGGAACCCGACCGGGTGGCTATGATACCCGGCCGGGTTTCAGCCCCGTTTTCATCTTTTTTTTTTTTTTTTTTTTTTTGAAAAGAAATTTTCCCACAATTTAAATAAAATAACAATAAACAGAATGCAAAAATTGGGTTGCCTCCCAAGAAGCGCTTGATTTAATGTCGCGGCACGACGTTATTTTTATTTTATTTTCTGTTTTAAGTGGGATCGTGAGTATCTCTTGTTTCATTTTCAAAGGCCATGTTGCGACACGTTTCAGCTTTCTTTTTCGGCCTTTTCCAGTAAGGTCGAATTTTCTTCCTTGTTACCACCTCAATAGTAGGTGATTTTCCTTTCAAAATAGATTTTTTTGGTTCTTCTTCAACAAAAATATTCAGTGTTGGTGGTTCAAAAACATTTAAAGAACAGAGGGATTGATTTTTAATTTGTTTTTTAGTAGAATCAAAGATGTTGAATTCTACTTTTTGGTTATCAAATTCTATTGTTAATGAACCACTAGACACATCAATTTTTGTTTTGGCGGTTTTCAGAAAAGGCCTTCCCAAGAGAATGGGTGTTGTTTGGTTATCATCCCCCATTTCAAGAACATAGAAATCAACATGGAAAACCAAATTTTTTACTTCTACTAGCACATCTTCTACTACACCCTTCGGGTAAGTATTAGACCGATCCGCCAGTTGAATCACTACACCAGTTTGCTGTAGTGGGCCGAGTTGTAAGGATTTATACAAGGAATAAGGAATGACATTTATTGATGCTCCTAAATCCAACAAGGCCTTAGAAAAATTGGTGTCCCCTATTTTGCAAGGAATGGTGAACATGCCCGGGTCGCTACATTTTTTGGGAAGTTTCTTTTGAAAAATGGCCGAGACACGTTCACTAACCTCAACTTTTTGTTTCCCTTCCAGTTTATTTTTCTTTTTCATTGTGCATAGTTCCTTTAAGAACTTTGCATAACGGGGAACACTTTTGATCAGTTTAAAGAGTGGGATGTTTACCTCAGAATCGGCGAAGGTCTCGTAGAGGTCCCAATCATTCTTCAGCTTTCTTGTGTCCTTCAGTGCTTCGGGGAATGGAGGAAGTGGTTCATATGATGAAAGTGGAGGGAGTTTTGCCTTTTTGATTCCCTCCTCTGAATGAGCTTCCCCTTCATGATCGACCACCTCAATCTCTTGATCGTCCTTTTCTACTTCCTTCAACATAATTGCATTCACATGTTGTCTCGGGTTTTGCTCCGTTTGAGATGGGAGTTTACCTGAGTCCTTTGCTTCAAGTCGGCTTACGGCATTTGAAATTTGGCTAACTTGAGTTTCCAAATTTTTAATGCTTGACTTTGTCTCATGTTGGAATTGTATCATGGTTTGTTGAAATTGTCCCATGCTTTGTTGCATGGTGACCATGTTTGAAGTCAAAGCTCGTATCATGTCATCAGTTGACATATTAGGTTGAGAGTTTGAGCCTTGATTGTTAAAAGATGATTGAGAAGATGGGTTGGATTGTTGGGGGTTTCCATACCTCAAGTTCGGATGATCCCTCAATCCTTGGTTGTAAGAGTTGGAGAATGGGTCGTACCTCCTTTGTTGATGTCCTTGGAAACCCAAGGCATTGACTTGCTCTAGATTGTCTTCTTGAAGAGTTGGGCATGAGTCCGTGGGGTGCCCCTGTTGTGTACAAATGCCGCAGACCTTGACTTCTTGGGTCTTGGATTTTAAGAGGAAATCCTTAACCAAAGAAGTCAAGCCGGCAACTTGACTCTCCAGTGATGATGTTGATTCTGCAGCGGCAACTCTACGAGTTGAGGATCTGCGACCGAATTGCCGTGAGTTCTCGGCCAATTCCGAGATAAGATTTATAGCTTGTGAAGGGGTTTTATTAACAATGCCGCCTCCACAAGCGGCGTTCACCATTCTTCTATCATCATCAACAAGACCATCATAAAAGTATAAGATGAGGTCTTGTTCTGAGTAGCCATGATAGGGACAGCTAGCACATAACTTCTTAAATCTCTCCCAAAATTCATATAAGGATTCATCATCCTTTTGCTCGATGTTGCTTATTTGCTTTTTTAGAGAAGATGAGATGGAAGCAGGATAATACCTATCGAGGAAGCACTTCTTCATTTGTGCCCATGTGTTGATGCTTCCCGAAGGAAGATAGAAAAGCCAATCCTTCGCGGTATCTTTCAAGGAGAATGGGAAGGCTCTCAGTTTTATTTGCTCTTCTGTGGCACCGTTTGGGCACATGCTTGTGCAAACGATGTGGAACTCCGAAAGATGTTTATTCGGATCTTCTCCTCTCATGCCATGGAAAGATGGCAATAAATGTATGAGCCCAGATTTCAGCTCAAATGTATTACCTTCATCAAGAGTAGGAAAGGTAATACATAATGGTTGTTGATTCAAGTTTGGAGCTGTGAGCTCCCTCAAGGTCCTTGTCTCGAGAGCCATGTGGAATGACTCTTCGGATTCGCTAGAGCTAGAGCTAGCGTTTGAGGATTCCTCCGAGGGTGTGTGCGGAAACAAATTTCTCAACCTCTCGAAGGCTTGTTCTATTTCGGGGTTTGTTTGGTAAGTAAGCTCGTTTATAGAACGGGTTTTTACCATATACTCATGCAAGCTCAGAAATAGAAAAAGTAAGAACTCTTTATATTTTGTTTATTTAATTTTTTTGATTTTTCTTGAAATAAAATAAAAAGAAAAATAATTGCCTTTCCCCGGCAACGGCGCCAAATTTGACGTGCACTTGTCGTTAGGTGCACTCAAAGTAATAATACAATACGACACTAATACGTAGTATAGCGAAGTAAGGTTCGTATCCACAGGGAAAGGAATATTTCTCTTTTTAATTAACTAGTAACAAAGGGGGAGTTTTAGATTTGATTTGATTTAATTAACACTAAGATGAATGACTTAAATGAGTTTAATTAATGAGAAGAAGACTTGGCTTTGCTTTTATCCACTTAATGAAATGTTCGTCGATCCCGGTTATATCTTTAACTATCTTCCTCTCGAATACTCAATCGAGGAGTATATCCAGTTCATCGAGGGTAGTTATTAATAACGAGAAGCGTTCATTAATAAAACTTACTATCGAGTCAATATAGAACAAGCGCCATATATTAACTTGATAGTAGCAATAAACTTAAGATGAAAACGATTGAGATTGATAACCTCAACACAAGCGGTTTATTGGTTTAATCAATATAATTAATTCCCCTTAGATTATTAACCATGAGATGCATGCATTAATAATCCAAGTTTACTACCATGAAAGGACCGAATTAATAACAAGCGTATTAATTGACCGATTCTAGTATTAATTAATATATGAAACAAAACTAGTTGATCCTTTAAGTAATGTTCAAAATATTAATATGAAATATGAATAGGAATTAATTAATACTCAAGGAAGAATATTAAAGAAGATGAATCCTACTATAGTTAATATCAAGATGTTAACTAATTGTCATCTTAGTAACACTCCCCAATATTAACATAGAGAAAGAAATAGCTATTACTATAACTAATGTCAAGATGTTAACTAATTGTCATCTTAGTAACACTCCCCAACATTGATATAGAAATAGTATTTAAAGGAAGAATTAATATTCAAGGAAGAAGATTAAAGAGAATAACTCACAACTTACAAATTCATTAAGCTTCAAAGTAGCAAAACCAAGATGGAAGAGTTTAGCTCCTCATTTGGAGACTAAACATGCTATAAAAATATAAAAGAAATACTATTCTAAACTGAGCTTAAGAGTATGGAAGAAGGGATGTTTTAAAAGTGAAGGAAAATGGGGTTATTTATAGGTGTTTTCAACACCTAATGCCGGATACCCGGCCGGGTATTTGCTATACCCGACCGGGTATTTGTCAAATCAAATCTTTTTCCCATGTTCTGGTGTTCTTCTGCACGTTCGTTTGCCCGAAATCACTTCATACCCGACCGGGTATAGGGAATACCCGACCGGGTATTTGCTAATTTCGTAGCAACTTCCTTTGTCACTTCATACCCGGCCGGGTAAAGTCCATACCCGACCGGGTTTTACATAAAACTCGGGTTTTTCCATCCTTCTTGCTTCCAAATCTATCCTAAACTTATAGCTCAACTAACTATAACTTACAACAAACAATAAAATGCTAAAAATACGATTACAATCAAATGTAAACTAATGACTACAAACTTGCATAATACTAGTAAATAAATATTACAAACGATAATAAAAATGTACACTTTAGGCACTAACAACTAGTGCCTATCAAACATCCCCACACTTGAACTTTTACTCGTCTCGAGTAAAACAAATCCTGTCCATGAAGTTTCCGAACCAAAAATAGTAGCAATCACAACCATTCACAAGTGTTTTTTGAAAATCAACATAAAAATGTTTCAATGATCAAAAACACATAAAAAGGTCTTCAACACCATTAGATTTCTCTTCTTTTGCTTCCTCGTGTATATGCCCTTAGGATCCTGCAAAGATAAAAGAAAATACTTTCTCTCATTCTCTCATTTTGCCTAGGTGCCCTTTCGGGTTTTCATCCCAGCTTCCCACATTTCCCTTTTTTATTCTCACCAACTCACTCTTCTTTTTGCTTTTGTTTTGCTTAAGTTGCCCTTTTGGGTTTTCAACCTAACAAGCTTTGTTTTGTGTTTTTTTTTTTTTTTTTTTTAAAGGAAAGAATAAAGAGTATGAAATGGGAGTGTACCAGAATAGTTCTCCCCCCCAGCTAGTTCATGGCACTGTCCCTAGTGCCCGCCAGCATCTCCTCCATCAAAGAATCCACCCTGGCCATAATATCTGTCATGAAAACCACCCGCATATGGATACTCATCGTCGTTTGTGTCTGAGCCGCCGCCGTATCCGCCATCACCGCCTCCCCCACCTGAGGTCGATCCACCAAAAGTACCCCATGCTGTGGGGTCATACCAAGAGGGTGGTGGGGGAGGGGTGGCCATAGAAGAAAAGGAACCTTGATGTGCAATGTAAGAGTATATAGGGCCGTAGGTCCTCCTGTGATCCTCTTCATACCTCCGACGGTCGTTGTCGTATTGCTGCCGCTGATCTTGTATTTGCTCCTCCAATCGCTCTATACTCTGCCTGTGCTCAGTGCGAAACAGTCCAAATTCCTCCCGAAATTGGGTGTAGTTGAGGTTTAGGGCACTCATGCTGTGGAGCATCTGTTGCTCAAATGAACTATATTGAGGGTGTTGGGGGTCAGCTTGTGGTTGGTCTTGTGGTGGGCTGGGGATGGGTGGGGGATCAAGTTGAGGGATTTCATTAAGATAGTGGTCAGGGGTGGTTCCGGGTAAGCAAAGGTGTCTCCTATCCCCGAGTTGATGGTTAAAAATGTTGGGGAGTTCGTCGGAGGGGATTGTAAAAACTTGTGTGGGTGAGGGGTGTATGGTCCAATGGTAAAATGTCGTGGTCCCAATAGTGTGGGAGTGACTCAAATCATGGGCAGTGAGCAGAAAGTCAAGATTAAGGAAATGCCATGCTTCTACTTCTCTATTCGCATGATAGCCAAATTTAGTACAAATATGGTGTATGTACCCTCCTATGAAAATTTCACCCATAGCTTCACATTGTGTTTTTAGATGTTCCCATAAACATGAAGCAACATCTAATCTAGGAGCTTCTGGAAAGATACCCATAGCAAGAATGGCCAATTCACTAATCCTTGTTTGATGATTATTTGGCTTCCCAAAGATATTATACACAAACCATTTTAGTGCAATTCGAAGGGCAGGGTGTTGAACATGTGTAACATGCATATGTGAGGATTTAAAGACCCTAACCCCTGTCATTCTTCGCCACAAATCATGCACAATTGTTTTATCACTTCTTGCTTTTCTTTCCTCCACACCTAAAACTGGTAAACCAAATAGCTCGGCAAACTCACGTTTCGTTAAGGTTCTTGGTATGTTGTTATACCGAAACGTGAGTTTGCTCTCATAGGTGTCCTCATCGTTATCAGTAAATTCAACAGAGGCTAGGAACTCATACACAATTCTTTTGTAGATATTATAGGACATATTGAACAGTGTAGTAAGTCCTATGTTGTTGCACAATTCTAGCATCATATCATACAACATCAATGCTCTCAATGCTTCATGACAAAGAAATCGGGTGGGATATACCTCTCGGTTGAGTTGGTTGAGGAATTTCTTGTGATGAGACCTAGAGGTGAATTCGATGCTCTCATACCCCGGAACTCGTGGAATTGGAGCATTTGAGTTGGAGGAAGATGCTCTAGTCCTTTTTGGAGCCATGATTTTCCCTTTGCTTGAGATTAGTGAAGAAATTTCGAGCTTGACTTGGAGAAGTACCAAAAAATTCGGATTTTTGGGTTTTGGGTGTTTTTGAGGGTGTGGAGGTGTAGAGGATGATGGAGGGAACAAGAAATTGGGTTTAGATTGGGATATTTCGAGCAAAGTCGAATCTTTGGGGGATTTGGGTAGGGTTTTCGGATTTGGGGGTTTTGGGGTTTTGAGTGATATGGTGGGTGTAGAATTGGAGGGGATGATGTGGGGAGGAAGAATATGATGTTAATTTCGGTTTTTGGTAGGGTATGGAAGGTGTATTGAAGCTTTTGAAGTTTGGCTATGGAGGTTTGGGGTGGGAAGCTCGAGTTTAGTGAGGAAGATAGGTCCAATGTTTGATTGATCGAGCTTTTGTTTTTGGGGGAATTCCCGTAAACCCGGCCGGGTATTTGTTTTCCCGAGTGGGTTTTCAAAACAGACGGTAGCAGGGGCTTTTTAGCCGAAAACCCGGTCGGGTTTTAGGAGTACCCCGGTCGGGTTTTATGCTTTTTTCAATTTTTTCAGCTTCTTTACCCGGCTGGGTGTCTTGCCCGGGTATTTTTTTTTTTGTTCAAGGAACCCGACCGGGTGGCTATGATACCCGGCCGGGTTTCAGCCCCGTTTTCATCTTTTTTTTTTTTTTTTTTTTTTTGAAAAGAAATTTTCCCACAATTTAAATAAAATAACAATAAACAGAATGCAAAAATTGGGTTGCCTCCCAAGAAGCGCTTGATTTAATGTCGCGGCACGACGTTATTTTTATTTTATTTTCTGTTTTAAGTGGGATCGTGAGTATCTCTTGTTTCATTTTCAAAGGCCATGTTGCGACACGTTTCAGCTTTCTTTTTCGGCCTTTTCCAGTAAGGTCGAATTTTCTTCCTTGTTACCACCTCAATAGTAGGTGATTTTCCTTTCAAAATAGATTTTTTTGGTTCTTCTTCAACAAAAATATTCAGTGTTGGTGGTTCAAAAACATTTAAAGAACAGAGGGATTGATTTTTAATTTGTTTTTTAGTAGAATCAAAGATGTTGAATTCTACTTTTTGGTTATCAAATTCTATTGTTAATGAACCACTAGACACATCAATTTTTGTTTTGGCGGTTTTCAGAAAAGGCCTTCCCAAGAGAATGGGTGTTGTTTGGTTATCATCCCCCATTTCAAGAACATAGAAATCAACATGGAAAACCAAATTTTTTACTTCTACTAGCACATCTTCTACTACACCCTTCGGGTAAGTATTAGACCGATCCGCCAGTTGAATCACTACACCAGTTTGCTGTAGTGGGCCGAGTTGTAAGGATTTATACAAGGAATAAGGAATGACATTTATTGATGCTCCTAAATCCAACAAGGCCTTAGAAAAATTGGTGTCCCCTATTTTGCAAGGAATGGTGAACATGCCCGGGTCGCTACATTTTTTGGGAAGTTTCTTTTGAAAAATGGCCGAGACACGTTCACTAACCTCAACTTTTTGTTTCCCTTCCAGTTTATTTTTCTTTTTCATTGTGCATAGTTCCTTTAAGAACTTTGCATAACGGGGAACACTTTTGATCAGTTTAAAGAGTGGGATGTTTACCTCAGAATCGGCGAAGGTCTCGTAGAGGTCCCAATCATTCTTCAGCTTTCTTGTGTCCTTCAGTGCTTCGGGGAATGGAGGAAGTGGTTCATATGATGAAAGTGGAGGGAGTTTTGCCTTTTTGATTCCCTCCTCTGAATGAGCTTCCCCTTCATGATCGACCACCTCAATCTCTTGATCGTCCTTTTCTACTTCCTTCAACATAATTGCATTCACATGTTGTCTCGGGTTTTGCTCCGTTTGAGATGGGAGTTTACCTGAGTCCTTTGCTTCAAGTCGGCTTACGGCATTTGAAATTTGGCTAACTTGAGTTTCCAAATTTTTAATGCTTGACTTTGTCTCATGTTGGAATTGTATCATGGTTTGTTGAAATTGTCCCATGCTTTGTTGCATGGTGACCATGTTTGAAGTCAAAGCTCGTATCATGTCATCAGTTGACATATTAGGTTGAGAGTTTGAGCCTTGATTGTTAAAAGATGATTGAGAAGATGGGTTGGATTGTTGGGGGTTTCCATACCTCAAGTTCGGATGATCCCTCAATCCTTGGTTGTAAGAGTTGGAGAATGGGTCGTACCTCCTTTGTTGATGTCCTTGGAAACCCAAGGCATTGACTTGCTCTAGATTGTCTTCTTGAAGAGTTGGGCATGAGTCCGTGGGGTGCCCCTGTTGTGTACAAATGCCGCAGACCTTGACTTCTTGGGTCTTGGATTTTAAGAGGAAATCCTTAACCAAAGAAGTCAAGCCGGCAACTTGACTCTCCAGTGATGATGTTGATTCTGCAGCGGCAACTCTACGAGTTGAGGATCTGCGACCGAATTGCCGTGAGTTCTCGGCCAATTCCGAGATAAGATTTATAGCTTGTGAAGGGGTTTTATTAACAATGCCGCCTCCACAAGCGGCGTTCACCATTCTTCTATCATCATCAACAAGACCATCATAAAAGTATAAGATGAGGTCTTGTTCTGAGTAGCCATGATAGGGACAGCTAGCACATAACTTCTTAAATCTCTCCCAAAATTCATATAAGGATTCATCATCCTTTTGCTCGATGTTGCTTATTTGCTTTTTTAGAGAAGATGAGATGGAAGCAGGATAATACCTATCGAGGAAGCACTTCTTCATTTGTGCCCATGTGTTGATGCTTCCCGAAGGAAGATAGAAAAGCCAATCCTTCGCGGTATCTTTCAAGGAGAATGGGAAGGCTCTCAGTTTTATTTGCTCTTCTGTGGCACCGTTTGGGCACATGCTTGTGCAAACGATGTGGAACTCCGAAAGATGTTTATTCGGATCTTCTCCTCTCATGCCATGGAAAGATGGCAATAAATGTATGAGCCCAGATTTCAGCTCAAATGTATTACCTTCATCAAGAGTAGGAAAGGTAATACATAATGGTTGTTGATTCAAGTTTGGAGCTGTGAGCTCCCTCAAGGTCCTTGTCTCGAGAGCCATGTGGAATGACTCTTCGGATTCGCTAGAGCTAGAGCTAGCGTTTGAGGATTCCTCCGAGGGTGTGTGCGGAAACAAATTTCTCAACCTCTCGAAGGCTTGTTCTATTTCGGGGTTTGTTTGGTAAGTAAGCTCGTTTATAGAACGGGTTTTTTACCATATACTCATGCAAGCTCAGAAATAGAAAAAGTAAGAACTCTTTATATTTTGTTTATTTAATTTTTTTGATTTTTCTTGAAATAAAATAAAAAGAAAAATAATTGCCTTTCCCCGGCAACGGCGCCAAATTTGACGTGCACTTGTCGTTAGGTGCACTCAAAGTAATAATACAATACGACACTAATACGTAGTATAGCGAAGTAAGGTTCGTATCCACAGGGAAAGGAATATTTCTCTTTTTAATTAACTAGTAACAAAGGGGGAGTTTTAGATTTGATTTGATTTAATTAACACTAAGATGAATGACTTAAATGAGTTTAATTAATGAGAAGAAGACTTGGCTTTGCTTTTATCCACTTAATGAAATGTTCGTCGATCCCGGTTATATCTTTAACTATCTTCCTCTCGAATACTCAATCGAGGAGTATATCCAGTTCATCGAGGGTAGTTATTAATAACGAGAAGCGTTCATTAATAAAACTTACTATCGAGTCAATATAGAACAAGCGCCATATATTAACTTGATAGTAGCAATAAACTTAAGATGAAAACGATTGAGATTGATAACCTCAACACAAGCGGTTTATTGGTTTAATCAATATAATTAATTCCCCTTAGATTATTAACCATGAGATGCATGCATTAATAATCCAAGTTTACTACCATGAAAGGACCGAATTAATAACAAGCGTATTAATTGACCGATTCTAGTATTAATTAATATATGAAACAAAACTAGTTGATCCTTTAAGTAATGTTCAAAATATTAATATGAAATATGAATAGGAATTAATTAATACTCAAGGAAGAATATTAAAGAAGATGAATCCTACTATAGTTAATATCAAGATGTTAACTAATTGTCATCTTAGTAACACTCCCCAATATTAACATAGAGAAAGAAATAGCTATTACTATAACTAATGTCAAGATGTTAACTAATTGTCATCTTAGTAACACTCCCCAACATTGATATAGAAATAGTATTTAAAGGAAGAATTAATATTCAAGGAAGAAGATTAAAGAGAATAACTCACAACTTACAAATTCATTAAGCTTCAAAGTAGCAAAACCAAGATGGAAGAGTTTAGCTCCTCATTTGGAGACTAAACATGCTATAAAAATATAAAAGAAATACTATTCTAAACTGAGCTTAAGAGTATGGAAGAAGGGATGTTTAAAAGTGAAGGAAAATGGGGTTATTTATAGGTGTTTTCAACACCTAATGCCGGATACCCGGCCGGGTATTTGCTATACCCGACCGGGGTATTTGTCAAATCAAATCTTTTTCCCATGTTCTGGTGTTCTTCTGCACGTTCGTTTTGCCCGAAATCACTTCATACCCGACCGGGTATAGGGAAATACCCGACCGGGTATTTTGCTAATTTCGTAGCAACTTCCTTTGTCACTTCATACCCGCCGGGTAAAGTCCATACCCGACCGGGTTTTACATAAAACTCGGGTTTTTCCATCCTTCTTGCTTCCAAATCTATCCTAAACTTATAGCTCAACTAA